>BLSH010162566.1:223630-246810 GCA_018402905.1 Glandirana rugosa | reverse complement strand
TACGTTAATTTCAAGTACACGCACATTTCCGTCCGCAGGGTTATGAAAATCATTATATTATATATGAATAATCTCTACGTCGTTATGGTAAAACATGTTGTTCATACTAATGGTTAGTAATCATGTTGTGGGGGCGGAGCCACAACCCATGTGTATGCTGCCATGAAGATGCACCAGGAAAGGAAAATTACGGAAAGGTGAGTATACAATTTTCCGTTTTTTTTGCTTTGTTCATCTATATTTTTACACCTTTAGCATATATTTACATGTTTCACATCGAAAGAAGCGCAAATTGTGAAAAAAAATGTATGTCATTTGTAAATAACTTTTCAATGCTTTGTACCATTACTGACAACTGAAGTGTAAACATAACAGTTGCAGTAGGTATTGGTAATTGATATTGATGAGTACTAAAAAAATGATTGGTAATCATACTTGTTGTACAAAATGGTATTGCTGCATCTCTAATAAGTATATATTATATTACTAAAAGTATTGGGACGCCTGCCTTTACACGCACATGAACTTTAATTGCATCCCAGTCTTAGTCCGTAGGGTTCAATATTGAGTTGGCCCACCTTTTGCAGCCATAACAGCTTCAACTCTTCTGGGGAGGCTGTTGACAAAGTTTAGGAGTGTCTATGGGAATGTTTGACCATTCTTCAAGAAGCGCATTTGTGTTATAGCTGCAAAGGGTGGGCCAACTCAATATTGAACCCTACGGATGCCATTAAAGTTCATGTGCGTGTAAAGGCAGGTGTCTCAATACTTTTGACAATATAGTGTAGAACAGCATTATAACATGTATAACATTATCTGTGCCACTTACACATTGCTTTTTTTTTTTTTTTTTTAGATTCCTTTATGTGTTTGCCCCTTCTTGGTACCAGTAAAGTCCAACAACATATGGGTTATTATGGGTAAATAATATGGATATGGTACACTTACAATAGCCAATTTTCCACTTTCTGATCCAAATAAAAATTTTAGTGTATGTTTGTGAGTCCTTTATAAAAAAAGAACAGAAATAATCAGTGAACTCTCTAAAAAAAAGATTTTTAAGGTTCGGGCAGCCCCAAATTGATATAAGGGTGTACTTGCTGACCTGAACTATCCTCTTAAATCTCACTTCTTCCTTTGCAGCAGGAAGAATAAAAATTTACCCCATTGCATTTGTGACAATATGCGAGGCAAAGTGGTAGACGGACGCTACCTGTCACCTCGTATGCTTTCAAGTGGACTGGATTAAGCGGAGTCCGGTCCCGATTTTACCAGCCACCATAGCAGGGCTGGTTCCGGCCTGGAGTTTGTGGTCCACTGGAGTACACCAGTAGGTGGACTTAAATAATCAGGAAGAGATCTCACTTGAGCTCTGACCTGGAACTCAGAGAGAGGGATCTGAGGGAGCTCTGTGTCTGTTTGGATTTTAAAAGACAAGGTTTGCATTGTGGCTTATGTTTTGCTGGAGTCGGGGGCCAGCTCCACACCGTATAGTGAGGAAACTAAAATGTTTAGTTTAGCCCTAGACAGCAAGGATTTCTTTTCTGTTTTGTTTGTTTTTTAATATGCAAATCTTTTACCAATAAACCTGGCAAGCCGCCAGATTTTTAAGAAAATTGCCTGCATGCTGACTATTTTCCTCTAGAAAGTTGATCCCCACGAGCTAATCTCCCACACATTCTACAGTAGAATCCAACAGAGGCAACCAATCCAAAGAGACAACCTTGTAATGATCATGGCAGGTGTGCAGAGCTTGGATCTCAGTCGAGGAGATGTCATCACTACAATTCCTGCAAAATAGACAAGTCCTTCTAGTCATTTCAGTCTTTTGCCATCTATCCAGAACAGAGATATAATTTGGAGGAGACATGCCCTTTAACCTGTTCAGATCCGCACTATAGCCGAAAGACAGCTACAGTGCAGATCTCAATTGCTCGGCGGACGTCCATGGACGTCCGCCCCTTCGCACGCTCCCCGCGCGCATTCACAGTCTGCGGCGGTGCGCTCTCGCGGTTGCCGCACGCTGCGTGGGCGTGCCCGTGGGTTGGGCGGACTCAATGTCCGCCGGAGACCCGCGATCACCTGTTAGAGCTGCAACATGGGGAACCGCCGATGTAAACACGGCAGTTCTCCGTTCTGTGAAGGGGGACATAACAGATCTACTGACCCCTGTCACTGGGATCAGTTAGATCTGTTATGTCCCAGCCAGTTCCGCCCCCTCACAGAACACATGCAGGGAACACAGTTAACCCCTTCACTGCCCCCTTAGTGTTAACCCCTTCACTGCCAATGACATTTACACAGTAATCAGTGGACATTTAAATTTCTGATCGCTGTATAAATGTCAATGGTCTCAAAAAAGTGTAAAAAATCTCAGACATGTCCGCTGCAATATCGCAGTCCCGCTAAAAATTGCAGATCGCTGTCATTACTAGTAAAAAAATAAAAATAATAAAAACGCCATAAATCAATTCCCATAGTATGTAGTTGCGATAACTTATGCGCAAACCAATCAATATACGCCTATTCTGGGTTTTTTTTACCAAAAATATGTAGAAAAATATATATCAGCCAAAACTGATGAATACTTTTCTTTTTTATATATTTTTTTTGGATATTTATTACAGCAAAAAGTAAAAAATATTGTTCTTTTTTCAAAATTGTCGCTCTTTGTTTATAGCACAAAAAATAAAAACCGCGGAGGTGATCAAATACCACCAAAAGAAAGCTGTATTTGTGGGAAAAAACTATAAAAATTTTGTTTGGGTACAATGTCATTCAAAATGTGACAGCGCTGAAAGCCGAAAATTGGTCTGGGCAGGAGGGGGGTTTAAGTGCCCAGTAAGCAAGAGGTTAAATGACTGGTTTTCTATTTACCTTCTTGCTGTGCAGCTGTTTCAAACTGCAAACTTCTCGTTTAAATAAAATAATTTATTTGTCAGGTTCCACTGGGATGATGTGCTATTGATTTTCCTAGTTTTCTCCTCGGAATGTGCCAGGACAGGATGACAAGCTCACGAGAAACACTGCAGCATTTGTGAACTGATTAAAAGCCATTCATAACAACCCAGATGCAAAATCAATTGTACAGCAATGCTCTGGACAGTAATATGTCAAATTCTATTTAACAATGCATTGAAATAGTGATTTGCATGATGGGACCATGCCGAGCCTTAACGCCAATGTGCTGTAACATTCATTTATGATAAGGCATATAGTAAACATTCATAGCATTTAAACTGAAAAACTATCGCTTGTGGGGAAAATACATTGAAACATGATAGGCTATAAAAAGAGTCTAATGTTTATGAGCTTCTTTGCAGAACGAGTCCGAAAATGACAGCTACACATCTCACAGGCGGCCACATAGTGTAGAGTAGATGTAAACCCTAATTGAATTATATTTTTTATATTAACCACATAACCTCCAGAATGTTTTACCCCCTTCATGACCAGAGCATTTTTTGCTATTCGGCACTGCGCTACTTTAACTGGCAATTGCGCAGTCATGCCACACTGTACACAAATAATATTTAAACCCCTTTCACACTGAGGCGCTTCCCTAGCTTTTTTTGCGCTAAAAATAGCGCTTCCAAAGCGCTTCTAAAACACTGCCCTTTAATTCCAATATACCTATTCACATTGAGGCGTCGCGCTGGTGCCGTGTTTAACCACTTGCCGACCACCAACCGCAGGTTGACGGCGACAGAGTGGTTCGATATCGCAAATCGCCGTCATCTGACGGCGGCTGCGAGATCGCGCACTTAGAGCGCCCGCGCACTCACTGTGTTCGGGGAGGGTCAGGGAGCGGGTGTGGTGGCCTTGATCGCCGCCGGCTTCCCGCGATGGCCCCCCCGGAGTGAAAGAACGGAGGTCCGTGTAAGTAAACATGGATCTCCGTTCTGTGAAGGGGGAAGGACTGTGATCACAGCCTTCCTCTACATGGAAGCTGTGATCACTTCCCTTCCCCTGTTAGGGCAGCCCCCATACAGTAAGAACACGCCCAGGGAACACAGTTAACCCTTAGAGCGCCCCCTGCAGGTTAACCCCTTCACTGCCAATGGCATTTACACAGTAATCAGTGCATTTTTATTGCACTGATCACTGTATAAATGCCAATGGTCCCAAAAAAGTGTCAAAATGTTCCGACATGTCCGCCCCAATATCACAGTACCGCTAAAAATCGCAGATCGCCGCCATTACTAGTAAAAAATAAAAATAAAATAAAAACCCCAAAAATGAATTCTCATTATCCGTAAACGCGGCCACTTTTGCGCAAACCAATCAATAAACGCCGATTGCGATTTTTTTATCGCAAATATGAGGAAGAATATAAATCGGCCAAAAACTGTGAAAAAAATGTTTTTTTGTATTTTTTTTTTTGGATTTTTATTTTTGCAAAAAGTAAGAAATTTGGGTTTTTTTGCAAAATTGTCGCTCTTCTTTTGTTTATAGCGGCGATCAGAAATGACGCAGTGGTGATCAAATACCACCAAAAGAAAGCTCTGTTGGTGGGAAAAAAAGGACGCAAATTTAGTTTGGGTACAACGCCGCACGACCGCGCAATTGTCAGTTAAAGCGACGCAGCGCCAAATCGCAAAAAGGGCTCTGGTCCTAAAGTGGGAAATCCTTCCGGGGCTGAAGTGGTTAAAAAAGTCCTGCAAGCATGATTGTTTGTGCTTATTCTGTACACATTAAAAATGCCCATATACATTGAAATGAATGTAAAGCGATTTGAAAGCGCGTTAAAAACGCCAGCCAAACACCCAGAGGTTGTGGAAAGGTCAAAATACCAGGAAGTAAACAGGATGTGATGTAAGGGTTTGTGCTATTCAGTTAACGCTAGCGCTTCAAAAGCGCTTGACAAACACCTGTGCGTTAGCGCTAATTATAACACTAACACTGTAAAAACGTGGGGAAAATGCGGTAATAATGCTTGATGTTTTGGACGCGTTTTTCCAATGCCTCGGTGTGAAAGGGGCCTTATATCATTTTTTTCACACAAATAGAGCTTTCTTTTGGTGGTATTAGATCTCCACTGGGTTTATAATTTTTTTTAATATATATAAAAAAAAAAGACTGAGCATTTTGAAAAAAGGAAACAATATTTTCTACTTTCTGTTATAAAAGATATAAAAAACTAAATCAAAAAATCAAATGTCTTCATAAATTTAAACCAAAATGTATTCTGCTCCATGTATTTAGTAAAAAAAAAAAAATCCAATTAGTGTATATTAATTGGTTTGTGCGAAAGTTATAGTTTACAAACTATGGTATGTATACTGGAATTTACGCAGCTATAGGCGCTATACTGTAATGGTGGAGATCAACGCCTTATAGTGTGACTGTGATAGGATGGCAGACAATCTGGTGCTAACAGACACTGGCTGGGAGGGTCGCTAACTGGCACTGATGTCGCTAGTGACACTAATACAGTGATCAGTGAAAATACTGTACACTGACACTGTACTAATGACACTGTCTGGGAAGAGGTTAAAGTGGAAGTAATATAGACAGTGTACCTGCGCTTAGGATTAGTGAAAATTAATCTAAAATATTATGAATGTACACAGTGAGACTGCTGCCTTCCTGTATGTTTCCTCCTAAGAGGACCCTTTAAGTATATAAAAATTATGGAAATGGCGCTGTCTCCTTGGCGTGTCTGTGTAAGTGTTCCTCTAAAGATGTGTGTGGGCCTGTGTCTTTGGCACCCTTATTCAAATTACCATGGATGGAATACAGAGTGAAAAAATAAATAAATTGATGTCCGTAAATGGTCGTAAATGTCCGTAAAACATAAAATGTGTAAAACACCTAAAATCACCTAATAAATAAGTACACGAGAAACAGGCAGATATAATACAGATAAAATTAGGGATGAAAAATGTAAAAATATAAATTGGTGAATAGTTGAAAATATCGTCCGTAAATGTCCGTATGTCAGTAAATGTCCGTATGGTCGTAAATGTACGAAAATTAAAAATAAAGTGCTGTGGTGCCAAAAGGTGCAAAATCAATCAATGAACCTTAAATATTGTGCAATGGTTAAGAAAAAAGCCGGATACTGAGGGAAGATTCCAGTATACAGGCATCTTGATTGAGGACACAACCACAGGAGAAACATACCAGGACCCAACAAGGAGGACCAAAAGACCCCATTTACCAAGGCGTGTACCCCTGCAGGGGTATGAAACATCTGGTAAGTGCGGGAACATACGGGAGAGCACACGTGGAAGTCACCTTACTACCTTGAATAAGCACGGAAGTCACTTTTTATTTATACACCAAAAGGATTACTCACAGAAGGATCACTGTGTTTTGTTCAAATAAAGATATGGAAAGAGTTGTAATCGCATAGCAGAAAGATACTGATTCTGAAACACCAATACCTATTGCAGCACGAATTAGCGCAATCGGACACTACTACTCTTGGAGACCCCATTTTTTCTTAACCATTGCACAATATTTAAGGTTCATTGATTGATTTTGCACCTTTTGGTACCACAGCACTTTATTTTTATTTTTCGGACATTTACGACCATACGGACATTTACGACCATACGGACATTTGCGGACGATATTTTCAACTATTCACCAATTTATATTTTTACATTTTTCATCCCTAATTTTATCTGTATTATATCTGCCTGTTTCTCGTGTACTTATTTATTAGGTGATTTTAAGTGTTTTACACATTTTATGTTTTACGGACATTTACGACCATTTACGGACATCAAATTTTTTTTTTTTTTTTTTTCACTCTGTATTCCATCCATGGTAATTTGAATAAAGGTGCCAAAGACACAGGCCCACACACATCTTTAGAGGAACACTTACACAGACACGCCAAGGAGACAGCGCCATTTCCATAAAGTGGAAGTAAACTTCCAACATTAAATTTTACCTATAGGTAAGTCTATACAGGTGGTCCCCTAGTTAGGAACATCCGACTTACAAACGACTCCTACTTATAAACGGAGGAAGACAACAGGAAGTGAGAGGAAATCTCCCCCTAGGAAGGGAAATTCACTCCTGTAAGAGTTATTATGGGAAAACTGTGTCTCCACTGAAGCCTAAGACCTCATTTACACTGCTGCTGGTAAACTGACGTTTTAAGGCATTTGGGCGTTTTTTTTCAGCTGCCCCTGAACTTTCCTCTATGTTATCTTATCAGTACATTTACACAGGGTCATTTAAGGTCGTTTCCAGGCAGTTGAGTTTAAAGGCTTTTTTTGGAACGCAAAAAAATGGGTTCAGATGCCAGTTCAGAGGCATTTGAAATGCCCAACAGCTTGTAAACGTCGCTAAACGCGCCTAAATGCGGTAACTCATGTTTAGGACCATTTGGTTTACAAGCATTTCCATTTGAAAAATTCTTTAAAAACGCTCCTAGACGTAAACGCCGCATGCAAAATGTGTCAAAACGGCCGTTTTAGACGTTGGTTTTTAGCTGTCAAAATAAATAGTTCAGGGGAGGTTAACATAGCGTCCCGTGTAAATGGAGCCTTATGACCAAGATTTGTTTCCACAACAACCCAAAATTTTCAAAATCCAATTATCATTGGGACAGGAAGTGAGGTGAAATCTTCTGAACAGAAACCTAGACAGCAAAACAAACATTACAGGGGTGTTACCCCTTCCCTATGCTATCCAAACAGCTTAAAAATAGTTGTTATGGCTGAAGCTACACTTAAAAAATGTACCTGTTCCCACTTACAAACAAATTCAACTTAAGTACAAACCTACAGACCCTATTGTGTTTGTAACCCAGGGATAGGGTTGCCACATCATCCCTTTAACCACTTCAGCCCCGGAAGGATTTCACACTTTAGGACCGGAGCCCTTTTTGCGATTCGGCACTGCGTCGCTTTAACTGACAATTGCGCGGTCGTGCGACGTTGTACCCAAACGAAATTTGCGTCCTTTTTTCCCCAAAATAGAGCTTTCTTTTGGTGGTATTTGATCATCGCTGCGTCTGATCACTGCTATAAACAAAAGAAGAGCAACAATTTTGCAAAAAAACCCAAATTTCTTACTTTTTGCTACAATACAAGTCAAAAAAAATACAAAAAAACATTTTTTTTCATCGGTTTTGGCCGATTTATATTCTTCCTCATATTTGTGATAAAAAAATCGCAATTGGCGTTTATTGATTGGTTTGCGCAAAAGTGGCCGCATTTACGGATGATGAGAATTAATTTCTGGGGTTTTAATTTTTTTAATTTTTTACTAGTAATGGCGGAGATCTGCGATTTTTAGCGGTACTGCGATATTGGGGCAGACATGTCGGACCATTTTGACACTTTTTTGGGACCATTGGCATTTATACAGCGATCAGTGCTATAAAAATGCACTGATTACTGTGTAAATGCCATTGGCAGTGAAGAGGTTAACCTGCAGGGGGCGCTCTAAGGGTTAACTGTGTTCCCTGGGCGTGTTCTAACTGTGTGTGGGCTGCCCTAGCAGGGGAAGGGAAGTGATCACACCTTCCATGTAGAGGAAGGCTGTGGTCACAGCCCTTCTCCCTCTCACAGAACGGAGGTCCGTGTTTACTTACACGGACCTCCCTTCTTTCAGTGCGGGGGGGCATCGGGGGTAGCCGGCGGCGATCGAGTCCGCCGATCCCTGGCCCCCCCGAACACAGTGAGCACGCGGGCACACCTCTGACGGCGCGGGCGTGCTCACAGTGCATGATCTCGCAGCCGCCGTCTTATGACAGCGGTTTGCGATATCGAGCCACTTTGTCGCCGTCAACCTGCGGTTGACGGTCGGCAAGTGGTTAATCCAGGACACATATGAATTACACAGGTTGTTCTGAGGCTAATTTAATACACATGAGGCACCAAGTGAGTTTAATTACCACCTTAATCAGCCACAGAACCTGTGTAATTAATATGTGTTCTGGATTAAAGGGATAATGTGGCAACCCTACCCGGGGACGGCCTGTAATAAGTTTTACCTATAGGTAATGTAAATGTCTCCTAAACATTTAGGAGATTTTTAATGTACATGCAGCCAGTGACATCACTGAGCCGTATGCTGTTCCTTCAGGGTCCTGTGTCGTGAACAGTGGCTCCTGAGCGCAAGCGCGGGAGTGATGTCATCGAGGCTCCGGCCAGTCACAGAGCCGGAGTCTGCAAACTCGGAAGCAGGATGGGTGAAGATTACCGTGGCCTCCAGCGATGACATTGCATCGCTGGAATGCTTCATTTTCAGGTAAGTTTCACATAATGTACTAGTATGCGATGCATGCTAGCACATTATGACTTTACCTTGAAGGTAAACAAAAAGAGAACAAAAAGCCCAGTGGTTTACAACCACTTTACAGTGATTGTAAAGGCAGAAGGTTTTTCTATCTTAATTCATTCTATGCATTAAGATAAAAAGCCTTCTGAGTGTAGCAGCCCCCCAGCCCCAATACTTACCTAAGGTCCATCTAGATCCAGCGATGTTGCACAAGAAACTCTGCTTCTCATTGGTTGAGACAGCAGCGCGGCGCCATTGGCTTCCACTGCTGTCAATCAAAGTCAGTAAGCCAATGAGGAGAGAAAGTGGGCAGTGCCGGGCAGTGGCTCTGTGTCTAAATGGACACAAGGAGCTTCGGCTTGGGTGCCCCCCATAGCAAGCTGCTTGCTGTGGGGACACTAAACAGGAGGGAGGGGCCAGGAGCACTGAAGAGAGACCCGATAAAAGGAGGATCCAAGCTGCTCTGTGCAAAACCACTGAACAGAGCAGGTAAGTATACATGTTTAACCACTTCAATACCGGGCACTTAAAACACTTCCCGCCCAGACCAATTTTCAGCTTCCAGTGCTGTTGCACTTTGAATGAGAATTGCGTGATCGTGTGACGTTGTGCCCAAATAAGTTTTTTTATCATTGTGTTCCCACAAATAGAGCTTTCTTTTGTTGGTATTTGATCACCTCTGCGTAATTTCTGATCACCGTTATAAACAAAAAAATTTTTGAAAAAAAAAAGTTTTTCTTTGTTTCTGTCACAAAACATTGCATAAGTACATTTTCTCCATCACTGACAGACACTTTTGTGGCTACACTGATGGGCACTGATGAGGCTAGACTAACGGGCACTGATGAGGCACTACAGATTGGCACTGATGAGGTGGCACTGATAAGGTTGCACTGATGATGGTGCACATATATGCAGCACTGATGGGCACTGATAGGCGGCACTGATAAGCAACACTGACGGGCACTGATAGGTGGCACTGATATGCGGCACTGATGGGCACTCATAGGTGGCACTGATAGGTGGCACTGGGCACTGATAGGTGGCACTGCTGGGCACTGATAGGTGGCACAGATGGGCACTGATAGGTGGCACAGGTGGGTACTGATATGCGGCACAGGTGGGCACTGGTGGGCACTGGTACATATAGCACTGTTAGGGATGGCACTGGCAGACATCATATATGGGCACAGTGCCATCCCTACAGTGCACCGTATTGCCCCTTACCTGGTGGTCTAGTGGGGGCTCCCTGGTGGTCCCTGGGTGATCTCCAGATCCTCTCCCTGGTGGTCCTGGGCAGCCTCCATATGTTGTCCTGGGGGGGGGCTCCCTGGTGGTCCTGGTCAGCTCCCTGGTGGTCCAGTGGGGTGATCCTGAAGCCTTTTACCTCGGTCGGTAATGCGGTGGGTTAGACTGACCCACGGCACCACCGATCGCCGTGGTGCACGCCCCCGGGGGTGCGCAATTGAAGGTTATCCTGAAGACGTCATATGACGTCCAGTCGGGGTAACGAACCCCCCGCCTGGCCATCATTTGTCAATAGGCCGGGTGGGAAGTGGTTAATGAAAAAAACAGACTTAAGTATCACTTTAACATCTAGATAACTGTGTGCCTAACAACTGTAATGTGTAATGTGTGCTTCTTTTACTAAACAATCTGGCTGATTTTTCTCCCTGCTTTTCAGGGAGAAGAAACAGCCAGATCCTTGTTCTCTGTACATAGTAAACACAGAATTCTATGTGTGATTGGACACAGCCAATCAGCAGGTTTCAGTCAAAATCATTTGTTTAAATCTGCTGCCAAAGTTGTGCTGTGTCCAACTACAGCATTAGTTGGAAGGGGGCGTGTGCATACATTTACTATATTTATTGTGAGCGGTCGGTAAGTAGTTAAAGCGCCGTATATCATAAATAACCATCATTTTTTTTTTGTTACATAAAATACTTCCTTTATAATTTTTTCATCCTTTAATAGATCCCAATTCTGCTGGTCTCCTGCAGCCACTTCTTGTATAAATGCCTATACTCCAGCATTGGTTGCATGGCATTTCTTGGGGAGGGTTTCCCCACAGTGACAGCACTGGACCATGTGACCTCAGGTTCATCTAGTCCTTAGAACTCACAGGGCACTCTTTCATATGCCCCAGCTATAGGGGAGTTGGAGACAAAAAAACGTATCCCAAGGCTCACTTCATCACAGCTCCAGTGCTGTCAGAGGAAAACATTTACAAGGAAAGGCCAATTTTTTTCCAGGTTTCTCCAAGCTACTGCTTTGGAGTCCCACTGCAACACCAGGTGTCATTGAGAAGCCAAACCCAAAGTCAAATGACTCATTTTAGAAGCATTTCAACTTCAAACTTCTCACTTTTAGGGGTGAAGCTGGGTTTTTGGCTACGCACATAGCTCCAATATACAGGTTGCTCTACTGAGAAAATAAGGTTCACCCTCCTGGGTTCACTTCATCGGCTCTTACTTCAAAGCCTCCTCTCCCTACCACCTTTATAAAGAGTTTTGATTGGCATTGCCAACTCCTAGCAAACTAGCAACCATGGGACTGGGACTGGACCTACACTTAGCCACCGTTCACATCGCTGCGACTTGTCATGTGATTTGACAGGTCCAAATCACTAGACAAGTCACACCCTATTGTCGGCAATGGAACTGTTCAATTTGGTGCAACACAGACTTTGCAATTCTGCATCAATTTGAAAACATTATTGCACTATGATTGGCGATTTCAGGTGCGACTTGCATAGATTTCTGTGCATGAAGTCGCACAGATTTCAGCCAAGTCGCACTTGAAGTCGCACTGACATGTGGCTTTGAAATCTTGCGATTTCAAGTGAAGTTGGGCAGTTTCAAAGTCGGATTTGGTGTGAATGGGGGCTAAGGGAGGGTGTAATGTGTGTTGAAGCAGCCACTTGTAGCATCCATCCTGTGACAACAAAAGAGCACATTTAGAAGGCAGGAACAGAGTGTTGTCACCCTATACTAAGATGTGCCTTAACAATGACCTTCATGTCAGAAATGTCAGGTAATATATAAATGAAAGTTGCAGATTTTAGAAATATTGAAAATCACTTTGGAAACTATAATAACAGGTTAAACTTTTACAAGATTTTAGTGATTATGTTTGATTATGTGTTCCTTGTGTCCAAACAGCGCTTGCTTTTTAAATCCAACAAATTAATAAACAAAATTATATGTTATGTGCAAATGTTGAATGCTCAAATAAAGACCATAATTTCAAATAGTAAAAAATAATAAATCATTTCAAAAAAGTGCTCAGTCCCAAATAATTGTGATATGCAATTGACAAGTCCTTCGACATATGATATGCTGGCACGTACCTGGTGGTGGAGTCTTAACTATGCAGTGGGCAACCTCTCTTACGGCCCTGGTTCAGGAACCCCTGGTAGAGTAGACAGGAGGTTCCAGAGCACAAGGAGGGCACGAGGGCTGAAAGGGTTGCGGATGATGTTGTGAGGATCCTCCAGGAGCTCCTGCAAGACAGAAGATTGGTGATGCAGGCCTGGTCGGTAACAGGCGGGCAAGTGTGGTACAGAAGGAGCAGGCAAGCGGGTAGTCGGGTACAGGCAGGGTTGTTAACGGGCGGAAAGCTGAAGTTCAAGGGATCAAGCAGAAGAGTCATCATAGGCAAGCTGAGGGTCGGTGCAGGCAGAGTTCAACAAGGTCAGGCAGGCCGGGTCACAGATACAGTAAGTCTAGGAAGCAAGTCACGGGAACACACTGTAAACGCTGTATAACTTGCTTCCTGGTGCTGTCAAATTAAATGGCCGCTATTGGCGCCATTGTCGGCGCATAGGAGCTCGCAAACGTGCACGCAAACGCGCATGGGCGTGCGCACACGCTACGTTCGCCCACGCATAGGCGATCCAATGGCCCGGGGTAGTTCCTTACATATGCCTTGTGATTTCTGAAGATGTTACGTAGTGACGAAATGCGTCAACTTGGAATGCACGGTGCTTAGACTCACACGCAGGTGAAACGTACGCTGGAGTCTAGTGGCCCACGGCTTCCTTTGCATTAATGGGGGCACCTCTGGTCTATGAGAGACCACTAAGCGATTTTTGACTCCTCTATGTTTTATAACAAGAGGATCAACTCCATTTGGTGAGCGGGGACCTATATCACACACGTGGTGAATTAGTGGCACTAAAGTGGATTTTGTAACTGAAGAAATCACAAAGCACTTTATCATTTGTCAAAGGACTTGTCAATTGCATATCACAATTGTTTGAAACAGAGGACTTTTTTTATATTAGTTACAGTATTATTTTTTACTATTTGAAATTATGGTCTTTATTTGAGCATTCAACATTTGCACATAACATATAATCTTGTTTATTAATTTGCTTGATTTAAAATTGCAAGCGCGGTTTGCACACAAGGAACACTCCTGTGGGTCTTTTTTGAGGAATACACAACCTAATTGGTTTGGAACAGCAGCTGCACTCAGTTATATTGGTGGCGCAAATGTGTTTCATATATTGAGTAAACTTTAACCTGATGGCACAGACGGCGCGCAAATATGTAGCCTCTTGGCAGGTGGGCCTTGGTGCCAAGCAGGCGCATATTTGCATGGAACATTGCAAATCCAGCTGTGCCAAGAGCACACGCCCTGCGCCGTCCTGGCACGGTAACCGGCAGCTAAAGGGGCAAGCAGCGATTGGGAGCTTTCTGATCATTTGATCGTCATGGCTGTCACAGCGGACATGATCATAGACCCCCGCCCCATCTCCCGGCATCTGAAAACCCTTAAAGGGCCGGGAGGCGACAAAGGGTTAATAAGAATATCTTAAAAATAAGACAGCAAATTTCAAACAATATCACATGTTCTTTAGTGGCCATTTACTTTTTTGACCCTTAGCTCTTATTGGGTGATCCTCCTGCTGCTTGGACTGGTAGAGGAGGCAAGATAAGGGGGAACAGGAACAGGCCTTATCGCTACTCTTCTGTGAGGGCCTGTGTTGGTGGGCTTTGGGTTAGTGCCAATGGTATCAATTTGAGAAGCTTCTGAGATAATTTAGAATTCTATGACAGGTGCACTTAATGCCATTCTCACCTGCGTTTGAAGGGAAAGCAAAAATACACTTGAAGCAAAGAAAGGTCCATCAACACAAGGCCTTAGATACTAAAATCCCAGTTTTTAGAAGAATTAAATGTAGTTCCTTCCTTACCTACCATTCTCCATCACTTTTTTTTCTACTAATATATTACAGGTATGTTTTAAACGAGAACTCCATATAAATAGATGATATGCAATAACTTCTATTTTTATTTTCAACCACAACTAAAGTACTAAATCAATAAAATAAATGCCTGTAATTTCAAAGCACAACATGCTCTAATAAAATGGCATTTCAAGTAATGTCTGATCAAAACAGAAGCAGGATGTTGTCTGAGATTTCATTTTCTGCTGCAGAAATTAATCCTTATGGAACATTACTTTTCCTTCCAAACAGGACACCAAAACACCCTGAAATAGCTGTTTACTTTACATACTTCATACTTATCTTAATGTCTTCCAGGAGTTCTCCTTTAAGCACATCCCTTCGGGTTTGATAAAAACTTGCAGACTTGGGTTTATGAGGAATGGCATTTAGTAATGGCTCTAATTAAGTGTATTCACTGAGCCCAAACTGTCAGACTAATCTATCATTAGGCATGCTTGTAAATTCAGCATATTTCTCTATTGCATTGCGAAATGTGTAATAACTTTGGTATAGGTGATTGTAAAACCCAGTAACAAGAAAAGGAAGGAAGGCTCAAAACCCCTGTTGGACTTTCATAAAGCTCCAGTAATTGCAAAATGCAAAGGGATTACCCGGTGCACAAATGAGAAAATATCAGAAAGAATTGAGCATAATTAAACCTCCATAGCAACAACATAGACATATTAACATGCTATAGGACTCTTGTACACATGTTTTCCTGCATTTGGCGTGCATTTTTCAGCAACCTACACCTTTAATGACTGTTCAGAGATTGTATTTGCCTCGCTTTGCATTGCTCTTTTTGATGCAGCTTGTCCTATTGAGGTGTGTTGGAGCTGCAAGTTAAATGCAGTATTTTCTTGTCAAACATTGCATTTTCCATGTAAATGCATGCAGTCAAGTTTGAATGGAACAGGCTGCACTTGACAAGGACACCATCAATATGAACTGTTATTTAAATCCAACTCTCTAATCCAATCCTCTACTGCGAAATGAGTGCTCCTCGCTGATCTGTAAGGCAAATTTCATTGGATGGGGATTGTGGATGGGTAGGGCTTGGCCATGGTGTACAAGCCTGACTCTGAACATTAAAACGGAACTTGTGTATAAAATATAACTGATATCGCTTAGAGTTGAGCGAACCCGAACTGTAAAGTTCAGGTTCGTACCGAACTTTGGGGTGTCCATGACCCGGACCCGAACCCGGACATTTGAAAAAAAGTTTGGGTTCGAGTTCTGGGTTCGGGTATTTGATCACGCATGTTGAATAGCTGCAGGGCAGCCAATCAACAAGCGTTTCACTGGTTTGCCCTTAGAAGCCATCACAGCCATGCCTACTAATGGCATGGCTGTGATTGGCCAGTGCATCATGTGACCCAGCCTCTTTATAAGCTGGAGTCACTTAGTGCTGCATGTCACATGCTCTCTGGGTAGTGTAGGGAGAGGATGCTGCCGGTGCTGTGAGGGACAGATTGCAGATAGATAGATAGGTAGAGATTACTACTACTACTGCTTTTAGGGGCAGATTGCAGGTCTCATCCTGCATTACAGAATGATCTAACTGGACTAGGTAGAGTCTACTGCTTAGAGGGACAGATTATTGTTCTAAAATCATCTTCTAGTTCTATAGGGTCAGGTTCCTGCCGTTGCTGTAAGGGACAGATTATTGTCCTAAAATTATTTTGCAGCCCTCTAGCACTTTCCAGGACTTTTTTACAGTCAATTTTGTGCCCAAAAGTTCGGGTCCCCATTGAATTCAATGGGGTTCGGGGTAAAGTTCGGGTCAAGTTCGGTACCGGACCCAGACTTTTTCCCAAAGTTCGGCCGAACCCACCGAACCCGAACATCCAGGGGTTCGCTCAACTCTAATAGCGCTGCTAAATAATTCCTATGAAAACGCACATAAGTCAATAGATACCAAAAATGAAACAAAAATCATAAGTGCATGTGCCAATAAAAAACTGTGCCAAGATATATAAGGTACAAAAAGTCAAAGACAGTCCATGTATAACACAATTCTTCTTAAAAGTAGTGCCCAAAAAAAGTCTCTATTGTGAGCCATGCTTGGCAAAAACACAATGTAATCCACTCTGTGATTTGTGTCCCCATCACCGAGTGCAATGAAGGCTCACCTCCATCTTAGACCCAAGCAGGGTCAAGTATACAGAAGCACTATACGATTCTCCTTTAAGAGTGGCTCCTCGCTGTTCACTGGCAGCTCCAAGATAACATATAAAGACAAGAATGCTTCCAATAATGCAATACCTGGGTGTTAATCTGAATAAACCTCACCACCCCAGCTTCATAAAATGCACTCACATTTATTAAAATATAAACAAGCATAAAAACATAATCCAGCAGTTCTCACGTGTTGCATAGATGATCCCACAGCCAGGCTCCACCTCTACGTGTTACGCCACCATCATTGCGGCTTCATCTGGAGGATGAGTATGGTGGTGTAGTGTGTAGGGGTGGTGCCTGGCGGTTCCTGTCAGCAGGAAAGCCCTGATGACTCATCCATTGTTAGGATGCAGTGGCCGGCTTCCCAGCTCATTAACAAATTGACTGTGCGTTCAGTGGGCGAATAGCACAGAAAATTTGGGTGTTTGGAGAACAACACTAATAACTAATATAGTTACTAGCATCCTTATGTTAGCTCTCAAGTGAAATGTCAAGTCTGGAAAAACAAGAGAAAATGAATGCGCGCACACCTAGGCTCCAGTATTGTCAAATACCCAAGTATGACCACGTACAGGCATTCACATCTAGGCACATCATCTGTGACCAGAATTCTAAGCCATAGCCTCAAGATGTCCATGTGGATTAAAGGCCTAATGCACCAAAACACACCAAAAAAGGTGCATATACCATTTATGGCAGTGCATTGCATATCAGAGTGTTATCACATGATTCATTACGCTGCAACAAATATCCCTCAGTAAGGTGCACTGGGGTGCCATTCAGAATAACTGGCAGTGCACCACTGAATGTAGCATATGGTATCATAATGCAACAGTGTGAATGGGCCATGAAATTGCTACCAGGTTAATTTTAATTTATGCCCAAGCCTATACAAAAGACAAATAAACCATCTGCACCATGGGGAAATGTGAAATTGCAGCAGCGCAGAGCAAGTGGTCTAAAAAATCTGCCCCTTTTTCAGTATTTGGTGATTTATTTATGTAATTTTTATCTTTTTGGATGTGAACCATCCTATCCTGAACATGTTCAAATCTGAAAAGAATAAATATGTAGCACCCTGGTCCTAAACAGGGCTGCTCACAAATTTAGTTTACTGGGTGGTAACTAGCCTGGCCCATTGTTACAGTGATCCACTGACTTTTGCCCTAAACCTGAATCTGGTGCACCTCTCTCTTATGTCGCTAGGTAGCATTGCCGCCTGTGGCATTGGAATGACAAGGGCATAGTGAAATCGGGTTAGGAGTGGATAGGTTGTCCCAGCCAATTGGTGAAGGTTTCTTTGGGGCCCATGGCCTCCTGGGAGAGCCTATTTATTCGGGAGGAGTCAGGTGATCGGGGTTCTGTGCCACCTGGACAGCTGTCTGGGTGGACGTGTGTTGTATTGCTCCCGGTTGCTGGGCCAGAAGCCTGGGGCCTATCTGGGAGCACCTGACTGCTAGGCTGTCCAGAATTGTGAGAAGCAGCGTGGCATTGGGGCTTCAGGTCAGGAGCCTAACCAAGTTGCAGAGGTTCAGCTGGATGGGGAACCGAATGTTGCCAGAGGTGAAGGAGAAGTAGTTTCCATATGGGAGGACCACTCCTGTTACCAGAGACAAGTGAGGATCAAGGTCAGAGATAAAAGGGACATAGTTGCCACCATGGGACAACCACTACTGTTATCAGAGGCCAGTTATTGGAAGTCTGAAGACGTACCAGAGTAGCCTTTTTTACTAGCCGGGGACGGTGAAGAAGTGGGAAAGCATCAGCAGAGTCAAGTCAGGGTAGCATAGGTGAAGCTTGAGGAGTATACAGCGGGTTATTTGTGGAAGAGCTAAGGGGATCCAGTGGTGGCTGGGATCTTGGAAGTCTAGTGAGACACTGGGAGCTCAGTGTGAAGATCTACGGTAGGATACTTTGAGATGTGAGAGAAGATCTACAACGAGATACTGTGAGTTATGTGTGCAGATCTATTTTGACTGTTGAAAGTTCAGTTGCTGTAGGAGACAGCAGTTATACAAAATACAGAGTGCTGCATCCAGCTTAAAGGCCCTTTACCTGTATAGCTGTCTGCCTATTACTATTTTTGGTCTGTGGAGTCTGCCAATTGCTTTTGCATCTGCCTAAGGATGTCCTGGCCCTAAACCCTCTCTCCCCCCAGGTTCTTGTTAAGAGACAATAAAATCTCTTTTGTTGCATTCAAAAAATGACTGGCGCCCATGTGTTCAACTTACATTACACCAACAATGCCCAGTAAGCTGTACCCTGAGGAAGAATGTCAGCTGCCCCTGACTCTGGAGGTCACCACTAGGTCTCTGGAAGATGGGGGGCATCACTGCAAATATAATATCAAAATAAATAAGACATTGAATACATAAAGTGCTAGATAGATTAAAAACACCTAAACCTCATAGAAAAATCAATCACAAATAAAAAATAAACCAAAACACAATAAAATGCAAAGACCCACTTTAGCTGCACTCACAAAGTCTTATCAGTCTGTAAACACAATGTTAATGCTTTGCAATGCTTTATTAATTCAGGTGGCTTATCATTCAAACATATAAGGCGTGAAAACTCATAAGCCTTTATTTTCACAAAAGCAGGGAAAAAAAGGGACCTGTGGGTCTTACTTTATACTCCAGACGCCTTACTACTCACACATGCCTTATCCCCTTCTGTAATTGCACCTCTAGAAACATGACAGTGGTAACAGTTTAAATTAGAACACGACTTTGTATCTTATCACCATAGCAACACCAATCTACCTTTTCATTTAACTGTCAAAGATGGCTGGAGAATTCATTTTGAAATACGCAGTCTATTAAGGTGTTATTATTGCAATCAATGCTGGCAGACACTTCTCGGTCACAGCTTGTAGTGCAAGTGCTATACATGCATTTAGTTGCATAATAGAAAGAGTCTCGGACTGTGGATTAAGAGAGAGAACAGGAAAGGAGAGTCGGGCTCTTGAAGTGATGACTCAAACGAATATGGATTTATAATGCTTCTGTAGACTTAGGTTCATATCTGCCTTAAGTGGATTCAGTTCCTAAAGTAAAATATGTGAGCCTTTCTGCAATCATCACTGTTCTATGGCAGAATCGCTATTGAGTTGTTCTTTGGAAACCTAGCTGAGCTTGTTTAGCAAAAACCCAACATGGAACAATAAATAAAGCAATTGATTACATTTAAAACAATCAAATTATAACAAGTAAAGAGATACTAATCTATGACATTTGTATACAAAGAGGACAAAGTAAAAGGGTTAAAATCTAGGCTTTGTGAACAAATCCCAAGAGTCTAGTAGCTTAAAGCGGTAGTAAACCCTGCTATCATTTTCAGCCAAGGAAGCTGCCATCTTGGCCTCTGTTTAATCTACAACTGCCATGATGCTGCACATGTGATCAGCTATGACACCAGCCATTGGATGGTTTGACAGTTTGGTTTAGAGTACAACCAATGGGAGTGTTACATTTCCGGCACGTGCCGGAAATGTGACTGGTATTTAACCTGTTAAATGCATGGGTTTAGTACCGCTTTAATGCCTTAAAAAAATAAAGATGTTATAACATTTTTTATTTATTTATTTTTTTTCAAAAAAGAAGAAAATGTTTCCCTAGTATAGGGTGACAACACTCCCGTCTTCCAAATGTGCTCCTTTGTTGTCACAGGATGGATGCTACAAGTGGCTGCTTCAACACAAATTACACAGACATGTTTGTGAAGCCTCCCTTAGCCCTCATTCACACCAAATCCAAATTTAAAATCGCATGACTTCACTTGAAATCATACGATTTCAAAGCTGCCTATTGGTGCGACTTGGCTGACATCTGTGCGATTTCATGCACAGATGTCTATGCAAGTTGCACCTAAAATCTCCAGGAATTTATTTTTCAAATTGTTGTGGCACCGCACAAATGTCAACGTCGCACACATTGTAAAAGTTCCATTGCTGATAATTGGGTGCGAAATCACATGACAAGTCGCACCGGTGTGAACAGGGGCTAAGTGTAGGTCCAGTCCCATGGTTACTAGGAGTTGGCAATGCCATTCAAAACCCTTTTGTTGGGAGGGTAAAATAGGTGGCAGGGAAAGAAGGCTTTGAAGTAAGAGCCAATGAAGTGAACCCAGGAGGGTGAACCTTACTTTAGAGCAACCTGTATATTGGAGCTATGTGAGTAGTCAAGGACCCGGCTTCGCCCTGGAGGGGAGAAGTTTGAAGTTGAAATGCATGAAGATGTGGAAGTAAACTCTGAAATTAGAACTATGTTGCAATGATTCTCTCCTTCCTCCTATGGAGTTAGTGGTTAGGTTTATGCCTAGGGTAAAGATTATGTGAACTGGCTCTGTTTAGGAAACAGGTAGTTGGCCTGCCATAGGGTCGCTATTGCTGCTTTATGTAGCAACTTGGATTCCCTTCTTCTGAAATGAGTCATTTGACCTTGGGAAACACCAACTGGTTGAATCTGCCCTCATCTTACATCCCTAAGGGAATGACATGGCAATCACTAAATTCTAAGATGCATTGACTACCACTTTCAATCTTATCGAACTTTTGCTCAAACAAGTCAATTTGAAAAGATCAAAGCTTTCTTTAGCTTAATCTTGCCTACTTAAAGCAGAACTGTAGGTCCATGGCTCTTGCCATAATATGGCATAGGGATAGCATACTTGCACCTTGAACTTATGTGCCCTCCTCCTGTGCTGACAGATCAGAGCTATCCCATGTAGCTCCATCCACTCCCACCATCTCCCCCCCAATCTTCCTCCAAGTTAACATTGCCCCTCTTTGTATTGGTGGCCAATGATGATGTAGAATAATGATTGTACAAGCAGGCCAATGATTATTGTACAATCAGGCTACTGACTATGTCAACACGTCCACACCAGCTAAAAGGCTAAAGCCAACCGGCACTAATGTTCTAGTTTTTGATAAGATACCAACTGGTTTAATATGCCCCCATCTTACATCGCTAGGGGAATCACATGGGAATCACTAAATTCTAAGATGCATTGGCTACCACTTTCAATCTGAGTGTTATTTTCTTAAGTATAGGGTGAACCTTTGCCCAAACAAGTCAATTTGAAAAAAACAAAGCTTTATTTAGCTTAATCTTGCCTACTTAAAGCAGAACTGCAGTTTCATGGTTCTTGCCGTACCATGGCTTAGGCATAGCATACTTGCACCTTGCACTTATGTGCCCTCCTCAGATCAGAGTATCATATGTAGCTCTGTCCACTCTCACCATCTCCCCCCAGTCTTCTTCCAAGTTAAAGTGTTAGTAAATCCACAACAGTAAAATCTGTCTGTATATGCAGAATAACATGCTTGCTATACTCACTGTGTAACATAAAGGGTTAATCCTCTGTATTGGGTAAAAAGGCTGTTTGATCTTGTATGGCCAGATACTTCCTTCTTGCCCTGTCTACTATATTAGACTATACTATACTACATGCAGACAGGGTGGAAAGGTTACACATGCTCTGTTCAATCTTCCTGTTTCACATGGACACAGACTGCAGTGCATTTCTAGAGGCAACGATTGTTTATTTTTGAACTGAGCATGTCATTGGTAAAGCACCAATCAGCTCTGGCTGGATGGAGGGTGAAGGGTCACTGATGCAAAGGAAATTTCATCATCAGAGAGTGAAATCTAGTCCTATATGAACACTGTGGAAGTCATGGCTCCTTGCAGCTTATCACCTGACTGCAATGTACCGATAAAAAAAAGGTGTGTAGCCAATGGCCCCCATAGGGGTGGCTGGTAGTTGTGGTTCACCTGACACTCTGCCCTCAGTCATACACCTTTCCTCACATTCGGAGTCATGGAACAGGCCGGTACTTTGTTTTGTTGTTTTATTAGGGAAATAAACTTGGATGGGGTAGGGATTGCTGTGGGATGCCCAGTAAATTGATGAACAGACAATAAAAACTAGGAGATATCTGCGTTAAAGATGATAACACAAAAAGGGCAATGAACGATAAACAGCAGCCTGCTATTGGGGATGCAGATAGAAGTCCCAATCACCACAGAAAATTATAAAACAAAATAGCGGCGCTTCAATATGTAAAATAACAGTTGATTTCCCAGGTAATGGTGATCAGTCCCAGAGATGGTTTAGGCATATATCAATAACATAACAAGTCCTATATAGTCCAATGACAGTTCATAAGAGTATTCCAAAGGCATAGAAAGCGGAGATGTCACTTCCAATAGTATAGGCACCCAGTGAGGAAGATGTAAATGCACCAAAAGCACTCAGTGTCCACCACCAATTATGCGGGGCCGCTTACCAGAAACAGATGGCTTCCAAACTAATGGAAAAGCCGAAGGAGGCTTGCAGGGACGTGATACTCCCTTATAAAACCAGCTGTAGCGTAGGAGACTCTTCTATACATCAGGGGAAGTAGCGCCAGCGCTGATGCATCCAATCGTATGGTAACCAATCAGAGCGACCCTCACACTACAGAGATGACAAGGAGATTGCGATAGACGTAGGGGTTATCGTCCGACGA
>BLSH010162566.1:213138-223620 GCA_018402905.1 Glandirana rugosa | reverse complement strand
TGACCTGTCTTTCCGACCTCGTCCGACCCTCCTCTGTCACCTTTGAGACACCTCCAACCTCCTCAGTCAGTCCCCTTCCTCACAGTGACATGTCGCTCCCTCACCGGACCTTCTCCTACCCGACCCTCATCATCAAGTAGGTATGGGTCGATCGTGGTTGTATGAATCGATGTGGGACTCCCGGCACCGAAATGTTGACCCTAGGGTACCGGGAACGGACATTACCCGCCATACCTCCAGGACGATCGTCTTCTCGTCTGGAGTGGTACACGATCGACGCCACCTCCTTCACACGTCCTCTCTTCATTCCTCACCTTGTCAGTCGTTCGCAGTCACGACCTCCTTCCTCTCACATATATGACAACCACATATATCTTTACCAGGGTTATGTTATTGATATATGCCTAAACCATCTCTGGGACTGATCACCATTACCTGGGAAATCAACTGTTATTTTACATATTGAAGCGCCGCTATTTTGTTTTATAATTTTCTAAATTGATGAACAGGACCATTTCTATATACACCAACAGTATATACACTCTCCTTCCTCCAGCACTGACGCTTGCTGACTGTTCCACTCCTTACTTCTCTCCTGCACACTTCCTCCACCGCAGCTAGCACATGGTGAGGTCTGCTCTTCTGCTAGCAGGACCTCCATACCGCCCATTACAGGCAAGGGCCATGGGATCCCAGTTGTAAAGCCACGGCCCTCAGGGTGTAGCTAAGTATGTTGGTGCTAGCTGGGTATGGATGAACTACTACTCCCAGCCCATCCTCTTCCAGGCCACTCCCTCGCTGTACAGTGACACTCCTTCCCCTGACTGACTCCTCCAACCTCCACAGAGTTTCCACTGTCTCCTCCCAGCCTGCTCCAGCCTTTCTGTCCAGTTCCCAGGGTCTGTCACTCACCGACACTGGAGGATCCTTTAAAGGGTCTTTAATGTAGCCTCTCTGCTGTTCTCCTACTCTCTTGTGCAGCTCCAGGAACTGATTCCACTCCTGGCTGCACCCGAGCCTCCAGGCCCCAAGGTCACCCCCCAGACTGGAGGCTCCCTCCCAGGTGAGGCCTCCACAGCACCTGCTACATCTCCACTCTTCCACCCGACACACTTTCCCCCCCACTGGGCTGTTCCAAGGTATTTAAGGAGGCTTGCCCCCTACCAGTCCAGACTGCAGATTGGTCAGGGCTTCTTAGAACACCCAGATGATTACACCTCCCCTCCAGCCTCTCTCTCCAGAATATTCCAGTCTCTTTTGGAAAGAAGTAAGAGGATCCGATGACATCATCTAGAAACTGCCCAGTCCTACCTGAGCCACTCCCAGCCCAGAAATCAAAACAATCAGGCCTGCTCTTAGTCAGGCCTGATTCAATTTTACCTCACCTACAAATAAAAACCCTACTCTCTAGCTCCCACCTACCAGGGGGCGGTACAGGTATATAGCAGCAGTATTTTGATGTAAAAAGAAGATTTAGAAGCTGTGTGCAATGTGGGGGGTGGATGAATTGTTTTTATATTCCTGGGTTTAGTAACACTTTAACATTGCCCCTCTTTGGCTATTGGTGGCCAATGATGATGTAATTCCTGCACATGTGCACAAGAGTTATATTCTCCCAGCAACTGACTGTATTCTCAGCATCATGAAATGGCCCGGGATTATACATTGGACTATCCATGCCTTACCTCAATATTTATAGCTGTAATGAAGTCAGGCTGTATATACAGTAAATAGAAAAGGCTAATGCGCAAATGGGAGGCAGAGCGCCATACACTGCATTAGACCATATAATGCTAGGTGAAAATACAATACCCCAGACGATGTCTAAGTAGATGAAATGCGTTGGTGGAGGACTGTGCGCCCATTGCAATAATTTTAACTGTTGGATTTTATTCTGTATTGCCGGCTTTACTTTTATACATCACCCACAATAAAAAGTGGTGATTTTTTTTTTTTTTCCAAAAAAGTGGTGATTTTACTACACCAAGTGGAGTGTCCCCATTTTTTCCCCACATATTCACCCTGGAGCTTCCAAGAATAGGCTCACCTGAGTGTGCTGATGGAGGAGATTGGGTCCACCTGCCCTGCCAACCCAGCTCCTGGAAGGCGATGTCACCTATCTAGAGCAACTGGTGGAGAGTGCAATCTGACCCCGTGATGGGAAAAGCTCGATTGACCCCCTGGTCGTACGAATGAGATGGTCCAACTGTTCTGGTAAGGGTCCACCTTTTCTACTAATATGCTTTGCTGTTTGGGATGAATTTTGCTTTTGCTGATTCATGAGATTGAATTCTACGCTTGCATGTTCTTCTTCACATTTCTGGATGATCTACACTGAAAGCTGGAACTCTTTGTCTTAGTATAGCAGTTTCCAGCACTAATACCACTGTTGGACACTATTCTAAGTTTCAAAGCTTTACATTCTATGCTGATTATGAACTCCTATTTGAGGACTATTTTTCACTTTATTTGTTTGATTATTTGCACATTTGACGCTTTTTGTTTTAGCGCTACACTTTTATTTTTGTATATACAGTAAAAAAAATATATTCTGCACCTTCCTTTTTCTTTTTAGTTTCTAAGTGCAGCAGCAAGGGTTGAAATACTATGGCCAAAGCTGTCAACCACTTGACCTTGGAGAGTTGGACTCTTGCACACAAGCAACGTTCAGGGCCCCCAGCTGTCCTACATGCTCACCTGCACACCACTCCAGTCAACAGCGCTGCTAAGGGAGTGAGAGCGCTGTTGAATGGAGTGTTTTGCACGGCTAATGGCCACTGCTTTTGTGTGAGAATAGCGGTCTGACACTCCATCAGTTTAACCTGTGATGCAGCTCTTAGGCACTATAAAGCCCTAAAAGCACAGAATCCTGCTTCTCCAAGATGCTGCAAGCACCCGGGGACTATTAACCTCACTACAGTACTTTGAAACTGGAAAAAGTAAAGAAGATAAGTATTGTATTGTATATGAAGCCTGAATGAAGGAGGCAAATTGCATTATCAAAATGACAGCAAGACAATTACTGCCAGTCTATTTTTTGTACACGTTTTCTTTAGGATGCTACAATGTAGTAGATGGTTTAGCTCCTGAGCTTCTATCTATGGCTGAATAACAGGATTACATGAACTTGTTAATTAAAAACTGGGTGAAGAATTGGTGACCCTGAGACTTGGCACATATGCCCAACATCTAAGTTCAGAGATCACAGACTGCGTGCATGCCTGCTCCTTCACCTTCTTTGCCTTCCACGTGCTTATAATACATTCAAAAATGTATGAGGTGTGAAGGGCATCTGTTCAGATTTTGCACTAGGGCTCCAAATCTTTTAATTATACTTCTGTTTCTGATGTATATGAAAATTCTGTTTTTCGCGGTCAAATCTTAAGAGTTCCCAGGTATTCTTACAAGAAACCTGTAAATGCAGAAATCCTTTATTCCACAGTAAATGTTTCCATTGTGTTAGTTCACAATATCATATGTTATTGTTTGATAATTCAATTTATTTGCTCCTGTCAGGGATAATTCTGCAAAACAGCTAGAAATAGCAGATGGTACTTTTCCCCAAGCTTTTTTGTTACTATGACTCATGTTTTATACATAATCCAAGGAAAGAATAATTTGATTAGAGTTAGGGGCATTGCATTAGTATACTGGTATTCATCCTACTCTGTTCCTTAGGGTGCATAATTTCCACAATTATATTTATCAGTTTAATTTAAAGGTTTAAAAGGACACACCAGTGGCACCTACAGTAGGTGCATTGCTTGGCACTTGCTTTAACTGAAAATTGCACGGTTGTGTGGCAATGTACCCAAATAAAATTTGTAATTTTTTTCTCCCAAATAGAGCTTGCTTTTGGTGGTATTTAATCACCTCTTCGTTTATTATTTTTTGCACTATAAACAAAAAATGACCGACAATTTTTAAAACACAAAACAGAACAATATTGTTTACTTTCTGCTATAAAACACATACAATAATTAAAAAAAAAAAAAAAAAATCAAATTTCTGCTTGTGGGGGATTAAAAATGCTGCACTCCCATCTGCATAACAGCGGAAAAGCGTGGCTGAAAGTAGCGGCGCTTTACCGCTACGGCCCCCCTGCCCCAGTTTGAAAGTACCCTAATACAGTGATCAGTACTAAAATATATGCACTGTCACTGTACTAATGACACTGGCAGGTAAGGGGCTAACATTTAGGGCAATCAAGGGGTTAACTGTGTGCCTAGCCAGTTTTTGTGTGTTAACTGTGTGCTGCTTTTACGGGGGGAAGTAATAGATTCTAGTCCCTGCTTTGCAGGAAAAAAGAATCCATTCCTTCCCATCCCTGTCAAAAAAAGCACCATGTAGGAATGTTTTGTTTAGCAAATCCATATCACGAGCCACTATCTAAACTTATTTCAATGTCTGAAATGATCATAAAAAGGTTGCACTCCGATCATGTTACTGGCATCTAAGTTTATTCAGTCCTGAACCCCGCCTGAAAGCCACGCCTCCTTGTGTTTCGTCTGGAAAAGCTTAATCGCAGCTCTTTTTGTGTTTTTACTTTTATGTATATGGAGCATGGACTGTCAACTGGGTTCAGCACTTGACGTCTGCAGCGAAGGGAATTAGAGAGGCTTTTTGGTTTTCCTGAGATCTTCCAATTCCAATGGCAGTGGTTTTCCTGAGATCTTACAATTATGTCAGCTCCTGACATACATGTCAGAGCTTCAAACGGTCTGGATTTCAGATCATTTTAGGATCCGAGCAAACAAGAAATATGATTTATGTACTTACCGTAAAAGTAGGTTTAAGGCAGCCCATAGGTTAGTCAGTTTTTTTTTTTTTTGTTGAAGCAAAAAAACTGACCAGATTTTCCCATCCCCATATTGAGGTAAATGGGGAATCCCTCCACTGAGCTACTGTATTCTGACAGAGGGGAGAATTTCCCACCATCAGAGTATACTGATCAGCATTGCAGTCCATAGCCTGTGGTGCTGATTGAGTGGGGGAAATCCGACAGGGCTGTTGCACAGAAGTCACTTGGTAGATCTACTTCTGTATAACCACAGTGCCCATACATGGATTGAAATTCAGCTGTTCCCTGCTAAGCCGGCCTAATTTCGATCCATGTACGGTCAGCTTTAGTCCATTGAGGGACACAATAATACAGGAGTTCTAAAAGAATTTGGTTATATTGCAGCCTACAGTATACAACTCTGCCCCAAACAAGTATGCTTCAGTTTTGTAAACAGACAGTACCCAGTACCAATGTAACAGAGGGGTGGGGCCTGTGTCCCTCAATGGATTTCTACAAAAACATTTGAAAGTAATCTTATTTTCTTTGTTGTTTGTTGAGAAACACAGGAATAAGAGAACTCTTAAACAGTATGGTCAGGGGTGGGCAATAGTCACTGAGAAATCCAGCAGATCCAGGAATCATTTTTCAAAAGAGTATCTGAAAGAATCAAAAACTTAATCAAGGCTGCTTAAAGAAAAGGCCAAGTAAATTATGGAAATTCCCAAGGCCAAGAGAAGGGCACTGATAATCAACTCGATGCTCCAGACCGGGATAGATAATCACTGCTAGGGGTAGCTGCTACCTGAAGAACCATTGGACCTCAACCAGCTAAGGTGGAGGGTCAAGAAACCATCCACAAAAAACAGGTGGAACAAACACTCTACCCAAACAGGAGAAAAAACAGACCAACAACTCATTTGGTCAGCAAGAAATTTTTTTTTAATGGGCAAGTCCCAGAACAAAAACAGTTCCCCAATAGGAAGTTCAAACTGACTTAACATGTCCAATGGAAAGGTTATTTAGCCAACTGTAGTACAAAAACCCTTGACTTCAGGGAAGGACGTTGGGACAGACATATCCAAAAGAAAGACCAACTGGCCAACAGCAGGAGGCTTACACTTAACACTCCTAACACTTAACTTCAGGGAAAAGGAGGGACCATGAAAAAGAAGGATGTTACTTGATGAGACAACCAATCTCCTAAGAAGATAGCCATCAGTATGAGTGCCCTTGCAACATGAATTCCAAAGGAACAGAAAATGAAAATCCCTTGAGCTGGAAAAAGAATTAAGGGGTACTAACTGAATCCTCCTGAAGGAGGAAAGCGATAAACAACACCCTAAAAAATGAGTATACAGGGACTAAGGTATACCGTAAGCTAGACTGGTGTGTAAGAACACAAAGATTAGAAAGAGTAGAAGGGCTCCTTCCAAATAACACTCAGAAGGGCTGGGTTGTGATAGCCAAACTGCAACTTGCCTAAGCACTTACAAGCTATACAATGCAAGCATCATCCAACCTACCCTGAAAAGAACACCATCCTCCACTGAGAATCCTAGTGCTATTACTAAAAATATTTTTCAGAAATCCAAGGAGACTTCCACAAAAGACCATAGTTATGCCACAAAGAGAAGACCTCGTGGCTTCAGGACTTACATTATCCCTCTTAGGAGGAATCTGCTCCAGGGTCCCAGCATGTGCTGTTGGCTAATTGCCTGGGAAAATACAGGACTGTCCAGCAATAGATACTTCCAAGGAGAAAGAAAGGGGCACTCAAGTGATGAAACCCTTACTCATCAATGTGGGAGCCATTGGTTGAGGTGATCTTAAAAGCAATACATTGAATCTAAAAAAAGACAAAGTGGTCACAAATGACACATTCATTGCTGTCCAGCGTGCAAAGATGGTGGGCTGACTTGTCATGGGCAGAGTTTCCTAAGCTTTCTGAAGGGGTAGGCACTGCCTTATTCAGGTGATGTTAAGTGGAGGTTGGATCAGAAGACAGACCTACAGAAGGATCCCTGATGATTTGATAACTGTCTCTTCCAGAGACCAGAATCAATTGCCAGGGAAGAATATATGTTTGCTAAAGGAGGCCTCCTAGACGATCCCATCCCTACCAGAGACCAGTGAAAAGTTTCTGGGGTGTCTTAGTTTAAAAAGACCATCTTGGTGTCTTGCTCAGTTTTCCAACTCCCTAACACAGGGGAGAAGCTGAAAAAGACTAAGAGATCACATGAGAAGGGGAGACTGTGTTAAAATGACATCCCACAACAAACACAGAAGGTCCAAAAGGGGGAGGGGGACCGTCTATTACAGATAAGGAATGGGTCAAGCGTCCACCTGAAGTGCACTTTGTAAGCAATGACTTACACCAAACAGCCCCATTAAATGATGACCCAAGGCTACCAGCACTGAACACCTGACAATGCGCCTCAAATGGGAAAGTTGCAGACAATAAGACATTCAGTATTGCTGAAGATAAGTGATGAAACTCAATGTAAGTTCAGTTGGATTCCAGTTGGAGCTTACACAAAAGTAAGGATTATCTCCTTCCACACCATGTGACAGGGCTGGGTCAATCAGCAAACATGAGTACTGTCACATGGAATGAAGGGGGTTAGTTACAAGATTTTTATGGGGGAAGCATGGCATTAAAGTGTTCCCATTGCTTTGCCCCACATAGACACAACACAGGTTCACTTTGAGACTCTGATCTATCTGCTTACTTGTTACATGTTTGAGACTGTTTAGGTAGTAAAGCAAAGAGTGGGATGACAGCTTTGTAGCCTGTGCACACGCCAGCAATGGCAAACACCTTTATTCTGTTCTCACAGGTTCACTTAAGATACACTAAATAAAATAGCACTAGCATCCATATTTTCACAGGTGTCTGTTAAAGTAGAGTATGTTTTATACCAAATGAAGCAACATAAATTGCCGTTAGACTTTATTTTCAGCGTTTACTTTGCTGCTTATTAATCCATGCCCTGCCCGTCCAGCAGCATTAATTCAGGCTTGTTTGACTCACTTTGAGAAAGTGACATATAAACAATCTGAAAAATGTATATTTAGCTTTCCAAATGAAATTATTGAATGGAGTACATGCAAGGGAGTGCATCAATGTATTCAATTATGCAAATTGCAGAGATGCAACTCGAAGTAGAATTACCATTAGAGGATAGACTGAGGTTATTTACTATATCACGTCATGTCAACTCTAAGTATCCTGTATTAAAAGCTTTAAATCTTCAAATTACTAGTCTTGGCAGCTGAGCAAATTATTGAACACCACTACACTGTCCTACAAAACATACTAAAGCTTAGTCGGTAAATATGTGAATGGTACTGGCATTCTTATAATGCAATGGGAACAGATGTAGCTGATCGATAATACGTGTCAGGAGCTTGTTACAATCTTAATTACATCACACTGGCTTTGCTTTAAATGCTGCATATATGTGTATTATGTAATAAGTATTTTATTTACCAACCTTCAGATCAGATATAGACTATATTGTCAAAAGTATTGGGACACCTGCCTTTACACGCACTGAACTTTAATGGCATGCCAGTCTTAGTCCGTAGAGTTCAATATTGAGTTGGCCCACCCTTTACAGCTATAACAGCTTCAATTCTTCTGGGAAGGCTGTCCACAAGGTTTAGGATTGTGTCTATGTGAAAGTTTGACCACTCTTGCAGAAACCCATTTGTGAGGTTAGGCACTGATCAGGGGCATATCATGAAATGAGTGGGCCCGTGTGCAAGATAAAAAGTGGGCCCCAGTCATGGACAAAAAGTGTGGCGCGCTCCACTGCGAAAATGGGTGTGGCTTAAAATGTGCTAAATATTGGGCATGGCTAAAGGGGGTGTGGTTTAATAGAGTCTGTGACGACTTACATAGTGCAGAATGCAGTAATGTTAAATAAGGAATGCACAGTGCAGAGTGTATGGCAGTGGGTAGTATGTGCAGGAGAGGAGTAGGGTGTGTTTGGTGGTGGGTAGTATGTGCAGGAGAGGAGTGAGGCGTGTATGAAGGTGGGTAGTATGTGCAGGAGAGGAGTTTGGAGTGTATGGCGGTGGGTACTATGTGCAGGAGAGGAGTGCGGAGTGTTTGGAGGTGGGTAGTATGTGCAGGGAGAGGGGTATAGAATGTATGGAGGTGGGTAGTATGTGCAGGAGAGGAGTGTGGAATGTATAGGGATGGGTAGTATGTGCAGGGAGAGGGGTATGGAGTGTATGGAGGTGGGTAGTATGTGCAGTAGAGGAGTGTGGAATGTATGGGGATGGGTAGTATGTGCAGGGAGAGGGGTATGGTGTGTATGGAGGTGGGTAGTATGTGCAGGAGAGGAGTGTGGAGTGTATGGGGATGGGTAGTATGTGCAGGAGACGAGTGTGGTGTGTATGGAGGTGGGTAGTATGTGCAGGGAGAGGGGTATGGAGTGTATGGAGGTGGGTAGAATGTGCAGGTGAGGAGCACAGCTGAATGTGCTGAGAATGCGCCTGGCCAGGACGCCGCTGTTGTGGACACCTGGACCAGGCATGGCAGTTACAGGAACCTCTCCCTAATGCAGTAGTAGATGGTTTTAGAACGATAAACTCTCCCTCAGAGCACCAACAGTAACCTGTCCCTAATGCAGTAGTAGATGGTTTTAGAACAATAAACTCTCCCTCAGACCACCAACAGAAAACCTGTCCCTAATGCAGTAGTAGGTGGGTTTTATAACGATAAACTCTCCCTCAGAGCACCAACAGGAACCTCTCCCTAATGCAGTAGTAGATAATTTTAGAACGATAACCTCTCCCTCAGAGCACCAACAGGAACCTCTCCCTAATGCAGTAGGAGATGGTTTTAGAACAATAAACTCTCCCTCAGGGCACCAACAGGAACCTCTCCCTAATGCAGTAGTAGATGGTTTTAGAACGATAAACTCTTCCTCAGAGCACCAACAGGAACCTCTCCCTAATGCAGTAGGAGATGGTTTTATAATGATAAACTCTCCCTCAGAGCACCAACAGGAACCTCTCCCTAATGCAGTAGGAGATGGTTTTATAGCGATAAACTCTCCCTCAGAGCACCAACAGGAACCTCTGCCTAATGCAGTAGTAGATGGTTATATAACGATAAACTCTCCCTCAGAGCACCAACAGGAACCTCACCCTAATGCAGTAATAGATGATTTTATAGCAATAAACTCTCCCTCAGAGCACCAACAGGAACCTCTCCGTAATGCAATAGTAGATGGTTTTAGAATGATAAACTCTCCCTCAGAGCACCAACAGGAACCTGTCCCTAATGCAGTAGTAGATGGTTTTAGAACGATAAACTCTCCCTCAGAGCACCAACAGGAACCTCTCCCTAATGCAGTAGGAGATAGTTTTATAGCGATAAACTCTCCCTCAGAGCACCAACAAGAATTTCTCCCTAATGCAGTAGTAGATGGTTTTATAACGATAACCTCTCCCTCAGAGCACCAACAGAAACCTCTCCTTAATGCAGTAGTAGATGGTTTAGAATGATAAACTCTCCCTCAGAGCACCAACAGGAACCTCTCCCTAATGCAGTAGGAGAAGGTTTTATAACAATAAACTCTCCCTCAGAGCACCAACAGGAACCTCTCCCTAATGCAGTACTCTCAAATAGCAATATTTTGGTAGATGATGACGTCATCCCTCTCCAAGGACAACCACGAGACTCC
>BLSH010162566.1:167001-199593 GCA_018402905.1 Glandirana rugosa | reverse complement strand
GGGGAGGTTCCTGCGCTAGGCAAAACTGATGTAGAGGTTGTGGTAAGCTGCCACTTTAAACGACCAAAAAAATCGTGCAACAATGTGTATACAGGTGAGTGGCGCTAAACCGTGTCACTTGATGGAAAGTGCAAATGCATCAAATAGTATGTTAGATTGATAAAGCTGAGAAACCAAAGGTGAAAATAAAATAAAATAAAATAAAAGAGAGGGGGGGAGTGAACCTGTGTCTAAATACATAAACAACCGAAATGTAAATCTTGTATGAAACCAATAAACAGTTGTGATTAATATAAAGTCCTTGTGAAAGTCCTGATTCCGGGTAGAAAAAACAGTGTGCTAAGAATAAAGGTGGTGCAATTATCCCAAAGGAGAGATAACACAAAATACAACGGTGATGAATCCTGAGACAATTGAATGACGATGTCTGACAGTGTATATCCACAGCGAGCCAGCAGAATGAATAAGAAAACTCCAAATCTTTCAGAATGGAGGCTTACCATGGAGGCGTCTGTGAGAAGGAGGAGAAGGAGAAGAAGAAGGATCTTTATTGCTGCCCTGCTATGCTGGTGACATTCCAGTGCACCTCACCATTGGATGATCGAGGGCCACCAAACCCCCCCCCCTTCCCCTCCATTGTGGGGTGGCAAGACTTCTTCAAAGGACCCCCTGGGACGGTGGTATTTCAACTCGGAGCGCGCCAGGCCGCCATCCCGCCGTGTAGAGTACCTCCCCCCCGGAATGTGTGACGCGAAGTGAGCTGTGGAGAGTGTGACGCGACCGATAGTCCGGACACCCTTGTGGCCTCACAGGCATATTCCCAAAGGCGTTTTTCCTTCAACTTTCTGGTAAGCCTCCATTCTGAAAGATTTGGAGTTTTCTTATTCATTCTGCTGGCTCGCTGTGGATATACACTGTCAGACATCGTCATTCAATTGTCTCAGGATTCATCACCGTTGTATTTTGTGTTATCTCTCCTTTGGGATAATTGCACCACCTTTATTCTTAGCACACTGTTTTTTCTACCCGGAATCAGGACTTTCACAAGGACTTTATATTAATCACAACTGTTTATTGGTTTCATACAAGATTTACATTTCGGTTGTTTATGTATTTAGACACAGGTTCACTCCCCCCCTCTCTTTTATTTTATTTTATTTTATTTTCACCTTTGGTTTCTCAGCTTTATCAATCTAACATACTATTTGATGCATTTGCACTTTCCATCAAGTGACACGGTTTAGCGCCACTCACCTGTATACACATTGTTGCACGATTTTTTTGGTCGTTTAAAGTGGCAGCTTACCACAACCTCTACATCAGTTTTGCCTAGCGCAGGAACCTCCCCTTCCATATACGGGTCCTGTTAATATGCCTGTAAAAGGGCGCACCTCTGTGATGTTTAGAATAGTGCCACTGCAAAATGACATTTGTAAAGGAGAAAATGTCATTTAAAATCACTCGCGGCTGCAATATATTTCCGGGACCGGACAATATTGATAAAAATCACTGAAAAAATTTGCACATGGTCCCCCCCAGTCCATATCAGGCCCTTCTTGACAAAATTAAAAAAAAATTGACGTACCAGACCCTTATCTGAGCATGCAACCTGGCCGGCCATGATAGGGGGGAACAAGCGAGCACCCCCCCTCCTGAACCATACCAGGCTACATGCCCTCAACATGGGTAATATGGGTGCTTTGGGGCCGGGGGGGCTCGACGCCCCCACCACAAAGCACCTTGTTCCCATGTTGATTGGGACAAGAGCCTCTTTCCCACCACCCTGGGCTGTGTTTGGGGTGGTCCACGGACAGGAGGCTTATCGGGATCTGGATGCCCCCTTTAATAAGGGGGCCCCAGATCCCGACCCCCCCCCCATGTAAATTAGTATCTGGTACATTGTATCCCTACTAATTCACCAAAAAGTGTCAAAAAATAAAAAACCACAGGAGACAATTAGGGACAAGTCCTTTATTAAATAAATAAATAAATAAGTGTCCTCCATTGTAATCCATCGTCAATCACGGTGCGTGACGGAACCGAAAAGAAAAAAAAGGCAACAGCTCCTCCTCCATGGGAGGGCTCCCGCCGACTGAGCTCTCTTTGTTTTGATAGTTTATTTATAGTCAAGGGCGGAGCCATCCAATGATGTAATTGAGTGATCCACCCCTCTGACGTCACATGATGTCAGAAGCAGGCGGGGTCACCTGCTACATCACTGAGTGGCCCCGTCCTTGCATATAAATAAACTGTCAAAACACAGCGAGCGCAGGCGGTGGCAGTCCTCCCTCCCTTTTTACATAATGTAGAGCATACTTTTCCAACCAAGGTGCCCAGGCACTCCGGGTGCCTTGGGGTCAGGGTGGATTTGATTTAAATCAAGTCCATTTAAATCACAATTTTTAAAGAGCAACTGTCATCTCTGTCCTGAACCGGCTCCTCCTCTGACCCTCTGTTGACTCAACGACAGTCCTATTCACTTTAATGGGACGGCTGGTGATGCGGCAGTGACGCAACAAGATGAGGGACGTGGCGGCAGCAGGTGAGTGGATGCCCGCTAACAGACGCTGGCATGAAGGATCTGAAATGAAAGGTGCTCTTCAAATGTAAGGACTTATTCTTGCTGGTAGTTAGAATCTTTAATATCTACAAACAAAATGAAGGTTTCCTATTTAGAATAATAAGCTGTCAGGTCAGTAAAACAGCGATATCAGAACCGATTTAATCATACAGTTTGTAGTGTACATAGATTTCCAAAACAATGGGATAAAGGAATTTTCCTGATGTTTTTATTTCATAGTTACTGTGAAATTGTGTGAATACATCAATGCAATGCATGTTATCTCAGCTTGCAGAGCTTGGATTCATTGAATGAGTTTACCAAAAATGTACATATTGTAGAATATACAGCCTCATGCTACATAACTAAGCTCCATTTCATGCTTAATAAACTAAATTATTACTGTATCCTAAATAGAAAACTTTAGATATATTTTTACTCCAAAAACATTTTATTAAAATAAATTTGATAAAAATCAAAAAAATCGATTTAAAAAAAAATAATAGATTTTTATCCACCCTGCTCGGGGTTTCTTCAGGAGTGCCTTGGCAAAATGCCTAACAATTGATCAAAAAGTGTATACAAGCCAGCAGGTGGATCAAGCTTGCCTTTTAGCCCAATCAGCACCATTACGACTTTCTGGCATTACAACACTGGCATCCTTGCAACCAATGACGTCATCAGTTGATGAGGATGATGCCTGTTGCCTCCATAGCATTCTTGTTTGCCCCTCTCCCTCAGCACTGGGGTGACATTAGCTGACTAATGAAGAGAAATTGAAGGAGAAGATAAACATTAGCGTACTGGTCAGTACCAGTGTGCAAAAGTGTATTTGATTTGGAAGAATACCTCTAACGACACCCTCTAATGTTGGCCGTCCTACATGTGGATGTTGCTGCATTATATAAAGTTATTAGAATAGTTATTTTAAAATAGGGTGCCTCGAGATTGTCCATAATTTTACAGGGAACCTTGATTGAAAAAAGGCTGAGATGCACTGATGTAAAGGCAACTGTCCCTGATTTCGAGGGACTGTCCCTGATTTGGAGCAAAGTCCCTCTGTCCCTCATTCCTCCTCATTTGTCCCTCATTTTGGTCTGATCTATATAGTTGTATATAAAATGCACTTTTTATCTATTGAAAAGTGTTTCCCAGTGCTAAACCTTTCATCTGATTTCTAAATTGCTGCATTTGTAAATTCCAAATGCCAATATAAAGAAATAGTAGTGGTAAAAAAGCACTTGTACAATTCTCCTTTAAGGGGGCGTGACAAGGGGTGTGTCCTATGCCTACATACTTTTGCTGATAGGTGTCCCTCATTTCCTTCTCAAAAAGTTGGGAGGTATGTAAAAGATTAACCTCTTAGGTTCCACAGTGAGTATAACAAGCATGCTTTACTGCATATACACACTGATTTTACAGTTGTGGGTTTAGTGACACTTTCATTTTTTTATTTTTTATTTAAATACCTGAATTTGACTTATCAACCTCTTACAACCCCTTGTGCAGCAGAGCTTGAATTCAGAAAGGGAGAAGCAGTACAAGGAGGCAGTCATCGTGCTAACAAGGAACATGCCAGGAGGAGGAGAGAGCAGAGTGACAGAAAGATCACCTCATCGGTCTGCTGCTTCTCTTTTCATTGTCCAGTCACAGGCTGTAGGTTGGGGGACAAGAGTTGTAAGTGTAATTCAGAAACTTCTTTCCAGACAGAGCTGTGCTATGTGGCAATCTAAGAACAGAAATAGCAATCATCTGGCAGGTAAAATAGCTTCCATATATATATTTTCTGTCTGTATAAAGCTGTTTTCCCGGAGCTCTCTTTATTACTCAGCCCAGTAGTATGTATTATCTTCCACAATTATAAGGATTTATTGACCCAGGTCTGTAGCTCCTAGGGGGGGACGTGTTTCTCCCCCGCTGGGATCGCTTATTTTTCTTGTTTTTCGATTGTGAATAAAGTAATGTTGCTTTTGGGACTAAATTGGCTGTTGCTACATTTTATAAGGGGTTGCTTGGTTTGCAGTTTGAATTGCATTGTTTGTTTCAATGGGAGTCACATCTCTGTTATTATATAGCAGTGCAAGCCTACTCTCTCTATCATTACAATCAATAATATAGAGTATGAGTGTCTCTACTATAATAATGGTGTATTGGATGGAAATTTTCCAAAGTGAAATTTCAAAAGTGACTGTCCTTTTGCAGCCTCTGAAACTGAGGCAGGATGATCAGAGCTATAAAAACAAAGAGAGAATAGAGTGTTCCCAGAGCAGAACCTTAACCACTTCAGCCCCGGAAGGATTTCCCAGTTTAGGACCAGAGCACTTTTGAGACTCGGCAGTGCGTCGCTTTAACTGACAATTGCGTGGTCGTGCAACGTTGTAAAAATTTGCGTCCTTTTTTTTCCCACAAATAGAGCTTTCTTTTGGTGTTATTTGATCACCTCTGCGTCCTTTCTGATCGCCGCTATAAACAAAAAAAGAGCAAAGAAAAAAAAACAATATTTCTTACTTTTTGCTAAAATACAAATCCAAAAAAAGATATAAAAAAAACTTTTTTCATCGTTTATATTCTTCCTCATATTTTTGGTAAAAAAAATCGCAATCAGCATTTATTGATTGGTTTGCGCAAAAGTTGCTGCGTTTATGAATGAATGAGAGTTCATTTATGGGGTTTTTATTTTTTTATAATTTACTAGTAATGGCGGCGATCTGCGATTTTTAGCGGTACTGCGATATTGCGGCGGACATGTCAGACCATTTTGACACTTTTTTGGGACCATTGGCATTTATACAGCGATCAGTGCTATAAAAATGCACTGATTGCTGTGTAAATGCCATTGGCAGTGAAGGGGTTAACCTGGAGGGGGTGCTCTAAAGGTTAACTGTGTTCCCTCAGTGTGTTCTAACTGTATGGGGGCTGGGCTGGCTGGGGGAGGGGAGTGATTATGGCTTCCATATACAGGAAGCCTATGATCACATCCCTTCCCCCTGTGTCAGAACGGAGATCCGTGTTTTCATACACAGACCTCCGTTCTCTCACTGCGGGGGAGCCATTGCAGTTAGCCGGTGGAGATCGAGTCCGCCCTACCTGCTCCCTGCTACTCATTTTCGCAGCCGCTGGCAGGTGACGGCGGTTTGCGATAAAGAACCACTTTGCCGCCGTCAAGCCGCGGCGGGCAGTCAGCAAGTGGTTAAGTAACTAAATTATATTCACAATCTGCCCCATGTTTGGTCAAGTTATATTTCCATCGTTGTCCCCTACTGGGCAGTCTTACCCTCTTCATTTGTCTTTATGGCCTCTGTCACAGGGAGAGGAAGTGACAGTTTTACAGTCTTCATCGAAACAGGAATACAAGGGAAAATCTTCATGATGGGGACACGTTTTAGCGACAACTGTCTAAAGCCCACCATTAGGGTTGCACCGATACCGTTTTTTTATCGGTGAGTACGAGTACCGATACCTTTGGCAAAGTATTCGCTGATACCAAATACTTTGTGTGATTTGAGTCAATACATAAAATTGGTGCAAATCGCACTGCAAAAATTTGAACAGTGATGCAGTGCGATTCCTGTCCGAATCACATTTGATTTCCCCCACTGCTAGCGCGCCCATGTGTGTATACAATGGGATTAAAGCGCCGTCTAGTCAGGTTAAACAATGTTAGAACTCACAGTACATATCTGGTAGCAAATTATGGCCGCTGGAGGTGTTCATAGGGCTGGGGGAGAAGTTCCTGGGACCCCTGTGGGTATAGGGCGGAAGCATAGGTGTGCCTATTGCATTAGGCTGTGCACTCCAAAGTTCAAACACATGGTACCGATCACTGTATTCATGCAGAAAGGGAAGGGTTGTTTATTACATATTTACAGGCCTCTTCCCCAACTCATCCTAAAACATCTCCCTGTGTGTGTCTGCAGCAGGAGCTGGTGGGAGAGAAGAGCAACAGCACTGCGGGGGGAGGGGGGGGGCAGGGCAGTAGGGGGAATCTGTGCTGCACTGGGTAATTAGGGTGTGCCCAGGAACACCTGGTACACCCTCTGTGCACGTGTATGGGCGGATGTGATGTCAGTTTGGGGGCGGACCACCTTTACATCTCCAGTGGCCCTGATTTGCTACCAGATACTGTGAGTTCTAACCTGAATAAACATAAAACACATGTGGTCAGTGCAAAAACAGACCTACCCCTGTTGGTCTCTGGGATCCCAATATTCCATGAGGCATTCATCATCTGAAGCCCATTAATAATAAGAGTATAGACAATCCCTCCTTGAATTCAAATGTGCAGCCCTGTGAGGGCTCAACTTATCCCCTGTGTAAAAATGGTACAGTCCCATTAATGTATGTATTAGTAAACTCAATGGAGAAAACCTTAAATGATCTAAAAAGGTATATATTGCTGGCAAAGTAATCCAAACATTAAAAGGCTCCTGGAAGCAGTTGTTCCACGAAAATGTGATCAAAGTAATATTAGGCAAAAAACAACCTGTAAACAGTGGAGTGAGACAGACATGGGTGGATGGATCGCTGTCTCGGCCGACGAGGTGGACATGTGATGGGGCTGACCGGCTGGTGTAAAAGGCTGGGGAAATGTGCCAACCGTCCTCAGGGAAGGCCATGGTAGAACCGGTTTGTATGTTGGTGCACACTGAGGAGTCGCTCGGCAGGATGATGGCACTAGGGACGTCCCTCTATATCACCAGAGGCCGATCCTGGAGCCAGGAAACCACAGAAGGTTGTGTAGTGAACCTACACCCAGCAGAGCCGGCGGAAGCAGCAGATGGAAGGGTTGGCTATGGTACATACCAGGCCCGGAGCAGCACAGGAGCTCATGGAGCAGCCTATGGAACGACACACCAATGGGTCCGCTCTCTTCGGTGCCATTGGTTGCAGAGTAAACCGGAAGTGACATTGTGATGTTGCTTTCAGGTTACTACAGCCGAGACCCGATCAAAGCCGATTCCGATTTGTCCGAGTCTCCAGTCAGCCAGCGGACGTGCCAGCTGGTGGCTCGGGTCTCCCAGTGGGATAGGAGAACCTGGGCGAGCTACGGAAGGCGGCGGGAAAGGGAGGTTCCCCTCCCACTGCTTGTAATAACAGCCGAGCGGCTGCATAGTCGCATCGGTTGTTATCAGATGAAATTAAAAATTATTTGTTTATACAATAATCTTTATTTTAGTGTTTCACTAATTAGGAACAGCAACCACATCTATACACTTTCTTTTTATGTTTAATATAATAAGAAGGCGCCCCTATCATTGTTTGTTACTACACGAAAGCCAACCGTTGCTCTAAAAAAATGGTGTCCAGGTGATGCCTGCAGCTGCATATCATCCCGGTACAACCACTTGAAACCAATGACGTACAGGTACATGATTTAGCGTCAAGTATCCTTTAACCACCTGCCAACCAGCCGCCGTCATTTAATGGCGAGAGGTCGGCTCTATTGCGCAAATTGCCATAGATGTATTTTTTTTCAAAAATGTCGCTTTGTTTATTAAAAATTAAAACCGCAGAAGGGATCAAATACCACCAAAAGAAAGCTCTATTTGTGGGTGTCAATTTTGTTTGGGTACAGCGTTGCACGACCGCACAATTGTCACGACCGCACAATTGTCAGTTAAAGCGATGCAGTGGCGTATCACAAGAAGTGCTCTGGTCAGGAAGGGAGTAAATCCTTCCGGGGCTGAAGTGGTTAAAGAATAACTAAAGGTCCTGTTTACCATTATGATTGAATGTGAAACTAAAAGAAAATCCCAAATTTTGGGTTGTCCCCAGAAAAGTATTAGAGGGAAAATCTTCCAATGGAGAAACTAGTTTTGGTAACCTGGGGATCCCCAGTGAATTCCCTAGTGAAATCTCTGCAATGGAACAGAGATGGCGAAAAAAAATCTGTCAGTGTCACGCTTATCCCTAACACAGGTGGTCAAACACTAAAGCTGGATACTGTGTTCTTCACCTATAGTAGCCCCCTTTCCCATAAAGCAAGCAGATCTATTGGTACTCGGTTTCCCCCAGGACTTAAACACTATACTACAGTGCCAGGCCAGTGCCAGTGGCATTCTGCCAGCGACAGGCAGAGTGATTCAATTACATTCCAGGTAAAAGGCAAACAGAGTTCAGAGAATAGGCATTATCTGGTCTGAGGTCACACACAGGGAAATTGAATCTAGCAGAGCAGGGCAGACAGACAGGGAGCTTGACCAGATATTACATGTTATCACACTCTATCACAAGCATGCGACTGAAGGTTTGGCTGGCTTAGATCAGGTTTTGGTCTCCACGCAGAGACCGGCCACATTAATCATCTTGCAGGTAGACAGACAGACAAGGAAAATGCCACAGCCAAAACCAAGATGCTGGAATGAGGAGCAGGAGCATTAGACGCTCTGGAGAGGCCGAAGTTATAACTTTCCCTTAGGCTACTTTCACAATGGAGTGTTTTTCAGGCGCTGCAATGTTAAAAATAGCGCCTGAAAATCTCTCACCCCATTTTCCCCAGTGTGAAAGCCAGAGTGCTGCAAGCCACATCTTTGGTGCGGTGCAGTGAGCGGTGTGTACTCCGCTCCTACACCGTCCCCTCCATTGAAAGCAATGGACGGCGCTCCCAAAGTGGCTGTACACCGACTCGGAAGCCCCAAGCGTGGCGCTTTTAACCCCTTGTTAACCCCTTCTTAGGGGTTAAAAGTGCCCCGCTCCCGCCTGCATAGCGGTAAATGTGGAGCTAATTAGCGGCAATTTACCGCCACTGCCCCTCCCTGCCCCAGTGTGAAAGTAGCCTTACTCTCTTACTCTATTTGAAATAAAAAAAGTTTTGCCTATAGTTCTACTTTAACAATCTCCGTGTTTTAACCACCTTGATACCAGTGTGTTTCTTCATTTCCAAAAAAATTGTGTGAAAAAAGGTCACATTGGGCTGCCTACTTTTAAAAAAAAGGTGAATTTGGGGTTGTTTTTGTACTGTCCTGACATTTTTATTTGATATACTGTATGTGTTATAACTGGAAGTAGTAACAATTAATTTTTTTACTTTTTAACCTCCTCTCGTTCTGGAACAATGTCATATTACTGAGGCGCGCATCGCAGCGATTACAGGTGCACCATGTTCCTAGAACACGGTGCGACCCCGATCTCGTGCCTTTTTTACCCATGTGATTGGCTATGTCCAATCACAGCCGATCACATGTAAACATGGAAGTACCGTTTATCGGCTCTCCTCGCCTCACACTGACAGAGTGTGAGGAGAGGAGAGCCAATAAGCAGCATCTCCTCGCAGGGGAGACATGTACAAGTAATCAGGGCACTGATTATCAGTGCCCTGATATTCAGTGCAACCCCAGCAGGGATGCCAGTCTGTGCCCATCAGTGACACAAATTAGTGCCCATCAGTGACACCAATCAGTGTCCAACAGTAATGCCAGTCAGTGTTACCTTTCAGTGCCCATCAGTGCCTGCTCCTCAGTGCCACCCATCAGTGCTGCCCATCAGTGCCCATCAATGCCGCCCATCCGTGCTGCCTATCAGTGCCCAGCAGGGCCAATCAGTGAGGCATATTAGTGCCTCCTCATCAGTGCCACCTAATCAGTGCCACCTCATCAGTGCCCACCAGTGCCGCCTCATCAATGCCCATCAGTGCAGCCTATCAGTGCCCATCTGTGCCGCTTTATCAGCGCACATCAGTGACGGAGAAAAATTACTTATTTACAAAATTTTCTCACAGAAACTAAGAAAATTCTTTTTTTTCTTTCAAAATTTTCGGTCTTTTTTTTTGCAAAAAATAAAAAACCCAGCCGTAATTAAATACCACCAAAAGAAAGCTCTATTTGTGTGAAAAAAAAATATAGAAAAATTTAATTTGGGTACAGGGCTGCATGACTGCACAATAGTCATTCAAATTGTAACAGCTCTGAAAGCTGAAAATTCGCCTGGGCAGGAAGGGGGTATAAGTGCCAGTATTGAAGTGGTTAAGGTATAAAAAATAAAAGTGCGTATTAAATGCCAACAAAGGAAAACTCTGACTCAAAAAAAATAATATAAAATTAATTTGGGCACATGAGTTTTTTCAAACTATTAGAGCACTAAAAACTGAAAAATGGCCTGGTACTGAAGAGGAATTACAGGCTGGTATTTGGGCTGGTACGGGCATTCTCCTTTAAGCAAGAGTTTCCACTATTTGTAGATAAGGTGATTTTTTTTTTGACTTGCAGTAAAACAGGGAGAAGACATTTATCTGAGCTCTGCTGAGGAGAGCATTTAACATCTGAGGATTGTTCCTCACTGACTTGAAAGGCAAAGCAATGGACTTGTCAGTGTTTGAAAGCAGAGCAGAGTGTCCAAGGAATTGGGCTGGCAGCTTGATATCTAATCCCTACGTGTTTCCTCCTTGCTTGCATGACCTTTTTCTAGCGCATTCAGCATAATAATCGTCATCTCTCTCTTCTTATGAAGAGCGCTCGCAATAACGGAGAGACAATTCAGTATTTCTCTGCAGTGCAATTAATAACAATTTATAATTAAAAGGACTAATCAGAATAATGGCTTATTGTCTCTAAATGTCATAGTCACACCAGGCAAGAATGTAGTGTAAGTAATAATGAAAACGAATTCTTCCAATGATGACAATAAACAACAAGTGTTTACTATTGTAGGGCTTTGTTATTGCTTTTCTGCTCCATTTTTGGCATAAGGTACTAATGAACGATTTAACGAACAGGTAGAGACACACAAGTGCATATACACGTACCCAGATGAAATTTAAAGGAAAACTCAACTTTTATTGAAAAATTATTAAAGCATATTAAATTGTTACACAAGTAATTTTGTAATCTGTTATCAAAAATGTTCTTTCCATTTTAACCCCTTCGCACCTAAGGGTAAAACATATCTTAATGCCTAAGCACAATTTTGCAATTTTGACATGTGTTAGTAAAACCGTGCATATCATCACAACTATTTTGCGTATCCAGGTGGATTATACCTTATTTTTTTCAGGGCAAATTGGTCTTTCATTTGGTAGTAAATGGTTATGGATATCTCCTGATTTTTTTATTTTCAAAGGAAAACTCAAATCCTCTGCCATTCTTCCTTGCAGATACTCTCCAGTCCTGTCAGGTTGCATGGTGAACGTTGGTGGACAGCCATTTTTAGGTCTCTCCAGAGATGCTCAATTGGGTTTAAGTCAGGGCTCTGGCTGGGCCATTCAAGAACATTCATGGAGTTGTTGTGAAGCCACTCCTTCGTTATTTTCAGGGTTGAAGTTTTAATTGATTTTATAATGAAATGAAATGTACATACATTGAGTGTTATCATATGCCCATTAAGTCACAATGTATAATAAGTGAACAGTTTAGAATACAATCGAAGGCAAAACAGACACTAAACAGTCACACAATTACTGACGAGAGCTTTTGACGTCTGTAGCATTGTTAGACATTTAGTGAAAGATCAACATAAGTTGAGGATCAATTGGTTCTATACACCCCCCAGTGCCCCTAATGGGAACCTAACTGCGCTGGGGTTGTATCCATGAGGTCACGATGAAGCTGCTCAGGACCCTCTGTCAGATTGACTCTACGGAAATACAACCTGTTTGAATTAGACGTCAGTAGGATACATCTTCATCTCATAACAGTTACCTTGAACTTTTAAACTAGATAATAATGGGTCCACTCCTTCGTTATTTTAGCTGTGTGCTTAGGGTCATTGTCTTGTTGGAAGGTAAACCTTCGGTCCAGTTTGAGGTCCTGAGCACTCCTGAGAAGGTTTTCATCCAGGATATCCCTGTACTTGGCTGCATTCATCTTTCCCTCAATTGCAACCAGTCGTCCTGTCCCTGCAGCTGAAAAACACCCCCACAGCATGATGCTGCCACCACCATGCTTCACTGTTGGGACTGTATTGGACTGGTGATGAGCAGTGCCGGGTTTTCTCCACACATACTGCTTTGAATTAAGGCCAAAAAGTTCTATCTTGGTCTCATCAGACCAGAGAATCTTATTTTTCACCATCTTGGAGTCCTTTAGGTGTTTTTCGCAAACTCCATGCGGGCTTTCATGTGTCTTGCACTGAGGAGAGGCTTCCGTCTGGCCACTCTGCCATAAAGCCCCGACTGGTGGAGGGCTGCAGTGATGGTTGACTTTCTACAACTTTCTCCCATCTCCTGACCGCATCTCTGGAGCTCAGCCACAGTGATCTTTGGGTTCTTCTTTACCTCTGACGGCCAGCTCTAGGAAGGGTTCTGGTCATCCCAAACGCCCTCCATTTAAGGATTATGGAGGCCACTGTGCTCTTACAAACCATAACCAGTTCCACACTGCCTACAGTCTATTTACGGCGGCAGTGTGGACCCTGGGCGTGAATCGACTTAAAAAGACGGCGATCTGCGAATGGCCGCTAGGGGGCGCCTGAGCACTGCGGCAGGCCGCATTCCTGGGGAGTGTGCCCGCGGCGCGATGAGCGGCCACAGGCAAAGGACGGGGAACCGCCGATGTAAACACAGCGGTTTCCCATTCTGACAGTGCGGGCATGGGTGATCTACTGATCCCTGTCACTGGGATCAGTTAGATCTCTCATGCCCATGGTAGCCCAACCCCCCCACAGTTAGAACACACCCAAGGAACATAGTTAACCCCTTCACTGCCCCCTGCAGGTTAACCCCTTCACTGCCAATAACATTTACACAGTAATCAGTGGATATTTAAATTTCTGATCGCTGTATAAATTTCAATGGTCCCAAAAAAGTGTCAAAAATGTCCGACATGTCCGCTGCAATATCGCAGTACCGCTAAAAATCACAGATCGCCGCCATTACTAGTAAAAAATTAAAAAAAAACATAAAAACCCCAGAAATTAATTCTCACCATCCGTAAACACGGCCACTTTTGCGCAAACCAATCAATAAAAGCCGATTGCGATTTTTTTAATCACAAATATGAGGAAGAATATAAATCGGCCAAAACCGGTGAAAAAAAATGTTTTTTTATATATTTTTTTTTTTGGATTTGTATTTTAGCAAAAACTAAGAAATTTGGGTTTTTTTGCAAAATGGTTGCTCTTCTTTTGTTTATAGCGGTGATCAGAAATGACGCAGAGGTGATCAAATACCACCAAAAGAAAGCTCTATTTGTGGGAAAAAAGGATGCAAGTTTTGTTCGGGTACAACGTCGCACGACTGCGCAATTGTCAGTTAAAGCGACGCAGTGCCGAATCGCAAAAAGTGCTCTGGTACTAAACTGGGAAATTCTTCCAGGGGTGAAGTGGTTAAGTGCTGTGGAATTTTTTTGTAACCTTGGACAGATCTGTGCCTTGCCATAATTCTGTCTCTGAGCTCTTCAGGCAGTTCCTTTGACCTCATGATTCTCATTTGCTCTGACATGCACTGTGAGCTGTAAGGTCTTATATAGACAGGTGTGTGGCTTTCCTAATCAAGTCTAATCATTATAATCAAACACAGCTGGACTCAAATGAAGGTGTAGAACCATTTCAAGGATGATCAGAAGAAATGGACAGCACCTGAGTTAAATATATGAGTGTCACAGCAAAGGGTCTGAATACTTAGGACCATGTGATATTTCAGTTTTTCTTTTTTAATAAATCTGCAAAAATGTCAACAATTCTGTGTTTTTCTGTCAATATGGGGTGCTGTGTGTACATTAATGAGGGAAAAAAATGATTTTAGCAAATTGCTGCAATATAACTGTTAGAAGAAGATTGTGTGGAGGGTTAATACAGTTGATTGTGGTTTCCTCTAATTCTTGGATGGGCAGCTCTATTTAAACTTCCTGCTTCCTGTGAGCAAGTGCTGTCCATTCTACAGCGTTACTGTGTTCCTGAGCTACCCATTCTGAGCTTCCTGATTTCCTGTGACCCGACCTGAGCCCACGTCTGCTTGAATGCTGCCTGCACCGACCCCCAGCTTGTCTACGACCATCCGACTGCCTGTTCCTTCTGTACCTCACCTGCCTGCCTGTTAACGACCCTGCCTGCACCCGACCATCCGATTGCCTGCTCCTTTGGTACCACTCTGACCGCAAGTTAACGACCCGGCCTGCACCACTATCTTCAGCCTAGCACGGACTACGGGACAACTTCATACCACCACCTGTGTCCCATCCAGCCCTCGTGCTCCCCTGTGCTCCAGCGCTCCCTGTCTACTCTACCAGGGGTTCTGGAGCCAGGGCCATAAGAGAGGTTGCCTACTTCATAAGTCAGACTCTACCACCAGGTATGTGACAATAACAAAGAGTGAAAAATTTAAGGGGGTCTGAATACTTTCCGTACCCACTGTATGTGTATATCAGTTGTTGTATGAAGCCGTAGTGCAGCCCAGAAGCAATAGCGCACATTTTGCTTCTTTTTTTTTTGTCCCACCTAAAACTAGAAAACCAACGCGTTTTGTCACACAAGACGTGTTCAGAGAACAGCGCTGATGAAATGTATTGGTTTAGATCTTGGTAGAGATGTCATCATGCATGCACACTCAATCAAGCAGCGTGCTTTTACTCTAAATGCTATTTTACTTCAACTATTTTTCAGGGCACAGGTGACATCATCTTTAAAGGGGCCAAGTTCCTGAGCTAATTGCTGCCATGATCTGATGCTGGAGTGCTGAGAGCTGGGTTACATCCATCCTAAAGATTGTCTGGTGGTCCTAAGGTACATTTTAACACACAAGCATTATTGATCTCATTGGGAGGTCACACTATTCTGCTAAGGAGGTGGTGTGCAACTGTGGCGTTGGAGTACTGAAGTCTACACAGTTTGCACAGTGTAGTGTCAGCACTTGCTTTTCACATAATATATGTACTATTTTTAATGTTTTAACTACTGAGTTCCAATGCGCTTTTCTTATTAATAGAGTTATGCCATTTAATTATTATCACATGTTTGCTTAAAGTGTATGTTGGGTAAAAGGAAAAAAATATGCAGGACATCTTGCAAAAGATGCAGATTTGCTTGTGTTATGTCTCTTTAAATCCTTGCAAATAAAGAAAAATACCAGGAACTCTGTTAAAAGTCAAGTGTGCACTTAATTGTCCTCTGCTGCATAGAAATCCCAATCAGTGTTTGCCCAGAAATACACTTTAGCTATTCACTATGTAGCAGTGTCCCTGAACCCTAGAGACCTAATGGTGACCTCCAGAGTTAGGGAGAGCTGACATCCTTCTTCACAGTATGGGCTAGTAGGCATTGTGGGTGTAATGCAAGTTGGAAACATGGGCGCCAGTCACTTTTTGGAAGCAAGCAAAAGAGATTTATTATCTCTTAAACAGAACTGGTGGAGAGAGGGTTAGGGCCAGGACACCCTTAGGCAGATGCAATAGCAAATGGCAGACTCTGAGATAAAAATAATAGGTAGACAGCTATACAGGTAGAGGGCCTTTAAATTGGATGCAGCAACTGTATTTGTAGAACTGCTGTCTCCTATGGCAAGGGAACTTTCAACAGTCAATAGAGATCTGTACACATAACTCACAGTAAGCTGTTATAAATCTTCTCTTACACCTCACAGTATCCTACTGTAGATCTTCACTCACTGAGCTCCCAGCCTCTCACTAGACTTCAAGATCCCAGACGTCACTGGATCCCCTGAGCTTTTCCACAGCTAACCCGCTGTATAATCCTGAAGCGTCACCCCTGCTAACCCGCCCTGGTCCTTGGCTTGGCACTTTGCTGAAGCTTTGTTCACATTCCCCAGCTAGTGAATAAGGCTGCTCTGGTACTTCTTCAGATTTCCATGAACTGGCTTCTAATAACAGGAGTAGTAGTGGCAACTGTGTCCCCTTTATCTCTGACCTTGTTCCTCACTTGCCTCTGGTAACAGGAGTGGTTGTCCCATTTGGTAACTGCTTCTCCTTCACCTCTGGCAACACTCAGCTCCCCATCCAGCTGAACCTCTACAACGATCAAGCTCTCCTCGGGCTGAGCCTCTGCAACTTGGTTGGACTTCCAGCCGAAAGCCCCAACCTTGTGCTGCTTCTCTCAAACCTGGATTGGCCTCAGACAGCCTAGCAGCCAGGTGCTCCTGGGATAGGCCTCAGGCTTCTGGCCTAGCAACCCGGAGCCTTGTAACACACGTCCACCCAGACAGCCATCCTGGTGGCACAGAACCCTGATCACCTGACTCCGTCCACTTAAATAGGCTCTCCCAGCAGGCCAAGGGGCCGAAGAAAACCCCTGCCAATTGGCTGAAACAACCTATCCACTCATAGTCTAGTTTACTATGCCCCTATCATTCTAATACCACAGGCAACAATGCCCCATAGTGACAGAAGAAAAAGGTGCATCAAATCCAGATTTAGGGAAAAGTCGGAGGATCCCCATAACAATTAGCCAGACTAGTTACCTCCTAGCAAACTAAATTTGTAAAACCAGGGTGCTACATCTACTCTACATAAAATAAAATAAAATAAAAAAATATTTAAAAATTACTTTATGTATTCTTTTAAGCAGCTAGGTAAAGTCACTATTGCAAATAATCTGCTCTCTTAATAGAGTAACCAAATAATGGAAGCACAAGCTAATAAAAATGTGAAAGTCCCCAAAAACACATTGCAGTAATAATTTAAAATTTGCTAATTTTACTTTCCTTTTAAATCTCAGATTTCCACCTTGCAGTATATAATAGAGGTGTTAGGTTTGATTTGCTGAGTAAATTTAAGCATAAAAAATAAAAATTGGCAAATGAAGTATAATGTTTACTTTGTACAGAGGGAGCTTTTAGTGATGATTGAATAAGCAATTTACCTCAATATTTCCATGCAGATCTTTCTTATGTGTAGAAGATCATCAGTTCACAAATCTAAGCAAATGCGATTCAAAAACTGTAATTTTACCCAATACACTAAGGGCTCATTCACAATTGCAGCAGTCCTTATCACCCCTCAATGGTGGCAGTTGACAGGCGGCTGGGAAGCGGTATGTCACCTCCATAGGTGTGCGCAGCCTATTGCATTAGGGTGCGCGCCACAAAGCACAAACAAACATCAGTGTGTCTGTGTATATATGTCAGAAGGGCAAAGGACGGTGTCAGTAGGGCAGAGATAGGTGTCAGTAGTTTATTTTTATTTCATTTTGTTTTTTATTATTTTTTTACAATTTTTTTTTTTGGAGCTCTGCTGGGGGGCTTTGATGAAATATCAGGGGTCTAAACAAACCCCTGATGTCTCACTTTTGAGACAGAGAAAGAGACTGAGGACAGAGATTCCCCGGTCCCTTTCTCTGCAGCCAGGCAGCAGGGGGAATCTGCACAGTACAGGTAGATTAGGGTGTGCCTGGGCACATCTGCCACCCTATGTGTGCACGCCTATGGTCACCTCCTTGCCACCTTTAGCTCCAGAAGATTTACCCCTGTCACGACCAGAACATTTTTTACTACCTGGCACTGTTCCACTTTAACTAGCAATTGCTCAGTAATGCAACACTGTACACAAATTACATTTTTACCATATTTTCACACATGTAGAGCTTTCTTTTGGTGGTATTTGATCACCTTTGGGTTTTTTATTTTTTATTATATGAACAAAAAAAGACCAACATTTTTGAAAAAAATATATATTTTACTTTCTGCTATAAAACATATCCAATAAAAAAATAGAAAAAAATCTACTTTCTTCATAAATGTAGGTCATCCCAATAAGTGTATATTGATTGTTTTGCATGAAAGGTATAGTGTCTAAAAATGATGGTATACTGTATATACTGGAATTTTTATTTATTTATTTTTTTTATACTAGTAATGGCGGTGATTAGCGACTTATTATCCTGACCTGCATTCCAGCTTGGAACATGGGTCTGTGGCCTTGTGCGAATTGGCGGCGTGGTGCTGCGTGGCGTCACCACACCCCACCGGACTGTGCGGGGGGCAATCTGACACTGACATCACCAGTGACACTAATACAGTGATCAGTGCTAATACTATACACTGTCCCTGTACTAATGACAAGGAAGGGGAGAAATAAAAAAAAAAAAAAAGCAGAGCAGGGGGCCTTACACAGATTTAATGTGAAAAGTAGGTAATTTTCCATTTCATTATTTCCAGGTTATAAACTAAATGATATTTATGCTCAGTCATCAATAAGCTTATGAAAAAAATTTCAACAATTTAGGTGAATCTTTAAATGTTTTCCAGGTCAACCACACCCCTTTAAACTTGTCAATAGTATCATTATTTTCAGCCACCAATTCCTCCATATGCATAATACCATTGAGAGTCTCAATCCACTCTGGAATTGAAGGAACAGAAAGGAGCTTCCAGTAACTAGGTATCAATTGTCTAACTGCTGGTGGAAAGAAACACAGAAGAGATTTTTTAGCTCTAGATAGTAGTTGAGGAAGGAGAGAGAAAAGTGGAACTTTGGCTTTAAGTACTGCTTAATACCTGACATGCCACATTTGGCATGCCATCTTTTTTTGGGGGGGGGGGGGGGTACCTACTTTTGACAGGTACCCAGCTCCCACTTACGCTAATGGCACCATGGCCCCAAGCGGAAGGTCTCCTCTCCCCCCTCCCTCCCTGCAATGTTTAGGGAGACATCACAGGTCCCAGAAGATTGCCTGGCCATTCATAATGCACAGCTTGACTCGCACATGCACAGTGCGCACCCGCTTGTGAAGCCGCAAGCTGTCACAGCTGGGTGCCCACACTTACAATGCCGATGCAGAGAGGAGAGGGAGAGAAGCGAGGCTTCAGGTGGCCGCATCGCTGGACCATGGGACAGGTGAGTGTCTATTTATTAAACGTCAGCAGCTATACTTTTTGTAGCTGCTGACTTTTAAATGGGTGGAACTCCGCTTTAAGAACTAGCTCCTAGTATTATTAGGAGCTAGTATTTTTATTTTGACATCAATATCGTTAAAAATCAAGGATAAAATATAAAGAGATAAACATATATATGCAACATTGATCAATCATTTATACATTTCATATAAATACCCTCAACACAAAACATTGTTTTTTACTTATGCTTGTCTATAAATTCTTCTCCAAGCTTCTGGCAAGCATAAGGCATTACCCTTGGGTAGGCATAGTGCCCTGGTTCACAGCGAATCTTCCCCAGGGTAAAAATCTCAGCATTGGACCGTGTCCACACCAAACCTAGGGGGGGGGGGGGGGACTTCAACAAAATTTTATTTTATAACGGGAGCTAAGGTGGATCTTCCGATCTTCAGGTGAAGTGAACTTAACTTGTTGAGCTCTGTTCCTTTTTTTTCTCATGGGTATTTATTTATGTTTTCAATTTCTGTATATTTGTTATTTTATTTTGTACTTGTTGTATGATGCCCAGTTATGTATAAAAATATATGTGATTGATGAAACAAATTTCTTAGCGGAACATTCTTAATGGATGTGGTAGGGATGATGACGCCTTCCATGGCCTTTGGATGCCGGTGTCACCTATGACCCAGGTTTTACATCACCTGACATGCCATGACCCTGCTCGACCCCAGTTGCAAAAGGGGATGGTCAATGTTGCGGCCGTGGGATGCGTGCCTTGATTTCGCCCAAGGTGGCCTCCCATATCCCCACCTGCATTCCAGCTTGGAACACAGATCTGTGGCCTTGTGCACCGTGTGGCGTCATCCCACCCCACTGGGTGGGGTCACGCCCTGTGACATCAGAGGACCAAGGATGGACGCCATTTTTCATCTCTATGGAAGAAGTGAGCGTCCTGCGAGTATCCAGCTGAAATCCATCCCCATTAGGACGACTGGATTTCCTACACTGATAGGTAGGGTATTTATAGAGTGCCTTGGCCAGCCATCAGTCGCTGCTTGATGCATGCTGACTGAGGTCAAATGGACTTTTCATGATTAGCAGGTATTACCATTACCCCTGACTGGTTGACACTATGAGGTGCTTTTTTCCTTCCTATTTCTATTCCCACCTTTTCTTTATAAAATTCTCAACTGCCTTTATACCTCAAGATTATTCTATTATTCCTACTGATTACTTTCAGATCATTACCATGGCTGGCTGGTGCTATTAGGGACCATCTGCCCAATTTGGGGTCCTTTTTTATGTGGGTCTGGGGTGAACTAAATGGGGGTCTCCCTGCCCACTGGCCGTGGGGCTCATTTGCATAACTACCATATCCAGCAGAAACATATGTGTTTCATACACATTGAGGGGTTAATTTACTAAAGGCCAATAGACTGTGCACTTTGCAAAGTGGGTTGCCCTCTGCAAGTGCAGGTGTGGCAGAGCTTAGTAAATGAGGTAAGGATTCACTTTGCAAAGAGTACCCAAACACGTGCAGGGAAAATAAAAATAAACAGCATTTTGCTTGCACATGATTGGATGATGGAAGTCAGCAGAGCTTCTGTTCATTTACTTATCTCTGGAGCAACTGCACTTTGCAAAGTGCGCAGTCTTTTTCCCTTTAGTAAATCAACCCTTATGTGTCTTTGCTTGACCCTTTCGCTAAGAATGTATAACAGCCTGTGTGATATGCAATACTAATGTATTATATCTGTACTAATTCAGCTTAGCTTGTTACTATATTTATGTTTACTTATACACTATATACATTGTAGAAGAAAAATACCCAGTATACATCTCCTGAGGAAGGATATAAAAAAGTCTGAAACATGTTGGGTTTCGTCAAACTATTCATGGGGCTGACCTGGAATTGGATATGGGTAACCCTTTGGATGCTATGTTTTGTGTTGAGGGTATTTATAAGTAATCTATCAGTGATTGGTCAATATTGTATGTATATGTTTATCTCTTTTATATTTATATTTTATCTTTGATTTTAAACGATATTGATGTCAAAATAAAAAAACTTTTTTTTCCTACATAATGAGTCTGCCTTATAGTCCACAAGGGGTTTTGTGCATCACATGCACTTCAGTTCTGTTTCAGTAACAAGGCGATGGGCAGTCCACAAGTTCTTAATCCTGAGCTTGCACCACCATGCTGCAACTGTGTGCCTTACACACATTACATGAAAATGCATTTTCATGTAATTTTTTCAGTGCAATGTTTGCACACCACCATTTATTTACTCAAAAATAAAAAGCAACAATCTCTCATGGACATCGCTGGATCGAGAAGGGGCTCAGGTAAGTATTACGGGGGCTGGGGGGGCTGCTGCGCACAGAAAGCTTTTTACTTTTATGCATAGAATGTATGCAGGTAAATAACCTTGTGCCTTTACAACCACTTTAAGACCTTATGCCAGAAGCTGGATCAGTTTTTTTTAAATCTATGGCTACCAAAATAAATATTGCCATTAAACTGAAAAGAAAAGAACCCTGTCAGTTGATGTAGATACCTGTAGATGCAATTCATTAATTGGTCTTGGGTAAGTTTAATGCAGTACGCTATGATAGAATAATAACATTCAACAAAATTTGACAACCATGGATGTCATATTTGGAACGCTGCTTGACTATGGCCTTTTCTGTCCTGCATAACCATGTGTAGTTTTGTACTGCGCACCTTTGGTATTGAATTTCCTCCTGTTCTAATAAAACATAACATAACATAGAACATAGCAGGCTTGTCCTCTTTGTAAGGTCTCGCTATTGATTATTCTCTTTCATTTGACGATGAAAAACAACTCCTAAGGCTCAACTGTGTTCATGGGCTTAGCCCTTTAGTCACATATCATAGAACAAAGAGCCCAAAGTTTCGAATCTATAGCCTTTGTCAGGTGCAATCCCAAGAGTTGCTTTTCATTGCTGGATGATATACTCTGACTGCGGAATCCAACGGTACCTGGTGTACTCCTGCTTAGTAGGCATTCTATTGAATTTGATGGAAGGGCTGTGATAAATGAACCATTTCTTTCATTTGGTAATAAAAATGAATTCACTAGCTTGACTGATTTCTACACACTGGTTCACTAAGTTTCAAAGAAGAACTTCAACCTTTAGGCAAACTGTCACTCTCTGCTTTGACAACACGGGTCCTTCCTCTTCTATTTTAGTGATAGTAGGTAGCACTTCTTCCTGGACTGAGCAGCACCCATGTAATGATACGTAAGCACCATTCAGTTCAGGGGTACTGAGATTCCAGGCTGTGTGATGACTTCCCTGCAGAGGCATGACACCTTCAACCATGGTGAAGTGGGTTGAAAATAGGCAACATCATGGTAGAAGAAGTACTGTGGGTGACAGCTTGAAGTATTGTAGCATATAACGGGGAAAAAATATTGTGACAGACCCAACCGGAACAGGGGTTTTGGAGGGGACTGCAGGGTAGCCTCTTGCCTACTGACTATTGGCCCTGGCTTTTAAGGGGCTCTATTCTTTGGGAGGTGTGTGCCTGGGGGACCTTTGGGGCAGTTTTGCTTCGGATTCGGGTCCATGTCTCCCCGAAACACACTGAGCTGAAAGTCTGCAGTTAAAGCACATCTTGTTTGTTTCATTTCAAATCCATTGTGGTGGTGTATAGAGCCAAAAATATTAGAATTGTGTCGATATCCCAATATTCATGGACCTGACTGTATATATATAGGTGTGGTCATAAGTTTACATACCCTGGCAGAATTTATGATTTCTTGGCCATTTTTCAGAGAATATAAATGATAACACAAACTCTTTTCTTTCACTCGTGGTTAGTGTTTGGCTGAAGCCATTTATTATCAATTAACTGTGTTTACTCCTCTGAGTGTCTGCCTCTCCTTGGTGGCCTTCTGGACATGATGGGGATTGTTTTTGACACCACACTACACTGTATTATATACACCGACTGCACTGTATTATATACTGCAAACACTGTATTATATACTGTGTACACTGTCTGCACTGTATTATGCACTATACCACAAATACTTCAAGCTGTCATTGATGTTAAAGAGGGCAATACACGGTATTAAGAACTGGGGTATGTAAACTTTTGATCAGGGTCATTTGGGTAGTTTCTGTTGTCATTAGGATTTAAAAAGAGTAGACACAGTTGATTGATAAATAATGGCTTTAGCCAAACACTAACCATGAGCGAAAGAAATGTTTTTGTGTTATCATTCATATTCTCTGAAAAATGGCCAAGAAATCATAAATTCGGCCAGAGTATGTAAACTTATGAGCACAACTGTATACAGTGCATTCAATGTAGACTATATATACAGTGCATTCGGTGGTGTAAAGTATATAATACACTTCAGGTGGTGTACAGCATACAATACAGTGCATTTGGTGTACAGTATAAAATACAGTGCAGTAGGTATACAGTATATAATACAGTGCAGGAGGTGTACACAGTATATAATACAGTGTGTACAGTATATATGAAAGTGTAGTGCGGTGTTAAAAAAATCCCCATCATGTCCGGAAGGCCACCAAGGAGAGGCAGACACTCACAGGTCACTAAAATAGGGCAAGCAGCCTCTGTGTCTACAGTGAAAATTGGTGGTGGCGGACATGGTGCATCCACTCTTCTTTGCAGCTATAACATCCACAAGACTTTGATGAATGTTTGTGGGAATTTGCATCCATTTAGTTAAAAAAGCCCTTGGAAGGTCAGATTTCAGTGTTGGATAAGAAGACCTGGGTCACATACTAATTCATCCCAAAGGTGTGAGGTTCTTCATACCAAACTCATTGAACATTAATACTTGAGTAGTGAAGGGTCTTCACCAAAAAACCCACAATTGTCTACAATATCTCTGCATGCTGCAGCATTAAAAGTAGCCCTTACTGAAAATATCTGAACTCAAGGTAGGTGTGATGCTCAGGTGTCCACAATATTTATATATTAACCACTTGCCGACTGCCCCATAGCAGAATTACTGCTACAGGGCAGGATCATGCATTATATGTGATCCTGCACTTCCAGGTATTGGACGTGAGTGCGCGCCGCCAAAGGCTCCCTCCTGCTGTGATTTGACAGAGTGGAAGCTGAACAGCAGGAACCAATGTCCGTCGGCACCCACTGATCATTCGGTACACAGATAGTGTGGCAGTCTGCCTATGTAAACAAGGTAGATTGCCGTTCTGTCAGTACAGAAAGCATGGATCCTTTGTTTTTGTAAAGCAGAACACCGATCTATGCCTTTCAATAGTAAAAGCACCTTCCCCACTGCACTGAAACGTTAGCTAGGCACATTGTTAACCCTTTTCTCGCCCCTGATGTTAACCCCTTCGCTGCCAGTGCCATTAGTACAGTGACAGTGCATATTTTTAGTACTGATCACTGTAATAATGTCACTGGTTCCCAAAATAGTGTCAATGTCATTTACGTGCCTGGTTTGTCCACCACAATATTTCAGTCCCGATATAAGTCACTGATCACCACCATTACTAGTAAAAAAATAAATAAATAAAAAATTTCCATAGTTTTTAGACGATATAACTTTCGCTCAAACCAATCAATAAAGGCTTATTGGGATTTTTTTTATCAAAAATATGTATCAGAATACATATTGGCCTACATTGATGAAGAAATCTGATTTTTTACAATGTTTTATTGGATATGTTTTATAGCAGAAACTAAAAGATATTGTTTTTTTTTTTCAAAATTGTCAGTCTTTTTTTTGTTTATTGCGCAAAAAATTAAAAAAAACAGAGAGGTGATCAAATAGCACCAAAAGAAAGCTCTATTTGAGGGAAAAAAAATATAAGTTTTATTTGGGTACAGCATTGCATGACTGCACAATTGTCAGTTAAAGTGACGCAGTGCCGTATTGCAAAAAAAAAATGTCTTGGTCAGGAAGGGGAGTAAATCTTCCAGAGATCAAGTGGTTAAGAATGCTAAATATTTGCTCTTTCAGTGAAACCTACAAAATTCATTAAATGTACCTGTTTCATGAAAGGCTCGCTAGTCTCTACTCTTAAAGTTTTTCATTTAATGCTTTTTGCATGCTGTTTTGTTTCCTTTGTTTAAACCTCTAAATCTTCAACCACTGTTCAAATATTTAATTGTAAAGTCTCCATAATTGCATAGAATGTCAGCCAATTGATTCCTATCAACTCTTTCTACAACCTCAGTGTATTTTTTGAGCATCAACCTAAAACGTCTATTTTGTGTTACTGCTGTGGTGAATCAAATATGATATAATCAATTGCGCTATTTTTCAAAATGACATGTTTTTAATTGCAGGAAATGGAGTGTTAAGGTAAAAATCCTTTAGATTCTCTAGCACCGGAGAATATATTTTCAAACAAACTTAAATACATCACTTGGCTTCTATTTGTTTATCTCATAATAATCAAATACCTTTTTTCCTTTTTTTCTTTCTTTCTTATTTTCTTTTTCTTTCTTTCTCGTTCTTTCTAATATTTATTTGCGCTATATGACCACACTTATAATCAGATACCTTTTTCCCTTTTTCTTTTATTTTCTTTTTTCCTTTCTTGTTCTTTCTAATATTTATTTGCTCTATGTGACCAAACTTTTGTGAAAACCCAACCATCATATTAACACTATATGGCCAGACGTATGTGGGCAATCCTCCAATTGTTGAGTTTAGGTATTGCCGCATGACCATACCTCTGTGTGCAAAGCCAGTTTAACCACTTCACCACCGGAAGGATTTCCCACTTTAGGACCAGAGCACTTTTTGCGATTCGGCACTGCGTGGCTTTAACTGACAATTGCGCGGTCGTGCGACGTTGTACCCAAACGAAATCTGCGTCCTTTTTTTCCCACAAATAGAGCTTTCTTTTGGTGGTATTTGATCACCTCTGCGTCATTTCTGATCGCCGCTATAAACAAAAAAAGAGCGACAATTTTGCAAAAAAAACCCCAAAATTTCTTACTTTTTGCTAAAATACAAATAAAAAAAAATGTATTTATCGGTTTGGGCCGATTTATATTCTTCCTCATATTTTTGGTTAAAAAAAATCACAATCTGAGTTTATTGATTGGTTTGCGCAACAGTTGCATTTACAAACCATGAGAATTAATTTCTGGCGTTTTTACATTTTTTTTTCTTTTTAGTAATGGCGGCGATCTGCAATTTTTATCGGGACTGTGGTATTGGGGCGGACATGTCAGACATTTTTTACACTTTTTTGGGACCAATGGCATTTATAGAGCGATCAGAAATTTAAATATCCACTGATTACTGAATAAATGTCATTGGCAGTGAAGGGGTTAACCTGCAGGGGGAGATCTAGGGGTTAACTGTGTTCCCTGTGCGTGTTCTAACTGTGAGGGGGCTGGGCTACTTTGGGCATAAGAGATCTAACTGATCCCACTGACAGAATGGGGAACCGCCGTGTTTACATCAGCGGTTCCCTTTTCTTTCACTTTGGCAGGTCATCGCGGCTCGCCGGCAGACATCAGGTCCACCTGAGCCGCGGGCACACTTCTCCAGAGTGCGACGGGCATGAGAGTGTGCCACAGCCGACGCACTCTCGTCCCCTAGCTGCGTGTCCGTGAATCGCCACCTATTTACGGCGATTCACGGAATAGAGCCACGCTGTCACGGTAAATAGGCAGCACGCAGTCGGGGAGACAGTTAATAAATATGTGGTTTGATAAGTTTGGTGTGAAGAAACTTGAGTGGATGCCCATAGCCCTGACCTCAACTCTATTGAACATATTTGGGATGAACTGGAATTAGAGCCAGGTCCTCTAATGCAGCATCAGTGCCTAACCTCACAGGGGATATTTTGGTCAAATAAACTAGATATAGTAGACCGCGCAAGTGGCCAAATAAACCAAACAAAAATAATTGTGAAAAACAGCTGCAGGCACACAAAAGTGATATTAGCTTAGTCGCAAGAAACAAAAAATACTCTGCTGCGCTAAACATAATAATTATGGTGCAAAAATGTGTAAAATACCAAAGAAGCTATTTAACATTAAAAAATAGAAAACATATTTACGTGAGTAAGTGGCTACTTGTAACTCAAAGTCCCTGTTATGATCCCATTCTTCACTATATAATCACATCAACATAAAGGACACATCCAAATTGTGATAATGTCACGTGCATGGATCTGATGCATTTTATTAAATAGGGCATTCCTAAAAGTTAAATTTTTCATCATATATGACGAAACGCATCAGGGCGGGCCCACACACGCAATACCATCACAATCTGGATGTGTCCTTCATGTTTATGTGATTATACAGCACCACATCTGCTTTTTTTCTGTGTAAGTGCAGTTTCAAGTTTTTAATATAATTGTGGTTTCTGGTTCACACTATGTGGAGCATGTGTCTCCTTGTATGCTTTTTTTGAGTGGCAAGTGCAAGGGAGTCTGGCACCAAAGGACGTCATGTCAACCGGCCCTGGGGCCCCTCTTTACCCATAATGTGAGAACAATCTAACATCTTTGGATGGTTTTGCATACTATCAAGCTGTGTGCCCTACAGTGTGGGGATTTAATTTATTAATTTAGGAAGCCATGGAACTCTGGTAAGCCTCCATACTGTACATTCATTTTTGGTGACGGTTCATTAAACTGGTGGGGGATGCACTGATTTATTTAATTTCTCAGTGAAGAATGGGCTCATCACCTGGACTTTGAGTTACAAGTGGACATTTTCTCACTTTTATATGTTTTTTTAGTTTGGTATTTTGGCCAAACTGGACAGGACTGATAACACTGTTTGGGATTTAAGTGCAGCAGAGTAAGCATTGCCAGCTCACTAAAGGAAATCAGGAGCTCACTGGATTTATAGCAGCATCAACATGCATTTTTCTATATTTGCAGCATTTATAACAGACAATGCATGGGAAAATGTGCATGCATTTCAGAGTACAATCTTACAGTGCAAGATTTTTTTTTGACCACTTGCTGACCACTCACCATACATATTCTGTGACAGGGCAGCCGCTTTGCGCCGTATCATGTACCTAGTGATCTGACACTTCCGGGTCTGGGGTACGCATGCGCGCCAACGGTGGCCCGCTCCAGATGTGATTAGACACAACAGGAGCTGATCTGCAGGTACCGTGGACATGATGTCCACCGGCACCCGCCGATCATTAGGCAGAGAGTCAGAAGGGTGATCTGCCTATGTAAACAAGGCAGATTTCCATTCTGTCAGTAGGGAAGGCATTGATCCTGTGTTACCGCAAAGCAAGAACGTTGATCAATGCCTTCCCCTAGTAAAATCACCTCCCACACAGTACACAAGCACTGGTTAGGCAAACAATTAACCTTTTGATCACCCCTTATGTTAACCCCTTCCCTGCTAGTGGCATTAGTACAGTGACAGTGCATATTCTTACCACTGATCACTGTATTAGTGTCACTGGTCCCCAAAAAGTGTCAGTTAGTGTCCCTACTGTCCGCCGCACAGTCCGGCTATAAGTCGCTGATCGCCGCCATTACTAGTAAAAAAATGGAATAAATAAAAATACCCCATAATTTGTAGACACTATAACTTTTGCACCAACCAATCAATATACGCGTATTGGGATTTTTTTGTATTCTTTTCTACCAAAAATATGTAGCAGAACACATATTGGCCTAAATTGATGAAGGAATTTGATTTTTTTTTCACTTTTTATTTTATTATTGAATGTGTTTTATAACAGGAAGTAGAGAATATTGTTTTTCTTTTCAAAATGTATTTATTTTGTTAATAGTGCAACAGTGGTGATCAACTACCACCAAAAGATCTATTTGTGTAAAAAAAAAGGCATACATTTTGTTTGGGTACAGCGTCGCACGCCCGCGCAGTTGTCAGTTAAAATAACACAGTGCCATATCACAAAAAAAGGGCCTGGTCATGAAGGGGGCACATCTTCAGGATGCAAAGTGGTTAATTTTGCCCAGACATTGACATGAAGAGTGAATGCTAGTTTGTCTATTATTCAGAAATGTATAGTGTTTTAATGAAAATTGAATGAGTTCATTTTTCATGCATTTTCAGCACCATTCTCTGTGTGTTATGTTCTGATTTAGCATTACAAGAGAAGCGAAAATATTGACAACAAAATCTTTACTGTTTTATTTAATCTGCAATATTAAAGTATATTATAAAAAGGCGCTTGTGATCCACACCATTAATGGATGAAAAATATTCTACATAAACATGAATCCCTTCAAGATATGAAACAGGGAACCTAATTTAAGAATGCTTGAGGGGTAAACAAAATAATGTGATTAGATATTCACTAATGTACTTGTTGTGCTTAAGCATACTTTTTTTTTTTATTAATGCTTTAAGAAACGAGAAAGTAACATTAATTGGTTGGTAATGTGAGTCTAGACTATACGTCAAAGCATACATTGTCAGGAAACTTTCCTTAAAGGAAACTCATGATGACATTAAAGTGCATGTAAACCCAACATCTATTTTACTATATGTCTGGCATCATGTCTCACTGTATATAGTTTTCTTAGGTAAATGTATTTTTGTGAATCTTTGTCTTACCTGGAGATCCTGTCAGTAACAGCACTTCCTGTTTCAGGCTGACAACTCTAAGCCGTGGCCTCCCACTTGGCATCAGTGTTGTCAGCCTGCCATGTGAGCTTCTTCAGTTGTCCCTAGGCTGCCTATTCGATTAACCTGATAGGCAGACCAAGGCCCAGCTGCAACTGGAAGAGATGTTACTGGCAAGGTCGCTAAGGCAGGGGGTGGGTAAATAGCATTGCTACTGAGCACCAGTGCATAAAGGAGAAGATTAATATCACTGCCACTGACACCAATGCAGAGGGGGGGTTATTAATGCGATCACTTACACCAGTGGTTCTCAACTCCGGTCCTCGGGACCCACTAACAGGCCAGGTTTGCAGGATACCTGAAATACATCACAGGTGATATTATTTGCTGCTCAGTGATTGCAGTATTCTAGTCTGCATCTCCCCAAGGTAATACTTAAAATCTGGCCTGTTGGTGGGTCCCGAGGACTGGAGTTGAGAACCACTGACTTACACCAATGCTGGAGGGCTATCATTGAGGTCCCTGCTGCCGAAGCTGGGCACTATTATTGCTGCCATTGTCATCAATTTTTTTTTGGGGGGGGGTTTGGCCATCACTGACACCATTGCTGGGGGTTATTACTGCAGTCACTGACACTAATACTGGAGGTTATTATTGTGTCCACTGACACCAGTGCTCAGGGTTATTATTGCCAACACTGATACCAACGCTGGGTGTTATTACTGCATACACTGAGACCAATGCTGGGTGTTATTATTACATATACTGAGACCAATGACTGGGTTTTCACTGCCACCAATATTGACACCAACTTTCTCTTCAGTGTGCATTCCTGTGTATTGTAAATACAGCTGGACCAATTGTTTGGTCATTGAGGCACCTATGAAGCCACTGCACTGACCACCAGTGTTGGGGAGAGGTTTAAATTTCATTGTCACTGCATTGCTGGGGAAGGGGGGTTGGTTTACATTTCACTGTTGTAGCACTGACCGCCAATACTGTCGGGGTAAAATTTCACTGCCACTGCACCAATCACCAGTAGGGGGAGGATTAATAGCACTGCCACTGACAGCAATGCTGGGGGTTATTACTGCAGTCACCAGCACAAATTTTGGTTGTTGGTATTATTGCGGTCACTGACACCAATGCTGTAGGTTATTATTGTGATCACTGACTCCAATACTGGGGGGTTATTATTGATCACTGACATCAAAGGGGCTTATTGTGGTCAATGAAACAAATGCAGGGGGTTATTATTGTGGTTATTAATGGCAACGCTGGGGTTTTTATTGTGGTTACCAACGCCAATGGTGGGGGCTATACTTACAATCACTAAGAACAATGTTAGGGTATATAATTGCATCCAATGACACCTTGGGGTTATTATTGTGGTCACTGACATGAACGCTGAGATTTTTTATTGCAGCCACCAACACTAATACTAGAAGTTAATATTGCAGTCACCAACACCTATATGGTGGTTTATATCAGGCAGCACACTGGCTAAATGGTTAGCACTTCTGCCTAGTAACATTAGAGTTGTTGGTTTGAATTCCACTCATGGCACTCCCTGTCTGGAGTTTGCTTGTTTTCCCTATGTCTGTGTGGATTTCCTATGGGTACTCTGGTTTCCTCCCAGTATTCTGGTTTCCTCCCTCACTCCAAAGACATGCTGGTAGGCAAATTGGTCCTAGTATGTGTATGAATGTGAGTTAGGGACCTTAGATTGTAAGCTCCTTGACGGTAGGGACTGATGTAAATGTACAATGTATATGTAAAGCGCTGTGTAACTTGACAGCACTATATAATTACCTGTAATACATAATATTACCATGGGGGCAGGGGACAGTTGGGGGGGTGAGCGAATGCCCCCCTCTGGAATCAGGGATTGCCGCAATTTACATCTCTGTCCCAGGTCCTGGGCACCTTCATTCTGGGAAATACAGTGTCTGGAATGAAATAGAGGACACACAACCAGTGGCAGCCACCCTAACTGATCACCGGCGGAACTGGTTGATAGGGCCGCCCCGCCTGGCGTCTAACAACCAGTAACATCACACTCACAGGTTCTCAGAGTGAGGTCGGGTCTGGAGAAAGGACATGTTAGTGCTGCAATGGCTTCACCAACCTTCTCTGGCATCCATGGTCCGCCACCCAGTGCTATGATCATGCAGTAGATGGACTAGTTTGGGCCCTGACTAGAGTTGATCCAACCTCTGGAAGTTTGGGTTCTGCTGGTTTGGCCGAACTTCGAGACAAAGTCCGGGTTCGGGACCAGACTTGACCCGAACTTTGTCCCGGACCCCGAACCCTATTGAAATCAATGGGGACCCGAACTTTTAGGCACAAAAATGGCTGTAACAAAGTCCTGGCAAGTCCTAGAGGTCTGCAAAAGGAAGGAAAATGGGGGTAAGAGTCGGACAAGTGCCCTACAAAGAAATGGGGATAGGGAAATAACTTAAAATAATTTTTAAGCTAAAATCACATAAAAAAATAAAAAATGGAGGTGGATGTGGAGTTGGAGGTTGAGGAGGCGGTGAAAGTGGCGGTGGAGGAGGAGGAGGAGGTAGCCAACACTGGTTTTTTTTATTTTTGTGCAAGAAATGATGATTTAAAATTATCTTCAAGTTCTATAGGGAAAGTTTCATCCAGCCGCATAGAAAGCCATATTATTGTTCTAAAATCATCTCCAAGTTCTATAAGGAATCTTGAACCTCTACTAAAATCTTGTTATTATACC
>BLSH010162566.1:146646-166852 GCA_018402905.1 Glandirana rugosa | reverse complement strand
ACGAAATTCCCTTTCTAATAACAAGATTTTAGTAGAGGTTCAGAGCAATAATCTTTCCCTTAAAGCAACAGCTGGAACCTTTCCCTATAGAACTTGGAGATGATTTTAGAACAATAATCTTTCCCTTAAAGCAACAGACTCTACCTAGTCCAGTCAAATCATTCTGTGCAGCAGGATGAGGTCTGCAATCTGTCCCTCAAAGCAGCAGTACTCGTATCTCTACCTAGTCCACAATCAGATCTTTCAGTAATGCAGGATGAGATGTTCTATAATATCTGCAATCTGTCCCTCACAGAGCCAGCAGCATCCTCTCCCTAAACTAACCTGAGAGCATATGACATGCAGCATGGTGACTCCAGCCCCATATAGAGGCTGGGTCACATGATGCACTGGCCCCCTTCCTGCTCAGGCCAATTTTCAGCATTCAGCGCTGTCACACTTTAAATGACAATTGTGCGGTCATACTACACTGTACCCATATGAAATGTTATCATTTTTTTCACACAAATAGATCTTTCTTTTGGTGGTATTTAATCACCACTGGGGCTTTTATTTTTTGCTAAACAAACAAAAAAAGACCGAACATTTTACTCTAAAGGGGGATCTATATGGGGGACATTGTCAAAAAGGGGCGAAGCATGGGTGACCTAAAATGATGCCCTCCCCTGAAAAAAGTTCTGCAGACATCCATAAATATTACTGCTGTAACTTTCAACAATTCTGGGGGTTATAATTATGGTGACTGACGGCATTGCTAGGGGTTATTCTTGCATCCACTGACCCCAATGCATTTACTGACATCAATAATTACTCCAACTTTCTCTTCATCGTGCATCTCAGTACTTTTCAAAAATGTAGGAGGACTGAAATTTTTAGGCACTGAGGTGCTACACAGCCTATTCATTATGAATGAGCTGCGTAACTTGATGCACTGTACCTCCATTTGCAAAAACACCCTGCTATTGTGCAGTCTTCTGGATATGGATTACAGGCAACTCAATATGGCCTTTTTTTATTTTCAAGTTGAGCAACACTGCTCTAAGGAGTTAAATAATTACTAGGGATTGACATTTATGTTGGCAGAGTTACAAAAGTGCAAGTTGATAACTTGGGGAGCTTATCGCAACATAACAAAAATTGTGAAAAGCAGGGCATTGGTTTGAAATGTTTTGCCCAGTGTAGGTTTTACCTGAGCAGAAGGAATGATCAATCCTTGTTTGCTTTTCCCTACATTCCATTGCTAAAGTTTGGATGCCATCCCAAACAATGCCTCTGCTCTGCATATCATCTTCTCCTATCATCCACTACAGGCACCTCCTCACACTCCTTCATTGAGCATTTTTACCACTAAACCTGTTAAAATCTGTATTTTTGCTATAAAATTACTTAGAATTTCCAAACAAGTATATATTTTCTGAAAACAGAGACCATAAAGAATAAAATAGTGGCAGTTGCAATTTTTTGCTTTTGCACAATATTTGTGCAACTTTTTATCAAACACATATTTTAAGAAAAAAATGCAGTAAAAACTACACTCAAACATAATATAATACCCATATTTTGAATAAAATATAAAAGATGGGGTTGTGTTGAGTAAACAGTTACCAAACATGTCAAGCCTCAAAATTGCATGTGTTAGTGAAATGGCAAAAAAAAAACAACTACCGTACCCAAAAATGTCCACTGGCAATGATTTTAAATCAATTTAGACCTTGAATGATGGGGGTGCCTACATTTTTTTTTTTACTTACATGTATTTTATTAAACACTTTTTTTCACTTAACTTTATTGCTATCACAAGGGGGGTAACAATCCCCCACTCTCGAACTCCTGGAGCTTTTAAACAACCTTAAGATCCCCCTTTTTAGGGAAGCAAGTTATACTGTATCTGTTGTAACCTAACCAGACCTGCTTCCTTCTCAACCATCTGACAAGCAAAGCACACATTGTCATCTCACAAATAGCCTACTTACTGCCCTTAGTCATTGTTCTCATCCTTCATCCTTATAGATTGCAAGCTTGTATGAAGAGGGATCGCTGTCCTGTTTTATCTTACTATTACTTCATTTTTTTCTATACAATTTATGTACTTGTCAGTGGGAATGTTTTATGTATTATATTATCTGTATAGCCCACCCTTGTTATATGTACAGTACCGCGGGAGATGATGGTGCTGTATAAATCAGTAATAAAAATTAGTGTGGTAGACAGAACTTAATTTGCATGGGAGATAGAGCTTTAAATCATCCTTCCAAAATATCCAAAAAGCCTTCATTAAAATAAAAGAATATCTTCATAAAAGGGTGACGCCTGTCTCCTCTATCTGACTCCTTTATGGCACATAGTTTTCTAATGGCCTACATGTCCACATTAAAGCAAAATTCTAACTTTTACCACATTTTCCCTGATGCCATCTAAAATTCATTATTGATGTTCTAAAAGTGGACAGATCCTCCTAATTTTTTCATTTGCCAAGTGATTTAAAAAAACTTTTGCAACCCTGAGAAGAGAATTGGAGTGGCCCAGGTAGAGATTAAAAAAGGCACTCTCAATGCTATGCCCCCCAAAAAAAGGAGGCAGAGGGCAAAGGATTAGTTACCAACATTTCTTATGGACCCTGCAGCTGAGCTGTCCCCATTACAGCTTTGCAATGCTTTGTTTGTGCTCTATGGTAGCGGTCCCCAACCCCCTTGGCACCAGGGGCCAGCATCGCAGAAGACAACAAAGGTTGGTGGTGGCATTAAGAAATAATGGCAGCACAAGCACATTGCATGTTTTAGCGCGTTTTTCACATGATTGCAGAAGTGCGGGCAGAAACACTTGTTTCTGCCTGTGTTTCTGCTATGCCCAGGTGGCCACCAAGACAGACTTTCCAAAGACACAGACATGCTGCACATGGATCAGTTGTCATCAGGAAGTTGATGTCATGTGTGGTTGAACCTTTAACTAGCAAAATATTTAGGCAAGTCTCTACCCCATCACCCCCTGCCAGTCAGTGAATATTGCACTTGTCAGTTATCTCTACTGACTTAGTACAGGATCAGGGTAGAAGATTAGTTCTAAGTAAACAGGCTGTTGTGACAGCTGATTAGTGGACATAATCAGTACAGAACCTGGATGAGTCATTCTCATTCACAACCAGCAATCATCATTGACATTCTGCTCATCATGACAGTCCCAGTAATTCTATACTTTGCACACACACCCTCCATCCAGCACTGTGATTGGGAACAGCTCTTAATTTCAAAACACTATGTGGAAAGGTATTGGATGCTTAAGAGACTAAGGCTAACTTACAATGCTATATGAAGCTTTGATCTCACAAAACCATCTCTGCAACTTGAAATTGTGCCCCATGCCTGGCTCTCCTCCTTCCTTTTCTCCTTTGTGACCACAGAGAAGGAAGGGAGTAATGGTGCTGGGCGAAAGGTAGTGGGTGTCTTCTAGTGGTCGAGGATGGCAGCACAGGTTGTGCTGCCTCACATGCCTGCTGTGTACTCCCCCTGCGTGGCCCAACGCCCAGCAGGCTATGGACCAGCACCAGTCCAGAGCTTAGTAAAGGAGCATAAGCTGTGCTGACTTCCATCATCTAATCATGTGCAAGCAAACATGCCATTTTTTTTATTTTCCTTGCATGCGATTGGGTATTCTTTGTAAAGTGAAGCATTACTTAATTTACTAAGCTCTGGAGCAATTGCATTTGCAGGGTGCAACTGCACTTTGCAAGCGCACTGTCTAGTTGTCTTTGGTAAATCAACCTCTGTGTATGGATGTTCTTCTCTTTGGGTGTGGATGTTCTTCTCTTTGGCATGGTTTTGCTTCCTCGTATCAAAGCCTCCAGCAAGGAAAACAGTAAGCTACACAGTTGTAAAACCCTCAAATTGCTAAGTACTAACTAGAAAGTCTAACCAGACAAGTTATGGCAATAAGGGCCAATGGGAATCAAATAGCCTTTACTAACCTGACGCTACAGATGCCCAACACTGCACTGGTGATAGCCAGCAAATCTGAAATTCTGCCTGGGAAAACTCAGCATTTGAAATCTTGCAAGAATGCATTATTGCAATGTACACTTTAAATCCATGAAGCTAATTGTGCTTATTTATGTCCCTTAAGAGGGAATATTATTGAACGTATTTGTTGCAAGCTGGTGCCACTCATACCCTTTTCTGTTGAGTAAAGTGAACAAGCCTGTCACTGTATGGTCTCCATATTCGGGTGCTGGTCAGACAGAAAATTGTGGCCAATCCTGTTGAAATGTTAATGTGATCAAGGACAGGAAGAATTATTACTCCTCATCATTCTCAATGAGACAGCTTTAGATATATCAAACTATTTTTCTAGGTTACCATATAAGACACAACAAAGAACAGTATAAGGATTTACAAGCAGACACTCTTCGATCCCACTTCGGCAATTGTTAACCATGATAGATGAACCAGGTGTAGCTGTTTCACAGAACTCCCGTCACAGAGAGCTTTTAGCTCAATCAATGCTCTCAAACCCAGTGAATTAAAAAGATTTACGTGAAGAGGCACCTGACCCTCACCATACACAGTGGGCTGCGCTGATAGCTCTAATTTACAGCTTCTAATTGACAGCAAACCTGATGACATCCTGAAAACAGTTTTACAACTTGTCAGTTCATTTGAATGTGTTCTGCATGTGAAAACTTGATATTCGTTAAACTGGGGTCAAATGGATTATAGAGCACTAAAAAGCCACTTAGATTAGCTTTAAGAATACGACTTTTTATTGAACAATTTTGCTGTCTGGATATGTTCCTCAAATAGGTTCGCCTGTCGTCAAGAGTTTTGTACATACTGGTATTTTACTTGAGAAAACATTTATTGTTAAACAAATAAGCTAGAGTTAAGCCCCGTGCACACAATGCAAATTTTGTATGGGAATTTTTGTACGATGACCATTCGTCCGAAATTCTTATCATTAGTATGCTCCTGTCTACAGCCGATTTTGAATTTTCGGGCGACAAAAGCTGGATGTGCAGACTAGAAATGTTTTTTTCATACGGCAAGTCAACGTCCGATTTTCGTATCATCAGTACGGATTTCAAATGAAAAAAATAACGTACGATCATGACTATGCATGCTCAGAGACTAAAAAATACATACAAAGCTATTCAACACATTAAAGTAAAATGAAAACTCCAAAACATGATGAGAAGTTTGGGGTCGTTGCTTATCCAGAATTCAGATAAGTAAGATAAGTTGGCTTTACATGCTCGAGCTGCTGCTGATTGGAGAACTCTAGCTTTGACCCAGCATAAGGCATGTAAGACCACTGCAGAGAAGTTGCTTTCTCTCACATCAAGGGTCCTTCTTTACAGCATGCTGACTGTGCCTTAAATGTCGAGCTGCTGTTTGGAACAATCACTGCTTATGCGGCCATAAATGGTTCTGATCTCGGATGGTTCAGCAAGAGCCAGCCAGGATTCAAATCATGTGTGGGTAGGCTAAATGTACCAAGTTGATTGATTAATCAACTTGGGTACAACCAGCCTGCCGGATTTGCTATAGCCGCTAGCAATTATCACTGTCTTCTCCCGGTGGGGGCGGCTTCCCCCGCCGGCAGAATACAATGTCTCAACAGGAGGGATTTCCCTGTCAGTACTGTCTGTTTTGAGGAGGAAATCATGCAAATTTCTTTCTTCCAACCCATGGTTGCAGGAAAGAAATTCAAACTGTCTATGGAATGCCTTAGGGCTTGTTTACACTTGCTTCAAAACTTGGCTTCGTATACGCTTTTTTAAAGCTCTCTGAACACTAATCAAAGCCCCTATCACTAAATAAAATGGTTAGCTTACAGCCCTGTTTACACCTTACTTTTGCGTTGCTTTGCTTCAGCTTAGCTTTAAAAATTATACCCCATGTCGCTTTAGTGGTGTTTCAAAGCATCTTCAAAGCCACCGTAGAAGTCTTTAACAGAGCTCGGTTGAAGCACCTACAGCTTTTGAGAGGCTTTAATTCAGCTTTAGCTGCTCTTTGTTTTAAAGAAATTGCAGGTATGAGATATCCATACACACACCTCAATAAAGTTTTAAAAAAGAACTACCGAAGCATAATCGAAGCACCACCAAAGCAACACTGAAGCATCATCAAAGCATCACTGAAGCATAGCAAAAGCATTGAACACATCAAAAAAGCATGTTGAAGCGGTAGGTGCTTTAACGTGTGTTGAAGTCAAAGCAACTGTAAATGAGTCCTTTGTCTATCCACTTACCTACCGGGCCACTTTTTTACATTTGGTGGTCACAAGCTAAAAACATTTTTTTTGCTAGAAAATTACTTAGAACCCCCAAACATTATATTTTTTTTTCAAACACCCTAGAGAACAAAATGGCGATTGTTGCAATACTTTTTGTCACACGGTATTTGCGCAGTGGTCTTTCAAGCGCAATTTTTTTGGAACAATTTTACTTTTTTGAATTAAAAAATAAGACAACAGTAAAGTTAGCCCAATTTTTTTGCATATTGTGAAAGAGGATGTTACACAGAGTAAATAGATACCATACATGACACGGTTGAAAACTGTGTGCACTCGCGGAATGGCGACAAAGTCCGGTATTTAAAAAGTTCACGATGACCAGGTTAGAGTTACAGAGGAGGTCTTTTGCTAAAATTATTGCTCACACTCTGGCGATCGCGGCGATACCTCACATGTGTGGTTTGAATACCATTTTCTTATGTGGGCGCGACTTACATATGCGTTTTCTTTGCTGCGCGAGCTCACGGGGACGGTGGCGATTTAAATCTTTTTTTTTTTTTAATTTTATTCATTTATTTTTAGCACTGTTCCTTTAAAAAAAAAATCTGATCACTTTTATTGCTATCACCAGGAATGTAAACATCCTTTGTGATAGTAATATATGGTGACAGGTACTCTTTTTGGAGGGCCGTCCCTCCTTTGCACTTCACAGTATTCAGATTGCCAAAACGGCGATTCTGAATACTGTCATTTTTTTTAAATTGGCGCCGCTAGCCATCGAGTAAACCAGAAGTGACGTTGTGACCTTGCTTCCGGAATTTGCTGAAGGAGACCCGATCGAAGCCGATTACGGCTTTTGCCAGGTCTCCTTCCAGCCAGCGGACGTGCCGGATCGTCGCTCCGGTCTCCCGGTGGGACGGGAGGCCGGAGAAGAGCGGCGGAAGGCGGTGGGGAGGTGTCCCCTCCTACCCCCTGGGGTAATGATCGAGCGGCTCCCGAACCGGATCGGTCATTACTCCTGGATAGCCGACCGCCAGCTCTAAAAAACAATATCGGGATATAGCCTGCAGGTGCAGGCTATGTCCCGGTAGAGCTGCTCAAACCCGACCACCTCCTATTTACGGTGCTGGTCGGGAAGTGGCTATTCAGTACATTTATTTTTTTGATCAAAAACCTGAGTTTATTAGAACATGCTGCAAAAGCTGACATAATTAACATACAACAAGTTTCCAATAGTCATTGCAACCGGAGAATACATATGCGCCAGTAACAGTCTACAACATTCTATGGGTACAGCATAATACAACGAGAAATCTCATGTTAAATGTCTCATAGTCTCTCACCTTCATCTGAGCCATAGGATGGGTAGTAGTTCACATCTAATATTCTCATCGTCAGAAAGATTTGTTTCATTATCTCAGTCATAGTAAACTTGCATAACCGGATATAGCATGGGGGCTCGGTACTTGTAGTTCCTGGTTTTGCCTAATTATTGGGAGCAGGTACTAGAGTTTGAGAGCCATCTATCCCATATCTTGGTGTATTTAGGGGGGCATCTGGTATCACATTATGGTAGCACAGTATTTACCTCCCTTATCCAATCCTGAACAGTGGGTAAGGTTGCTCGCATCCATTGTTTTGCAATCGTTTTTCTGGCTAGAAACAGCGTTTCTCTAACAAATGTCGCAGTGTATTTATCAATATCTACATCTGATAGTAGGCCAAAAAGACACAACTTTGGGTCTAGGCCAACAGGTGCACCCATGTCATCGTGTAGGAATTTTATAATCTGAAGCCAAAAGGTTTGTATCTGTGAACATGACCATATAAGGTGATAGAAAGTGCCAGGGGCTAAGTGACATAACAGGCAGAGTGGATATCTGTTGAGCTGGTATTTGGCCATACGTGGAGGTGTAAGATAGGCTCTGTGCAGGATATATAGTTGCGACAGGCAATCTGACACCTTAGGGGAAACCTGCTTGATTCCTTCCAAGATTTCATCACAGTCTTCATTTGCTGTCTGCCCCAGATCCCCTTCCCACTTGTCCTTGGTGTTGTATGCTTTCCGTGTGATACAGGGTTGGCGTATGACCTGATATAAATTGGAGATCAATTTAGAAGGGTCATCTCCTTGGACAATAGAAAGTGGGTCTAGTTTGGTCAGTGTGGGGTACCCAGCATCAAACTGTGTTGACAGGGCATGTCTTAGTTGTAGGAATCTGAAGAACATGTGATTGGGTATATTATGTTCTTCCTTCAGCTGTTGAAAGGGTTTGGGCCCATGTGGGGTCAAAACTTGAGATAGATACAGAATCCCCCTATCTATCCATATTTTGGGATCTGGAATTGTGAGTAATTCTGGCAGGTCGTTGTTGAACCATAAGGGTGTATAAGAGTGGTAGGATGGGGCCTCTAGTTTTCTCATAATGTTGCTCCATATATATCTATGGTGTGAAGCCATGTCTTTTGGGTGGAGACATGCGGAATGGGAGGTATTTCTAAGGATAACCTACAGAGGGGTATAGGCCAAGTGGTTGGGCTTTTGGCTGGTTAAGACTTGGTATCGAGGGAGATCTGTTTTAAGGTAGTGATAGAATGAGATGCCTGCGACGCCAAATAATAGTCGCAGAAATCTGGTAAAGCTATACCTTCCATATTGGTGGGGTTTTTTAGTGACTGCCAGAAGTTTATGCCTACTAGAATCCCAGACAAAGGAATTAAGTATAGTAACGATGGTTTTGAAAAATTTCAGAGGGATGGGAAGCGGCGCATGCCACATCATGTCTATACAGTACATTTGAACTTTTTACAGACTGGAATGGATCATACCGCCTTTTTCTTACAGTGACTCTGTAACTGTAGGGTATAATAAAAGAAGCCCATCTAAATTTACCCTTCCAACCATGTCTACAAATGCTGATGCTTCACTGCTCCCTGTCCACTGATGGTATTTTACATTTCTAGGAATACCTGCTTCTCATGTTGCACACTGTATTTTCTTTCACTAGCTCCTACTTCACTGTACGATGTAATAACCAGAGGGAAGGACCCAGGGCAGCCATCAGAAATTTTGGGGCCCCTTACACAGCTTTAGACCTGGCCCCCCCCACCCGTCTGACCACCAACATTCCCCAGGGCCCGCCCACTGGCCATCCCACCACATCCGCCCACTGGCTAATCTCACCAAATTCGCCTAGTGGCCAGGGCTGTACACATGTTGCAGCCGCAGTAGTAATTATTCACCCTGTCACACTTACCAGGTGTAGCCTGCCAAGCATGATCCATTCAAGTGAATGGGGCCGCTTTGCAAACACCCTGCAACTGTGTGCAATGCATGCTACTGTGGGATCCAAGGGGTTAAAGCAGGTGGTGAAAAGGCGATAAAATGCCTCCTCACTGCTTGCTTTAACCCCCTTGGTCACTGCACAAGGTTGCTATATTTCTTTTATGTATGACAGGGTGTACAATTCCTGTTGCAACATGTGTAGTGCGGTGCAGTTGCGGGGTGGTAAAAAACAGGGCTCATCTATGGGGATTTTACCTCCCCCAAACTGCAAATGTAAACAAGTTCTTACTGGCCTAAGCCCCCTATCATAGTTGCCTTTTAGGGGATGTCGTGGGAGAAGAACAGAGAGGGACAACAAGGACAGAGAGGGATGCCGGGGACAGAGAGGGACACCGTGCAGACAGGGACCAAGAAGGATGCCGTGGGGGGGGATCAGAGTGGGACGCTGTGGGGGGGCTGGGGTAGGACACAGGGGGACACCATGGGGGGGCTAGGAGGATGCAGGGGAACACTGTGGGGTGGGGGAGGGCACAGGGGGACACCATGGGTGGGGGAGAGAAGGACACCATGGGGGGGTAGAGGACACAGGGGTCACCATCAGTGGGGGAAGGGAGGACACAGGGGGACCAAGAGAGCATCACAGGGCCTCCTGCAGTCCTGTTGGGGCCCCCTACATCTGTACTGGCAGCTGCTCTACCCCCCATGCCAGCACTGGTGTCCCTAGACGCCAGTAAAAAAAACAGTGCGCAGGCAGCACAGCCTCACCGGATGGAGGTCCCAAACTTGGTCCAGTTGAGGTCTAGGGGTCCCTCTCCATGTGACCCAAGTTTGGTATTTTTATCGCCTATGGTTCAGGAGAACGGTGTTCCCAAACCAGGTGCCCCTCCCATAGACTCCAATGTTAAGTCCGAAGTTCACCCGACAATTGCCGGTCAATGGGGACCAAGTACGGCTGAACCATTGGTGCTGGAGGTCCCAATCTTGGACCAGTTGTTGACCAGGGGGCCCTCGCTAGGTGACCCAAGTTTGGTATTTTTACCGGCTATGGTTTAGGAGAACGGTGTCCCCAAATCGGATGTCCCCCTCCCATAGACTCCAATGTTAAAGACCGTTAAAGTCTTTGTTGTAAGGGCCCCTTATAACAGTACTGCCTGTACCCCCCCCGATGGTGGCCCTGGAAGGACCACTGTGTGCAGCAGGGCAGCAGGTAGTTGGGTATTCAGCCATAGTGTCAGTTACCTGCAGAAACCAGCTATCAACAAAAAGACAGAATTTAAAAACAGGGGCCAGAAAGGTAGGTATAAATGGACTTCTTTAACAGGCATTCCTTTAATAAGTGACCCTGTGGTAAAAGGGTCAATATAAACTTTAGTTCGTTTCAATACCAGGCACTTAGAACACTTCCTGCCCAGACCAATTTTCAGCTTTCAGTGCTGTTGCGATTTGAATGAGAATTGCGCGGTCGTGCGACGTTGTACCCAAACAAACTTTTTATCATTTTGTTCCCACAAATAGAGCTTTCTTTTGGTGGTATTTGATCACCCCTGCGGTTTTTATTTTTTGCGCTATAAAAAAAAAAAGACAGAAAATTTTGAAAAAAAAAAAAAACATTTTTCTTTGTTTCTGTCACAAAAGTTTGTATAAAGTACATTTTCTCCTTCACTGATGGGCACTAATGTGGCTACACTGACGGGCACTGATGAGGCAGTACAGATTGGCACTGATGAGGTGGCACTGTTAAGGTTGCACTGATGATGGGGCACATATGCAGCACTGATGGGCGGCACTGACAAGCAACACTGACGGGCACTGATACGTGGCACTGATATGCGGCACTGATGGACACTCATAGGCGGCAATGATAAGTGGCACTGGGCACTTTTAGGTGGCACAAGTGGGCACTGATAGGTGGCACAGGTGGACACTGATAGGTGGCACAGGTGGACAAGGGTGGGCACTTATAGGTGGCAGTGGTGGGCACTGGTGCAACAAGCACTGTTAGGGATGGCACTGGCAGGCATCATACATGGGCACAGTGCCATCCCTACAGTGCACAATATTGCCCTTACCTGGTGGTCTAGTGGGGGCTCCCTGGTGGTCTTGGGCGGCCTCTGTGTGCCTTCCCTGGTGGTCCTGGGCGGCCTCCTTGCGATGTCCGGGGGGTCTCCCTGGTGGTCCTGATCCGGCTCCCTGGTGGTCCAGTGGGGGTGATCCTGAGGGTGGCTGCGCTGATAAACGTTCAGCGCAGCCCCCCCCCCTGTCAGGAGAGCAGCCGATTGGCTCTCCGCTGCTCAGGTCTGCAGACCTGAGCAGAGGAAAAGCCTATAAACGGCTCTTGCTATTTACACTGTGATCAGCCGTGATTGGTCACGGCTGATCACATGGTAAAAGGCTTTGGATCGACTTTGGATCGTGGGTCAGACTGACCCACGGCACCACCGATCGCGGATTATCCTGAGGACGTCATTTGTCTATGCGCCGGGCGGGAAGTGGTTAAGGTGCATGCACCACCTTATCTTTGCTTTATCAATTAGTGAGTTACTGACCAGGAACAAATGCGCATATTAGGTGTTTTGGCACTCGCGTGTTCTAGGTCATTGATTTAACAGATACAAAATTTAACAGTGACAAAAAGGTAAACTATAAGATTTCATCAGCACCTGTCAATATAAGTAAGCAATGGCAGCACCTTTAATACAATCCAAACAATGGAATTTTAGCTTTTTTCACATTTTTATAGAGCGGGGCAAAGTCTTGAATGGGCAAAGTGACATAGTCCCTCGAAAGACCACACCTCTTACTCTGCTCTCACCAAATATCCTGCGTATCAAGGTATGGGGGACATGTGACCTCCTCCCAGAATGCAGTGCTTGGGCCGGAATATCCAATAATCAGGCCTGAACAGGTCAATTGAGAGGAAGGGTGTCATAATCAACCTTGTGTAAACTTGGACACCAAAACAACAAGAACAGAGGGTGCATCAGCCTTGCACATTACCTTTATAAATATTTTAATGAAGAAATAAAACAATTATATACTCACAAACAGCACCTTTGGGCTCTGATGAAGAGGGAATCAACACTTGAAACGTGTCAACCATTTAAAGTGTCTTCCCATGTTAGGTGTGGACCAGGTGATGTAGGACACTGCGGGCATTTTTATGAGCTTTATATTTCATGCTATTTGAGAGTATACAGCTGTTTTATTTCTTCATTAAAAGGTTTATAAAGGTAATGTGCAAGGCTGGTGCACCCTCTGTTCTTGTTGTTTAATGTCCCGTTTGGACTCCCATAGGGGGCTGCAAGGTCTTGCTTAGAGTCAAGTTGCAGAAGGTCAAAGGTTGTTCATTTTGCTTGTAAGCTACGACACCATCTAACACAGAGCTGACACAGGGCTTGATTAAATATGGACTGGCAGACAAGATCAATAAAGGCAAGTAAAATGGGTCAGGGGGAGAACTTTTAAGAGACTGACTTACAAAAGGGAAACCCAGATCCTGCAGGAATTGGCGCCTTTCTCTTTTACCATTTAAAATACCTTAATGGGAGTAGGCAATTAACGTAATATATATTTAATCATAGTGTTCTGATTTAGGGAAATCCTTTAGCCATAAACCCCTGTGTCCAAGACATTCTGAATAATAGATTTCATGCCTGTGCATTCCTGTATTGCTAGAAACTAGTTTATATAAGACACATTTATGTTCATTTCAATCCCTTTAGTAATATTCCTGACATTGGCTGCCACACACAATTGTATCAGTGTCAACCACACAATGATAAAGGCTAAACTAAATAAATGTAGTCTTCCACCCCAAGAGTTAATTCACAAATGCTATTTTCCGATTTTTTCCTCATAAATAATTCTCCCGAGGGCAACTTAAACGGCTAAAGTATGAAAATTGATAGAAACGTGTTTTGTAAACCTTAGGCCTTTAAAACATATGTAAGGCGACATCGGTGTCAGCAAGACTTTCACATCTCAGAGCTCCTGGCGCCAATCATCCTTTGTCACCTGGCACCGTTTCCATTCTTTCAATTTTCTTTATGACACTTTCTCCGCCATGGTCTATTAAACGCTTTCACTCTCTTTTTACTACATCATTTGACTATCTCTCACAATGTTTATTGTGTTGCGAACACTCTGGTGGTTTGTGGATTTCTGTTGTGGGAGATATCAGATGGAATCAAGATGACAGGCCCTTTCTGATAACAATAGAAATGTTTGTTTGTTTCTCTTTTTTTTCCGAGCTGGGTGGTGGATTCATCTAGTTAAAATAGAAATGTGTGGAAATGGATGAGAGATAAGAACAGATATGTCCAGATGGGCTCCGGGGAGGTTTAAAGTAAACCTATTAGAAATAAATGGAAATATATACAACAGTGGTGGTGGTCAACTTTCTTGATATAGCAGGCCTCAAATGTGGCCACTGACATCACTCAAGGGCTATGCATTATATTCAGTGAATTTAATGCAACAGAAATTGTCAGATGCTATAGAACTACAACAACAGATGGCAAAAGACAATGGGAATGATACAAGGGATGTCAGAGACTGCAGACATGCATGAGGAAATGATCAGAGACTGCGGGACATGCTATATAAGTTATTAGAGACATGTCACATTTCAGGAAAAAGTGAAAGCTGAACTCCTCTGGGTATATATCATAGACGCACATTTATGTAGCTCTGTAATTATAAATGCATCATGAAATTTAATTTTTAATACAAGAAATGTAAGTAATTGCATTTGACCTGGTGTATGTTTCTTGTAGTCTATGTATAGTAGAGTCGAAATGTGACAGGAAGTAGCAATAAAAGGAGCCAATCAGTTAATGTGCTAATAAGAACCCTGCTGATAGGAGGATAAAGCAGAGTGACCAAAAGCTGAGCCTATTAATGTTCTGCCTCTCCTATCGCTGTCCAGTCACAGGCAAGGGTGGATCCAGCTCAATCTTGGCATACAGAAAGTGGGTTGAATGATGTTGGCCATAAGATTGAGGATATCTATTAGGGGGAAAATATCTCTGGATTGAACAGAATATTGCAGCAAAGCTGTTTTTTTTATCCTATCTTTTAAGCTATTCTTTTTTATCTTGTGCATTAAAACATGGAAACATATTACATGAGACTGTTTGATATCAATTCTATTATTGCTTCTTTGCAAAGTAATTCTTTAACATGTGTGCTCCCTACAGCCCCCCTATGAATTACTTGTGCCACATTTTATATTTGTCTCAGCTAGTTCCTTTTCAACCACCTCCCGTCCACCGTATTGACAAATGACAGGTGGCGGCTCTATTGCTCTGGGATATATCATCATATGACGTTGTCCCACTCTCACCGCGCTTGCATGCCCGGGGGGTGTGCAGTGCAGTGATTGGTGGTGCTTTCTGTCCCTGGGAAACGGTGCATCGCTGATCTCGGTAAAGAGTCAATGACAAGGCTCTTTACCCATGTGATCATCTGTGTCCAATCACAGATGATCCTATGTAGACAAGGAAATGATGGTTATCGGCATTCCTATCCTCGCACTGACAGCATGTAAGGAGAGGAGAGCCGATCAGCAGCATTTTCTCACAGGGGAGACCTGCACAGATAATCTGAGCACTGATTACCAGTGTCCTGATTAGCAGTGCAGCCCCAACAGTGACCATCAGTGATGCCAGTCAGTGCCCATCAGTGATGCCAGTCAGTGCCCATCAGTGATGCCAATCAGTGTCCATCAGTGATGCCAGTCAGTGCCCATCAGTGACGCCAGCCAGTGCTCATCAGGGATGCCAGTCAGTGGCGCCAATCAGTGCACATCAGTGTCGCCTATCTGTGCCGCCTATCAGTGTCCATCATTGCCACCTATCAGGGCCCATCAGTGCCACCTATCAGTGTTCATCAGTGTTGCATATCAGTGCTGTCTATCAGTGCCCTTCAGATAAAAACCTTCTCTAAGCGGCTCCCCCCGCAGCCCCCTATAATACTTACCTAGGCATATAGAGTGGGGCTTGGGAGTGAGCACGCACAAGTGCCCCCCATAACAAGCGGCTTTCTATGTGGGCACTTGGAGAAGAGGAGGAGTCAGGAGCCCCGGCAGGGGACCCGAGAAGTGGAGCATCGGGGCTGCTCTGTGCAAAACCATTGCACAGAGAAGGTAAGTATAAGATATTTGTTATTTTAAAAAAATGAACCTTTAATATTACTTTAACAAGGAAAACTGCTATCTGCAGGAGCCTTGAGAGCTGCACAGTAGGTGGCAAAAGGACACAGGCAGGGCACCAGGAATATATAGTATTTTATATGTTGCCTGTAAATGATGGAGTTGACTTCACCTCAAAGGCTGTTTTTGTTTTAAAGAAGCTGAACTTTGCTCAAGTACTTCCCATAGAGATCCAAGTGTGTAAAAAAGCAGTAAAGTTCTACAATAAAGACAACTGCTAGGTTTTTGGTAGAAGAGACATGCAAAGTGCCAAAAATATCTTTTTACGCTGCTCACTGGCAGTTTTAAGTTTCTATGTATACTGCAGTGCACAATATTGGCATCTGTAAGATGATGAGAATAGAGCTGGGTTACTGTGAAAATGTCATTTTTGGGCACATGCGCAGTAGTGACTAGAGTTGAGCGAACCCGAACTGTAAAGTAACTGTAACTCTATATGGGGCTGGAGTCACCGTGCTGCATGTCATATGCTCTCAGGATAGTTTAGGGAGAGGATGCTGCTGGGTCTGTGAGGGACAGATTGCAGAACATCCTGGATTACTGAATGAACTGATTGTGGACTAGGGAGAGATACTAGTACTGGTGCTTTGAGAGACAGATTTCACACCTCATCCTGCTGCACAGAACGATCTGACTGGACTAGGTAGAGTCTGTTGCTTTAAGGGAAAGATTATTCTTCTAAAATCATCTCCAACTTGTACAGGGAAAGGTTCCAGCTGTTGCTATAAGGGAAAGATTACTGTTCTAAAATCATCATCAAAGTGTGTATGAAAAGCCTATTTCAGCCCCAGAGAGCCATATTAGCGTTGTAAAATCATCTTCAAACTGTGTGTGAAAAGTCTATTTCAGCAGGAGGGAGCCATATCAGTGTTGTAAAATCATCTTCAAACTGTGTGAAAAGTCTATTTCAGCCGGAGGGAGCCATATCAGTGTTCTAAAATAATCTAAGATGACAATGCCGCCTCTGCTGCACTGGAATCTTTTGTTGAGCTAAAGAACACCAGGCCCCTACTTATGACCATAGTCCCTCTTTGTTCACAAGGAAGTTTTGTAATCCAGCTGAAGAAAACTCAGGCAGGTATGACTATGCTGCTTGAGATTTCCGTGCAATAGAAGCAGTATTATCACCCCATGACAGTAAGTTAGGAGCCCACTAGAGTTCTGGAAGGTATTTTTCTCTCCTATAATGTTTTTCATAGTGTAAAAAGCACTGCAATTTATAACTACAACTTATTTAAAACTGAAGAGGGAACTAAATATTTACTTAAAGGAAAAAAAATCATGGAGTCCACTCCACTAAATCACTGTTGAATCCATTTTTTGTTATTTGCTCAGCTCTACTAGAGTTGAAACCCAAGAGAGAAAAATTATACAACAAAGCACAAACATTGTATAGTCATAATATAAATTAATTTTACTATTTTACAGAGTATGGAAGAGAGAGATGTAGCATAAAAAATAATACAATTTCTAGAGCATTTTATTAATACCAATATATGATAGTAAAAGTCATTTAGGTGAGTTGGTGGCCATTTTTTTAAGTGTCTTCTGTAAAAGATAATCTTTGTACATGGCTTCGTATGCAAAAATCTTCTCCTTGGAATTCCAATTAAGGGGCAGCTGAAATATTACATCAATAATTACCAATATTAAAATATTGCTTACATAAAGGTGTGAATATATTGGAAGTCGTGTGACTTAAAAAATGAAATTATGCATGACTACTGTGATTAAAATATCTCCGAGACCCAAAGCACATTATGTGCAGATTTTTCATTAGATTGAACATTATTACCCTTGATTAAAAATATGACTTCACTAATAAAAGCTATAATACAGCTATATTTAAATTCTCTGGCTTCACAATTTGGTTTTTAGACATTTGACTACCTCTCATCTCTTAGTTTTAAAGGATAAGTTCACCTTTTGCAGCATGGTAAGTGTTGCTACCATATTTAGAGTGTGATTTGTAAAATGCTTGACCAGTTCCCACCACCCCCTGCACCTCCTTGATCCCCCCCTCCGGGGGTTCCTCTCCCTGTACTGCTGTCACTTTTCAATAACAGAGCAGCTGTACAGGACTCTGCCCACACAGCCTCATAATTTATTCACAGTGATCTGTAAATGAGGGAACTACAAGTCCCGCATCACCGCAAGAGATGGCTTGTAGTTCTCAATGAACTGTGAGGGCGCTGATGAGTGCTCTCATAGTTCATTCACAAGCCCTGCAGCTTGCAAACTGACAGTCCATACAGAGGTACAGGCTGAAAAAGCTGCATGGCTTGTCTGCGGGAGCCTGACATTGCACCCATAATCTACTTGGTGCTTCTGTGTTGGTGGTCAGAATGGGGCTGCTGTGTCAGCGGTCAGAATGCTGCGCCTGGGTTGGTGGTCAAGATGGTGCTTCTGTGTCAGTAGTCAGGATGGTGCTTCTGTGTCGGTGGTCAGAATGGTGCTCCTGTGTCAGTGGTCAGAATGGGGCTGCTGTGTCAGTGGTCAGATTGCTGCACCTGGGTGGGTGGTCTATTGTCAGAGTATTAAATGATGCTTCTTGTATGCAGAGGATAGCTTTATTTTATGGAGGATACCTTTATCATGGCTTTACATCATGTAGACAGAAACAGGAAGAGAACACAAACGAGCGCATTGAGCATAGATAGACAATACATCCTGTTATATCATAGAACATAAGAACTATACACTACAACACCACAGCGCCACCTGCTGCATAGATAGATATAATGCATACAGTATTGCCAGTTTATTAACAACTTTACATTACAAGCTTTTGCTCTTCCAACACCCCTTCTCAACAGCATGCGCTTTGTCAAATGATATTCAGCTCCTTCTGGAAATAACTATGACGTTCATTTAACAAAGGCGTGGTAAGTGCATCAGCAGTCATCTCATTTGATGGGCAGTATTGAATGTCAATAACACCTTTCTCTTGATTGTCCCTCAGTAGGTGATACTTGACATCAATGTGTTTGGTCCTAGGATTGACCCTTTCTGATTGCATAAGCTTTATACAACCCTGGTTGTCTTCAAAAATGGGAATTGGTTTTGACATGTCTATCCCAATGTCCACAAAAAGTTGACAAATCCATATCGCTTCTTGACAAGCGTATATTGCTGCAATGTACTCTGCTTCAGTTGAAGATAGAGTGACCGTTGCTTGCTTTCAACTAGAGCAACTTATCGTTCCTTCCCCATACTGGAAGATGAATCCACTCATGTATTTGCAGTCTGTACAGTCTCTGGCGCAATCAGAATCCACATAGCCGACCAGTTTTGGAGCTCCTGTGTCAGAATGGTGTTTCTGTGTTGGTGGTCAGAATGGAGCTCCTGTGTCAAAATGGTGTTTCTGTGGGGCGTGTCCAAGATGGCCGATGGAGTGGATGTGTAGCTGAGGAGCTCCTGCATAACCCTCTGTTTTTTATGTCTTTCCCTGCTGTTGTGGCCCTCAATCTTGGATCCTGAGGTGGTGGATACCTTCAGGGAGTGAGGTATGTCCAGAGGAAGGTTCGGGGTTTCTCACAGCACCCGCTCCTCGCAGAAAAAGAAAAAGCCGAGCGGGAACACTTTTTACTGCAGCACAGGCATCCCCGGCACTTTCTACTGCAGGCCACAACATGGCTTCTCAGACTCAGGAGGGCGGCCTGGGACTGGGTGAACAATCTCAGTTTGATGCACTAATGCTAGCCATCAACACCTGCCAGACTGCCCTCACTAGCAGGCTTGAATCGGTGCAGATGGATGTCGGCCTCATCCGAAGGGATATGGATGGGTTCCGCGCTCGCCTTACAGAGGCAGAACGCCGCGTGGGAGATGCAGAGGACACTCTCCAGGAACACATTGCCTCTATTCATTTACTCCGCACTAAAGTGAGGGCCCTGGAGGGACGTGCGGAGGATGCAGAAAATCGCAATAGGAGGAACAACCTCCGTATTGTGGGCCTCCCTGAAGGAATAGAAGGGACTGATCCCCTAACGTTTACGGTGCGATTGCTGCGCTCCCTCTTGCCCCAGGCCAGGTTCTCTGATTTTTTTGTGGTGGAGAGGGCACACAGGATGCCTGCTACCCGTGGGCCAACGGGAGCTCCTCCACGCACATTCATCTTTAGACTGCTGAATTTTCGGGATAGAGACCTAGTACTACGTGAGGCCAGGAAGGTTGAGGAGCTACGTCATGAGGGAGCCAGACTGATGATATTTCCAGACTACTCCATTGAAACCCAGAAGCTCCGGAGGTCCTTTGACCACGTGAAATTGAACCTTCGCAACCGGAAAATAAAGTACAGTATGCTCTTCCCTGCACGGCTAAGAGTACAGGATGGTGAAACAGTCCGTTTTTTTACATCGCCAGAGGAAGCATCCAGCTGGGTGGAAACCCTGCCCAGAGGCTGAAGTACACAGCACGGTTCTCTTATCCTTAGCTTGGAAGTGTTGGCGGGCACTTACAGGGGGCCTCCAACAAGGAGGATA
>BLSH010162566.1:63289-84479 GCA_018402905.1 Glandirana rugosa | reverse complement strand
TATATATATATATATATATATATATATATATATATATATATATAATCGTCTGTGGGATTCCTTATTTTACCGTCGACAACGTTGAAAAATACAATGTGCTATAAACTCGTCGTTAAAAAGTTTGTGAAAGAAAACTTTCTTTGACGAAGTACTTATCTTTTTTTTTTTTGTGATTTCAATCGGGCTAAAAAAAATAATATAACACTTTCTACTACAATACGGCTCATTTATCTATGGATTGTACATCTCAACTCGCTTGTGGACCTGCAAGCCCAAGACGACCAGGCAGGCTTGAAGCCCTGTTTCAGGCCCAGGCCCAGGCCTGCCTTGGGCTTACTAGCGTGCCTGTTGCTTTCGTTGTCCGTGCGATCATTCGGGTTCCGTCCGGACCCGGACCCGGACTTTGTCCCGAAGTTCGGACGGACCAGCAGAACCCGAACGTCCAGGTGTTCGCTCAACTCTACATGTTAGGTATCTATTTACTCGGCATAACATCATCTTTCACAATATAATAAAAAAAATCGGGCTAACTTTAGTGTTTTTTTTTTTTCTATTCATGAAGCAGTTTCTTTCAAAAGAAAGTGTTTGAAAAATTGCTGCTCAAATATCGTGTAACATAAAAAGTTGCAACAGCTGCCATTTTATTCCTTAGGGTGTCTGCTAATATATATATATATATATATATATATATATATATATATATATATTTACATGTAGGCGAGAAGTGTCAGAATTGGCCTGGGTGGCAAGGGGTTAATTACCATAAGTAAGTAAAATACAAATAATTATTATATATTGTTTTTAAGGTAATTTACTATATTTTCAAAAACTGTACTCAAACAGGTGGCTTAACCACTTCCACACCGCATGCAGTATATTTACTGCGGCAGTGTGGATGTGTCCCGCGAATTGCCGTAAATAAACGGCGATTTGCGGAGTGGCAGCTAGGGGGCATGCAGACCCGATGTCCACCAGTGAGCCATGATGAGTGGCCACAGCAAAAGAATGGGGAACCGCCGATGTAAATACGGCGGTTCCCCACTCTGTCAGTGGGGACATAGGAGATCTACTGATCCCTGTCACTGGGATCAGTTAGATCTGTTATGTCCATAACAGCCCAGCCCCCTCACAGTTAGAACACATGCAGGGAACACAGTTAAGAGAGCCCCCTGCAGGTTAACCCCTTCACTGCCAATGCCATTTATACAGTAATCAGTGGACATTTACATTTCTGATCGCTGTATAAATGTTATTGGTCCCAAAAAAGTGTCAAAATGGTCCGACATGTCCGCTGCAATATCGCAGTACTGCTAAAAATCCCAGATCGCCGCCATTACTAGTAAAAAATAAAATCCCCAGAAATTAATTCTCATCATTCGTAAACATGGCAACTTTTGCACAAACCAATCAATAAGCGCCAATTGCATTTTTTTCCTCAAAAATATGAGGAAGAATATAAATCGGCCAAAACCGATGAAAAAAACCTTTTTTTATATTTTTTTTGGATTTGTATTTTAGCAAAAAGTAAGAAAAATTGTTTTCTTTGCAAAATTGTCGCTCTTATTTTGTTTATAGCGGCGATCAGAAATAATACAGAGGTGATCAAATACCACCAAAAGAAAGATCTATTTGAGGGAAAAAAAGACGCAAATTTTGTTTGAGTACAACGCCGCACAACCGCGCAATTGTCAGTTAAAACGACGCAGTGCCGAATCGCAAAAAGTGCTCTGGTCCTAACGTGGGAAATCCTTCCGGGGGTGAAGCGATTAACAGACAAATTACTGAAATTTGAAGTTAGAACTTCAAACCAGTAATTTCACAGTAAATAGATAAATAATGAATTATTATGTTATGACATATAGCATAATAATATATGATTTAGCTTGTACCTTTTCAGCAGCAGCAGATTCTCATTCTCCTTCTTAACTGTGTGAGAAAAACATAGGATTATGGGTAAATCTTATACACATAAACCCATGTTTTTCCTTGTAGTTAAGAGGGCTGGGCTGGAAGGGAGCATGTATCTTTTAGACACATGCCCCCTTCTATGACACTGCAGTGAGAGGAGAGCCTCCACTGCAGCATTTTTATTGGACAGCTTGGACCAATGGTACTTTACCAATGGTCCAAGGCTCCAAGTTGTCCATTGAGCTCACTGCCTCCATCTGTCATCCTCTGAGTCTGCTGCAAACAGTGTGTGCCAGCTTGTATTTAAACTGGCCGCTCTGTATGTAGCATCTGACAGGCTGTGCAAGGAGCCCCATATCTCCGAAACAATAGGTGATAGGAGCCCCAAAGTTGACCATTGGTGGGGTAGGACTGTGGCTACCTACCCCATTTGGGGACTCTTTGACCCCAGGTCACCCAGCTATGACCCTTAAAGCTCAATTGTTTTTCTTTGTTTATTTTTTTGTTATGCTCTGCCTCCCCTGACTGCACATCCCTTGTAGCAACTTTTTGCATAAAAATCATGAACACTTGGTTCACATTAGGGGCATAAGTACAAGGGCGGCAGGGGTTGTAATTGTGACCATGAGGCCCCCCCTGTACACCCAGACAGGAGGAGCAGTGGAAGGGGCAGCATATATAGGAATGGATCCCCTCCATGTTCCTTTGCAGCCGCTGAATGCTCCTCCCCTCCCTCCTGCAGGCATTCAGCAGCTGCAGGACGAACATGGAGGGAATTGGTTCCCCTTATATGCCACCCCACTGTCCATCCTATCCAGATTCTTTCTCTTGCCCCCCTGGCCCCTTTGTTCTCTCCTGAACCTATGTGCTCTCTCCTGGCCCCCCTAATCCCCTGTAGCTCTGCTGGGTTCCCCCCTCCCATCTCCCCCCGGCTGCTGTGGGGGATGCATTAAAGATGAAGAGCAGGAACATGTCATTTTCTGGCCCTTTCCTTGTCTGAATAGACAGAGTCAGTGATTGGTACCGAACACTGACTGTTCATTCATAACTGAGGCATAGTAAACTGTGTAGACTATGCTTCAGTTTGTGAATGAACGGGAAGCTCTGTACAGAGCTATTCTTGTCCATTCATTCTGTGCTGCAGAGGTTGCAGAGAAGGATATTGAGGGCTGTGTCCTCAATCTCCTTTTTCAGTCTCAAAGGTGGAACAACAGAGGTCTTTTTAGACCCCTGATATCTCACCAAAGCAACCCAATGGGGCTCCTACAAATATTAAAATAAAATGGTAAAAAATAATTAATAAAATAACTACTGACACCAGTAATGGAACTACCAGGGTCGCAAAGGTCGTACTTGTGACCGGGCCCTGGTGTTCCGACACTGGGCTTGGAGGTAAAGGCCCCGCCTAGGGGTCAGGGGGGCCCTTCCTGGTTTTGTGCCCTGAAGGTTCTAGTTACGCCTCTGGTTTACATATATTGCGGTATATATTCAAGCTGGCCAACGGCATTAAAGTGATCCCTCTCTGGTCAGTCCCTATTCTAATGTACAAAATGTCAATACTTACTTGCTTATAGCATATTTTAATGGACATATATTAACAATATGAGACAGACAGGTACAGTGGAATCAATAGACTGTGCACTTTGAAAGTGCAGTTGCACTCTGCAAGTGCAGTTGCCCCAGAGCTTAGTAAATGAGGTAAAGCTTTACTTTACAGAGGAAAAACCAATCACATGAAATGCAAAAAAAAAGACAGCATTCTTGACTGCAGATGATTGGATGATGGAAGCCAGCAGAGCTCTCCCTCATTTACTAAGCCCTGGAGCAACTGCACTTTCAAAAGTGCACAGTAAATGTGACTTTCAGTAAATCAACCCCAGTAGGAGGAGAGGGATGATTTTGACGCATTTGGCCAGTTTGAACACGTATTGCAATATATGCAAATCAAGACACATAAACATCACTCCATTTCCATTGCAGGTGAGAAGTTGGGACCATTCTTCATAATGGCCTCGTCGTTTTCCTGGTCTGTGGTATCCATGGGGTTGATTTACTAAAACTGGAGTGTGCAAAAACTGGTGCAGCTTTGCATGCTAGCCAATCAGCTTCTAACCTCAGCTTGTTCAACCAAGCTTTGACAATAAAACCTTGAAGCTGATTGGTTTTTGTGTGGAGCTGCACCAAATTTTGCACTTTCAAGCTTTAGTAGATCAACCTCCATGTGTTGTTGGGTGGAAAGAACCTCCTTAACTTCCTAATCGGCAGATATGCAGAAAACTTTCCAATTTCCTCTTAATGCCTTTTGGGCAGAAAGTGAAGGGAGTGTTCATTGTCTGAGCCCAGTTGCAAATTTTGGTTCATTAGAATGTTCAGAGAATCCCAGGGGCCTCTTCACCCCAACCGTGTTACAATATGCTGTGGTGTACTGTGCTGTACAAAAAGTTGCATTTACATTTTTTTTCCATTCTTCATGCACAACATAACCTGCATTATGCAAATCATCAGAACAGAAATGTGTGACGGGGCAAAAGGTACTGTGTATTTTTATCTTTATATATGGATAAGTGTACTTGGATATCTCATTGCGGCAATGTTTCCCACAAATGGGACCTTTGCTGACTATGTCCGCCATTGCCATAAAGTGAGAGGAAAGCTCGCTGTTTATCTTTAGCAGCTTGTGCAAGTATTGGAATGCTACCTATTTTAGCATGCTGTAATTTCCTGCAGAGCAAGACTGGGATAGGGGGGAGTGGGGAGACCAACAGTTTGTGCCCATCATGGTACAGAGGGTTTAACTAAAGGAAACTTAAACTAAAATAAAAGGGAAGCTATTACTGAACTTTGGAAAGTTTAGATGCCTGGCTGTCTATGGCTTCAATACTTTGAGTGACTGACCTAAAAGTATGCAGTTCAGAGAGGTAAAAACCTCTGATGTTCAAAACTGTTCCAAGTGTATAACTTGGAAGGCTCTGAAGTCTTTTTGGCTATCATGATGGTCTGGGAACTGGTATTTTCCAAAGGAGAGGTCAGCATAGGTAACCTTAATATTTGAAACATATGGATCTTCATGTTTAACTGTTGTTGATTAAAGAAGTATTAAAAAAAATACAGGATATGTTGATTAGGGAAAATATCCAAAATGGAGGACCTTGTCCCCCAGGCAAGGGAGACATCTAGTAAATTCACAAAGACCTGGGCATGCTGGTTCCATTTTGTGCACAAGACTAGACTACCCCATGAAAGTATCCACTGTAAGACCTAGGGGAGGTGGAAGGAGATCCCCCACCCCTCTCTCTTCTCCCTTATTCAGACACACCTGATTTTTTCCTTCCATTCTTACTTCCAAATCTCTTTCCCCTTACCATGTTCCCCTCCCTCCCCCATTCTTTTTTTTTATTCTTCCTTCATCTCTCTCTATTCTCTCTCCCTCTACCATGCTGCCAGTCAGATATATGCTATGGCAGGGGTCAGCAATCTACCTGCAGATCACGATCGGACAAGTGACTGGTAGATCACGGTCTGGGCTTGCTGACCCGCTATTCCAGAGCATCAGAGTGCAATGCAGAGGGACTACTTGTAAAGTTGGAGCTGTAGTAGGTAGTAAGAGCTGCATAAGCCGATTCCTCCTCTGTAGTGCTGGCTCCTTTCCCATGCGGAGTGATACCAACTGCACTCCACCTCTTATCCCAGCTAGTGATCTCCACAGTGGTGCCAGCAGCAGGGCCTGAGGAGATCTTCAGGTCAGTGTGAAGCAATACAATGAGCATAATAATATAGGGCTGCTTTCACACTGATGTGTTTAAACCCATGAATGCCGTGCAATGCATACAATTGCGACATGGTAGTATGGCAATTAGAGGTTTAAATTAGTTGTGAGGAGGCGACACTGTGCAACATTGTACCCGGTGATCTTTGACTTCTCTCATGTTGTTCAAGTAGACCTCCACCTCTTTAAGCTGGCCTACCACTGTGCTATGGCATCCCTCTCCATTACATAAGCCAAGCTTGATTACCGCTTGACAGCCTTGATTTACAACTCTCATACTCCTGACCTAGTCTCTAACCCTACTTCTTTTTGACACATATGTCACTTTGCCCAACTGCGTTGCAACTAATCATTGATCCCTACAAGCTTCTCTGTTTCACTTTGACATCAGGCTGTAGGATTTCCAGTTTAGACATTGTTCACAGTCAATCTGTGTGTGCCCACTATTATGGCCTCGGTGAGTTATCCCCTCACACACTCATAGGACATGATTATGATTCGAAGTTGTGAGAATCCTCACCTACACGAGTACACAGGATATATGATGGGCATTAACTACTTAATTTTCTAAAGCTGTACAATATTGCCTATATGTTCTTCCTCGTTTTATGTTTTTGTTCTTTCATTTGATCCCCTGGTTAGAATGGGGCTGTTCATTAACCTGTTTCTATGATTATTTACAATCTACATAATGGCTGCGCTATTGCATTGGACCTTTATGAAACTGAAATAAAAAGTTTTGGAAACAAAAATACTGGATCGGCAAGACAGCCAAACAATTAATTTATTCATTGCTATCACAAGGCTAATACTCCCGTACAATAAAATAAAACTGCATTTACCAAAATGGCTTGCCTTGGCCTGTGACTTCCACATATATTTGCAGATGCACACAGCCGAGACCTCGGTTTTTGTTAAGATGCTTGTAGCAGGTTAAAATCAGGTTCCCTCTGCAAGCTGAATGCTGAGGAATTTTGTGCTCCACACTTAACTCTCCCCTTTTCTCAATGTAAGTCTATTAAGGAGCTCTGTAAATAGACTTAACATGAAAATTATTGTTTAACAGAGCAAAGGCTATATTGAGTAACTATGAATGTGGATCATGGAAATATAATGCATCAAACATTTGAAAAGTAGAAAAAAAATCCCATTTGAATTTGAGGTAAATTTGCAAACACACTTTGACATAAATATTCATTAAAATGGTAATATTAAAACCGATTTTGAAGGCTTAAAAATACCAAAAAGAAAGCTTTTGGATAGGTAGACCCCTTTACTCTTAAGCAGAGCAGTCAAAGGGGTTGATTTACTAAAGCCAAATAGGATGTGCACTTTGCAAAGTGCAGTTGCTCCAGAGCTTAGTAAATGAGCAGAAGCTCTGCTGACTTCCATATTCCAATCATGTGCAAGCAAAATTGCTGTTTTTTTCATTCTTCTTGCACATGATTGGGTATTCTTTGCAAAGTGAAGCTTTACCTCATTTACTAAGCTCTAGATCAACTGCAGAGTGCAACTGCACCTTACAAAGTGCACAGTTTACTTGCCTTTGGTAAATCATCCCAATAGTGTCAACGAAGTGGAAACGGCTATAAGGAAAGCATAGGGAGAAATTAGGGTCGGGTAGGAAACTGTACTTGAATTCTTATTGCTAGCGCTTTGGGCAATCTACCCCATTTGTTGTTGGTTTTTTTCTTATTATTGGAGGCTTTTTTTTCCTTTCAGTTTATTTTGTGATTGATGTGAGGTCAGTTGCCGTCCCATTCATTATAAACTCTTTTTTGCTGCAAGACTTCTCTTTAGAGATTTTTTTTTTAAAGTTTGGAGTACTTAAAGCGGAGCTCCAGCCCTCCCAACCGCCCCCCCCCCACCCCCAACCACCACCACCACCACCACCAAGAAGTCAGCAGCTACAAATACTACATCTGCTAACTTTTAATATTAGGGCACTTACCTATCCAGGGATCCCGCAATGTCGGCACCCCAGCTAATTTCTCAATTGGCTCTCGGGTGCTGTTGCTGCCATTTCTTCTTCTTATGGCTTCACAGCCGGTTCCCTACTGCACATGCGTAAAGCGTGCTGCATTTTGTAAATGTGGTGGGGGGAAGTAGGAAGAGCCGGAAGTTCTAAGTGACTGCCTAAGCGAAGTCACCAAGAGCGGGACAGGTACCTGTCAAAAACAGGTCCTCGCTCCCCCCCCCGAAAGGTGCCAAATGTGACAGTGTAGGGGGGGGGGAGCAAACAAGTGGAGCTTCCCCATTTGAGTGGAGTTCCACTTTAAAGTGGAACATTAACTTAATACTGTCCATTTGTCCTTTAAGGCGCTTTTTGTTCACAGCACACAGCAGCATCATTTAAAAGTTGAAATAATAGTTTACACTTAAAGCGGAGTTCCATCCATATTTTTCATTCCTCACCATGCAGCACTAATGTGCATCCTTAAAATTAATAGGCAATTTTTTTTTCCCTGTTCACTTACCTGATTTATGCCTTATCTAATTTCACTTCCTCCTTTAGGGGCCATGGTGCCATACATAATTTCCGGCTTTGCATTGTCTCCTGGGAGATCTTGGTCAGCTGGACATGGCACTGCTGCCGTAATAATTACCATTTCTGTCTATGGAAAATCTTGGTCAGCTTGACATGGCATGGCTCCAATCACATTTAACATTGGCATCTATGGAAAATCCTGGTCAGCTTGACATGGCACTGCTCCATTGAGCACTGATAGGTGGCACTGATAGGCAGCATTGGTGAGCACTGATAGGTGGCATTGATAAGTTCTGATAGGTGGCACTGATAGGCATCATTGATGAACACTGATATGCGGCACTGGTGGGCATTGAGCACTGATAAGCAGCACTGATAGGTGGCACTGATGGATGATGATAGGGCATTGATGGGCACTGATAGGTAGCACTGGGCATTGGTAGGCAGCATTGATGGGCACTGATAGTTGGCACTGATATCCGGAATTGATGGGCACTGATAGGCAGTATTGATGAGCACAGATAGGTGGTACTGAAATGCAGCACTGATAGGCAGTATTGATTGGCACTGATAGACGGCACTGATGGGCACTGATAGGTGGCACTGATGGGCACTGATAGGCAGCATTGATGGGCACTGATAGGTGGTACTGATAGGCAGCATTGATGAGCAATGATAGGTGGCACTGAAAAGCAGCATTGATGGACACTAATAGGTGGCATTGATGAGCACTGATAGGTGGCACCGATAGGCAGCTATGATTACCAGTGTAAACAATTTACTGACATGCTTGGCAGTTACCGGATCTCCTTTCCTCACACAGACACAGCATGGGAGAAAAGGGCTGCCGATAACCAGCAAGTCTGTTTACATGTGATCAGCTAATCACATGGTAAAGTGCTGCCGTGATTGTGCTGGATGCACTTCCCAGAGGGCATACAGGAGGCAGAGTTCTGGGAGGATATCCATGGACACCCTACCAAAATTGGAAGCCCAGGGGTCGGATGGGGGGGGGGATCAGGGGGGCCCATCATGGTTTCTAGCACCGGGGCCCTGAAGGTTCTAGTTATGCCCCTGCCAACAGTACAACTAGGACCCAATGTTAGCTGGCTTAAGAGTTAGGACTAAGGACTGCCCCTTTGTTGCTGTTCCACAGAGACCTTTAACTAATGCTTATGCTAATAATTACCTCTCAGGGGACATTGCACTATACCCTAGCCATTCTCCTGGAGTGCATATTAACCACTTCAGCTCTGGAAGGATCTCCCAGTTTAGGAACAGAGCACTTTTTGCGATTCGGCACTGTGTCGCTTTAACTGACAATTGCGCGGTCGTGCAACGCTGTACCCAAACTAAATTTGCGTCCTTTTTTCCCACAAATAGAGCTTTCTTTTGGTGATATTTGATCACCTCTGCGTCATTTCTGATCACCACTATAAACAAAAAAAGGGTGACAATTTTGCAAAAAAAAAATAACAGTTTTTCTTACTTTTTGCTAAAATCCAAATCCAAACAAAAAAATATAAAAAAACATTTTTTTTTCATCGGTTTTGGCCGATTTATATTCTTCCTCATATTTTTGGTAAAAAAATTGCAATCAGCGTTTATTGATTGGTTTGCGCAAAAGTTGCCGCGTTTATGGATGATGAGAATTCATTTCTGGATTTTTTTTTTTTTTACTAGTAATGGCGGCGATCTGCCATTTTTAGCGGTACTGCGATATTGCAGCGGACATGTTGGACATTTTTGACACTTTTTTGGGACCAATGACATTTATACAGCGATCAGAAATTGAAATGTCCACTGATTACTGTATAAATGTCATTGGCAGGGAAGAGGTTAACCTGCAGGGGGAGATCTAGGGGTTAACTGTGTTCCCTAGGCGTGTTCTAACTCTGGGGGGGCTGGGCTACCTTGGGCATAAGAGATCTAACTGATCCCAATGACAGGGATCAGTAGATCTCCTATGCCCGCACTGACTGCTGTGGCCGCTCATCGCGGCTCGCCGGCGGACATCGAGTCCGGCCGAGCCGCGGGCACACTCCTCCGGAGTACGGTGGGCATGCGTGCGCGCCGCTGGCGGTGCGCACGCACCCCCTGGCGGCCACTCCGCAAATCACCATTTATTACCGGGGATTCGCAGGACACGTCCACACTGCATATACTGTAAGCAGTGTGGAAGTGGTTAAACTAGTTTTAGTTACATTTATATTGCAGTTAATGCTTTTATGCACTGTTATTGCTGACTTTGCTGATATATCAGTTAATTCCAGTCTAGTGGTACAGAACTATTTTCTAAGTTACTTTGACATAATGATTATACTGTCTAGCAGACTGCGTCTGAGCCTACCTTCTGTATGCTCATTTATTTAGCCCTTGGATGTGTAGGTATAATGTTTAGAAAGGTTAGTCAGCATGTGGGATTGACTGTATAACACAGTGAACACAGGGTATTTATGATTTGCACTAATATTCACAGTTAACGTAAGCACATATTGGAAGATTTGCCTTTTTGGTGGAATAGACAATATTACACTATCAAGTTTTTTTTTAAGTATATATATATATATGTATTTTCACGAGAATTGAAGACATGGAAAAACCTGAAGGAGTATGGATAACTGAGATATGATTGGAAGAATTTTTGTATCTAGTAAGAGTATATGGAGATGGAGGAGTTTAGAAAATAATGCAGGGTGACGTTTGGCATGAAATCACTGATATATGTGAGCAAAATGAATTATTGATCTATTATTGGGAGTGGGTTTGAATATATTACAATATATTGGCCTTTTTGGGGTTATTTTGGTTTAATGCTGTGGAGTGGGAGTGAAAACAAGACCTACGTCTTTGGGAATCAAGCTTTATTTAACCCACACTCACTAGGGACCAGAAATCTTGTGAGAATCCATTGGGGAAGATTTACTAAAAGTGGTGCACACAGAATCTGGTGCAGCTATGCATAGTTACCATAGCCGATTTGTTAAAGCCCATGATCTGACATATTTTTGGTCAAATTACAGCTTCCTCAAGATTGGCTCATTGATACACTATATTGTCAAAAGTATTGGGCGACTGCCTTTACAGGCACATGAACTTTAATGGCATCCCAGTCTTAGTCCTCAGTGTTCAATATTGGCCCACCTTTAGCAGATTCAACTCTTGTGGGAAGGCTGTCCACAAGGTTTAGGAGTGTGTCTATGGAAATGTTTAACTATTTTTCCAGAAGTGCATTTGTGAGGTCAGGCACTGATGTGGACGAGAAGGCCTGTCTCACAGTCTCCGCTCTAACTCATCCCAAGGGTGTTCTGTCGGGTTGAGGTCAGGACTCTGTGCAGGCCAGTCAAGTTCATCCAAGCCATTATGTACCTTGCTTTGTGTACTGGTGCGCAATCAAGTTGGAGCAGGAAGGGGCCATCCCAAACTGGAACTAAGGAGCCAAGCCCAACCCCTGAAAAACAACCCCACACCGTGGTCAGTTTATATGCTTCCATCATCTGCAGCCCTGCTCTGTCCTTCTCTGTCCTCCTCTCCCCTTTCTCTCCCTGCCTGTCTGCTTGGGACAGTGCCCGTCCCTTCCCCTCCTGCTGCTTTAAAAATTGTCTGATCTGTATAAAAAAAATGCAGATTATGCCTTATATCAGAGGGTCTCACTCATGTGACTCTTTGGCTCTCTCTCCTCTCACCTCCCCTCCTCCCCGGCTGATGTCAGTGGGAGTGCTTGGCCCCGCCCACTATAGCTGTTAGCCAGGGAGAGGAGAGAGCCGACAAAGAGTCACGTGAGTGTCGGAAGATGCTCTGATATAGGGTATAATTTTTTTTTTCATATAGATCAGACACTGGGACACATATTGTTATATAACAGAGGGGATGGCATGTATATATCATAGTGGCTTAACAACCACTTTAACTACTGTATAAACAAAACAAAAAGCTGGAACAAACGTTTTCTCACGTTTTCAAGCTTCTTTGAGATTTTTTGAGTTCTTTTGAGCTCTTTGGGGCACTAGCTCCTCTCGAAAATGCAAGTTTTATGGGGTTTTTTTCTGCCTAAAGGAGCATATGCCTGAAACGCCTAAAAAAGCCATAGTGTGATACATTGGCTAACATGGATGGGAGTTTCCAGGAAGAAAAAGTAAAGAGCTCAAAAGCCTGTAGGAGCCGCTTCTTTGAGCTGCAGTGTGCATGAGCCCTAACATGGATTTAATGCTCACTCTTTAGAGCCCATCTCCAAGGAAAACATAAAACCCTTTCACCCCAGTGGTGGACAGCAAATAAGAAGTGTCCATGTCACCCAGGCAGTGATATTGAAACCCGAAGAAGAACCCTACCTCCTGTGTACAGAAGAAGACTCTGAACTGCAATTTCACAAGACCATGGATTTAGATGAGTAATGGACATTTAGGTTGTTTTTTTTATTATTTTTATACCAGTGATTACTTAGAGCGGGATAGTGGAAGGGGTATAAGGAGAAAGGGTAGGGGGGCTGTAGCTTTAACATGCTCCATGTCCTGGCATTACCCAAATTTTCCCCCCAAACCTCCCTCTCTCTATCATGTCCCAGCACATTTTTAACCTTGTTCCTGCTCTAAGAAACATCAAATGTATTACTGCCAGTGACATCATCACCAGGCTTTTACAGTTCACATTATTGTAAAAAAAGATTTGAAGGAGCCTTATAAATAGTATTGAGAAGGAATAGAGGGTGCCATCATCCAAAAAGATTTGGTAAATAGGAGGCGGTATGGAATGTCCCAATTACAAACCATTACCTAAATAGGAAGCATGGACTATTTCGGCACCCAGGGATCACACAGATGTTTAAAAAAATATAACAATTTATTGAGAGTAATGCATACATGGACAAAAATACAGTTCAACACATATGATAAAAACAGTAGTTACAGCCCCTAGAGCAGTGGTTCTCAACTCCTGTCCTCAGGACCCACCAACAGGCCAGATTTTCAGTATTACCTTGGGGAGATGCAGACTAGAATACTGCAATCACTGAGCAGCAAATGATATCACCTGTGATGTATTTCAGTTATCCTGCAAACCTGGCCTGTTATGCCCCGCACACACGGGACGACGATCGTACGTACGATCGTTGCAAATCGTATGTTGCATAATGTAACTTGCATACTGACGTGCACCCGACGGTCGTACATACAACTTGCGGCCGGCCGAACGTGATGACGCGAACGAGCGTATAAAGAGGAAGTGCTGGTATCGTAGCGTCACCCTTTGGGCTCCTTCATCTAATTTCGTGTTAGTTGAAGTGGACTTGGCGCATGCGTGTTTAGCACAATACAACTTGTTGTACCCAACTGCTCTACACACGATACAACGGTCGTATGCGAGCTTGTTGGTACGACCAAGTTTTGTAGTCTGCTCATACAACTCCCATGTACGACCGTCGTATGTTCGACTGTTGAAAGCGCCCATACAAACGACCGATTTCGCATACAACGGTCGTGAGTACGACGTGTTGAATGTGATCGTCGTCCCGTGTGTACGAGGCTTTAGTGGGTCCCGAGGACAGGAGTTGAGAACCACTGCCCTAGAGGAAGATTGAGGTGCTGATTGTGGCTCTCTGGTACACCCAGAGGCCTTGTAATGTGGTACTGAGATCCACATTACAAGGCTTCCTATTTAGGTAATGGTTTGTAATTGGGACACTCCATACCGCCCCCCTTATTGTAAAAAAAAAAAAAAAAATGTAAAATATATCATTTTGATTAAAGTGGGTAGGTATAAAAACAAAAGTTCAACGTGTTTGATATAAACATAACCATGTTAAACATCCCTTTATTTGCACAACAATTTCAATGAATGTGTTGCTGGCTGAGTATCTATTAAGTGTCTCTGAGTGCTATTTTGAGTGCACATCACATACATTTCTTTGTATAGCTTGCATAGCTCCATTGTGGCCAATTAAAATGACTGCTTTTCAGTAATAGCCGGGTTCTCTTTAATGTCATGTGTAAGATTGTTCTGCTTGGTTAAAGTGGTTCTTAAGTACAGTAAGTTCAGTGACCCGGTAAATACCTGTTTGTCACTGGGTTTATCTCTTCACAGTTACAAGCTTAGTACACTGTTCAGTAACTGTTTTCTATTTCCCAGTACATCTTGGCATAGCTGCCGGAGTCAAATACACAGTATTTTTCAAAAAATCAGTGTGCAAACTCATGATTTCCACTTTAGATTGTTCAGCTATTCTATATTCCAACATGTATCCTATGCCATGGTTAAATATAGTATACAACAAAGTTAATTGTTTTGCTTGGTTAATTTAATTTGTGTGACTGTAAACCTGTAGTATTTGTTTAAATTTTTTTTTATTTTATTCGGTTTAGGAAAATGAAATGTTTTAATCTACGCTTTTACCTTTTCCTTGGAAATTTTTTTTAGAGCTGAACTTTAATGAAATTGAAAGCAAGTTTAAGAAAAATAATAAATATGTTATACTTACCTGTTCTGTACAGTGGTTTTTGCACATTTTCCTCTTCTCGGGTCCCCTGCTGGCGCTCCTGGCCCTTTCCTTCTGGCAATTGCCTTCAGAGCAAACAGTTTGCTGTGGGGGCACCCAAGCAGGCTCGCTCCCGAGCCTCTGCTCTGTGTGTCCGTTCAGACACAGAGCTCTGGCTTGGCCCCATCCCCTCTCACTTCTCATTGGCTCACTGGCCGTAATTGGCAGGAGCGGGAGCCATTGTTACAGCCAATGAGGAGGGAGAATCATTGGAGGGCAGAGGCTCTTGTGCACATCGCTGGATCATGATCACAGGTAATTATTGGGGGGGCTGGTGCATACCAAAGGTTTTTTTACCTTCATGCATACAATGCATGAAGGTAAAAACTTTGAACCTTAACAGACACTTTTTGGCAGATATAAAAGCCACACATTAATGTAGCTCTGTAATATTACATATGCCACTAAATGTAATTTTTTTATTAAAGCAGTGTAAGTACCTGGCTTTGACTGAGTTTCAGCGACAAGCAATCCCTTGTGCAGCAGTGCCCAGATAGGCGGAGGAAGAAGCAGCACAAGAGGCAGTCAGGTGTGCTGCAGGGAAAGGAGCATGTTAAGGCCCATACACACGGCACAACGGTTGTACAACAGTCATACAACAGCTTGTTGTACGATCATCCGACCGTTGGTATGCATGATTAAAACAGCCGACGTGCGACAGTCGTACAACAGACTGAGCAGACTAGAAAACTTTTGTTGTACAACAAGCGGTTGTACGGCTGTTTACCGGGTGATACTTTTATGGCATAGTTGATGTTATGGTGTTTATTTTCTATCAATGTATGTCCGCTCTGTGGGGATTGTCTGTAACTGTGTGGGATAACATCAGTATTAAATGTGTATCTTTTTGTCTACACAGTTTAGCATGTAAGTATTAAAACATGTGATGGTTTAGAGGTTAATATGTATATGTGGAATATTATGTGATATAAATTAATTTTACTGTGTTTATCTATTACAAACAAAACCTTTCAATTCAGGTACTGTATATAAGTATCAGCTATAAAGGGTTTATAAATAGGGATTTCTGACAAGCATTGATAATGTGCTCTAGTTTGTCTATTCAGAATATTTTATCTGTGAATATGGATTTTATGAAAAGTTTATATTTGTATACAGTATAATAACAATTTAAAACATAGTTATAAATATTGGGACGCCTGCCTTTACACGCACATGAACTTTAATGGCATCCTTGTCTTAGTACTTGGGTTCAATATGGAGTTGGTCCACCCTTTGCAGCTATAACAGCTTCAACTCTTCTGGGAAGGCTGTCCACAAGATTTAGGAATGTTTGACCATTCTTCCAGAAGCACATTTGTGAGGTCAGGCACTGATATGGATGAGAAGGCCTGGCTCGCAATCTCCGCTCTAATTCATCCCAAAGATGTTCTGTTGAGGTCAAGATTCTGTGAGGGCCAGTCAAGTTCCTCCACCCCAAACTCGCTCATCCATGTCTTTATGGACCTTGCTCTGTACACTGGTGTACAGTCATGTTGTAATAGGAAGGGGCCATCCCCAAACTGTTCCCACAAAGTTGGGAGTATGAAATTGTTCAATAGGTCTTGGTATGCTGATGCCTTAAGAGTTCCCTTCACTGGAACTAAGAGGCCTAGCCCAACCCCTGAAAAACAACCCCACACCATAATCCCTCCTCCACCAAATGATATGGAGGGTTGGCCCAAAACTTTTGGCAATATAGTGTGGATGAGCAAGTGTGGGGTGGAGGAAGTTGACTGGCCTGCACAGAGTCCCAACCTCAACCCCATAGAACACCTTTAGGATGAATTAGGATGAATTAGAGTGGAGACTGAGAGCCAGGACTTCTTATACACCTCAGTGCCTGACCTCACAAATGCGCTTTTGGAAGAAGGACCAAACATTCCCATAGACACACTCCTAAACCTAAACCTTGTGGACAGACAGGGTGGACCAACTCAATACTGAACCCTACGGACTAAGATTGGGATGCCATTAAAGATTAAAGTTCATGTGCGTGTAAAGACAGGTGTCCCAATACTTTTGAATATATATATATATATATATATATATATATATAATTATCAAATTGGTGTATCCTCTTTGCTATATAGTCATAGATTGTAAACTCTAACGAGTTAATGAGTAACTGTACTGTCTGCCATCATGCTGTAAAGTGCTGTGCAAATGGTTGCTAATATAAAAGCTATGTAATAATACGTGGGCACATTTCCGTTCTTTTTTTTTTAATTTGCTGTCTGTGTCTGTTTTAAAGGATTTTCCTCACATCCTTCCAAGTGACTACAGAGAAAATGGGGAAAATATTACCAATAGGGCAGCATCACCCCAAATGTTCACCTCCTTCCAAGAGGGGCATGCAGTAATGTCCCTAAGGGGAAGTAAGGGGAATTCTTACAGAGACAAATCCATAAGTCTTCATAAACTACTAATCAAAAATGTAATAACCCATTTTATTTTAAATTGTGAGAATGTGATTAACAAGAACAATGGTCACAACATTTGGCCAACAAGTCAAGTCTAAATGGACAATATACAGTGTTTTAGCATAAGTTGAGAGAGATCTAACAGTGCTGGATCTAGTGGTGTACATTAAGAAACATCTGAATGGATCTTGAGACAGGAAAATACATTTTTAGGGAACTTAGGGGCCGCAAAACTTCAGAACATAATAAACATAAACCCAGTCATATTTATTGACTTAATCAGTTACTTGTTTCATATGTGCTTGTAGCCCTGAAGAAGGAGGGACCCACAGTCCCTCAAAATGCATTGGCATCTTTCATGACATTTTAATAAAATAAGATCAAATGTGTGGTATCCTTTTCCTGATTTATACACATCAACGTACAGATTTAAAGCGTTTGCTACCCCAACATTTCATATTCCTGATATCAGCCTGCTGTACCATGTTCTCTTTGTATTTCTTCCTTTGTGTGAAATCCCTGGTGTCCCTGCCAGTCCCTCTGCTTTCCTGTTAAAAACTGACCACACTAAGCAGGAGAACACAACATGGTCAGTTCTCTAGCAGTGCTGGGAACTCACTGTGCTCTCCTCCACTGATCAGACTTGTCCTACCACACACCCCACTGCATAGCCTGTCACTGGGAAGCTCAGTGTGCTGCTGCTTCTCTTCCCCCAGCTCTTATGCAGCTGAGAACAGAGGGAATGTGATCACTTATAAAAAAAATGGAAAAGGGTATTTATAATGATTTTTATATCTATTCAATAATGTTTGCCTTTCATTGCCATTTTAAACTGAATGGCTTGTTTTACAAGGTGATTATTTACAACCACTTTACGTTTAAAAAGGACCCTTCCACAGGAACCACCCAAGCCTTCAAAAATCAACGATTGGGGCTTTTTACTAATGTCTATGCCATCACACCATGCAGGCCCAAATGTTACATAGTTAGTCCTGTTGAAAAAAGACATGAGTCCATCTAGTTCAACCAATAAAAGGGGAAAAAAAGAAAATGATACAATCCTATATACACAATCCTATACCCACAATTCATCCAGAGGAAGGTAAAACATGATCCAATTTACTCCAGCAGGGGAAAAAACCCTTCCCTGATCCCCCAAGAGACAATTCGATGTTCCCTGGATCATGTTGTATGCATTGTACCCTGTGCACATGAAGGACAACAAAGGACCTAACCACAGTTGGTAGAGTTAATTATCAGTGGAGAGTAGAGCTGCACGATTCTGGCCAAAATGAGAATCACGATTTTTTTGCTTAGAATAAAGATCACGATTCTCTCACGATTCTTGCGGCGTAATATATTAAATATATAAAAAAATTGGGCTAAGAGCACTGTTTAGGTTTTTGAAAGGGGTAATTTTTCCAAAAAAATTGCGTTTAAAAGTCTGCTGCGCAAACAGCGTGTGGCATAAAATATTGCAACAACCGCAATCTTATTCTCTAGGGTCTCTGCTAAAAAAAATATATAATGTTTGGGGGTTCTAAGTCATTTTCTAGCACAAAATAATGGATTTTTATTTGTAAACAGCAAGTGTCGGGAAAAATTGAGTCTTTAAATGGTTAAACCAAACAACTATACAAGGGGAGTTCATTCAGAGTTCAATGCCTTTGAAGTATCTCTTGTATCAATGATGACTCAGAAGTTGGCTGTCTGCCCAGACTTGGCTGCCTCCCCTGAGACTCAAGTCGCTCCAACTTGAAAAGGCTTCAGGCACTTTTTTACTGTCAAATCGCGCTGATTCGCCCCCCAAGTCGGATCCCATTAAAAGCACTGAAAATCACGGTAATGCCCAATGGAGATCGCGGGGGGGGGAGTAGATCGAGATCGCGATCTTAATACGATTATTCGTGCAGCTCTAGTGGAGAGGGCTTTGATAAGTGAGACGGAGTGACAAATAAAGGTCACCTCCCATGATGAAATATATTGAGGTTTGTACCTGTGTGCATTTATATGCAGGAAGAAGTTAAAAGTTCAAAATATGTCTACTACAGCATAGCAGTGGTTTGAAAGGAGACTGAAAACCGTTGTAACGTTTCCCTAGAAGTGCAACAAGTAATGATGAGAGTGGAGCCAGATTTCCTGGAATGACAATAATTAAAAGAGAGCCAAGAGCTTAAAGAAGAACAATTAGTGACTGGCATGCCTCCAGAACTTTCAAGCAGGTTATTGTCAGACAGACAGAGCACATCTGCATTACAAAATGGAAAATTAGCTTATCAAGGAAAACAGCTTGCAAGCAGGTGATTTATGATGACCAACGCTATGCAGAGTGACAGACTGTCCACCTCTATAAACAAAAGCAGCATAGCTGAGTAGAACCTGGAGAAGTCTATTATTATAGATGTGACCCCGCATCAAACCATCCCTTGGTTATACTGACAGCACTTGACATGTCATTACTAGGATTCTGCTGCTTATGGGCGGTGGGACACTTATTTTACAGGTTCTAAAATTTGCCCTGGACCCATCATTTCTTGCACATGTGCGATCACCATTTTACAGATGTGACTGGGTTATTGCCAACCCTCTTGGCTCTCGGATAATTTAAAAAGCAAGACAAAAGCACGAAATGTCTTTTTCATACTTGTACTGTTTGTGAATGTTTATGCTAAATTAGGAAGGGTGGAAAGGGTGAAAGAAGAAGGGTGGGAATTAAAAACATCTCTTTGTACAGCAATTCATAACTAAATAACTATTGGAAAATGTGAACAAAAGTAAAATTGTTGCCCATAGTGACAAATAGGCTTCCTTTAAAGTGCCCTTAACTACTTTCCACCCGTAGGATGTCTATGGACGTCCTCAGGTTTTAGTAGTTATACCGGGATGATGCCTGAACCTACAGGCATCATCCCGGTATGGATCTTTTCAGCTGGCTATTCCCTTTATAGCAGAAGTGATTTGAGGGGCTAATTAGCCACTCCATTGCTTTTGTGGGTGGTGGAAGAGGATCCTGCCACCTCTCTCGGCCACCGCTGCCTTTTCCGGGCTTTACCCTCCCATCGTGGAGCCTGGGAGCAATATGATTGCTGCACTCAACATAGAGAGAGGGGGAATAAATTGGGACTTTAGATGAGACGTAAGGGATAGTATATGCCTCCATCCCTATCTAACTTGTGCAAGCGAGGGGGAAATGTGGGACAATATATGAAATGTGTGTGGTGAGACCAACAGAATACAATATAAATGTAAATATAAAAAAAACTGTATATTTATTATTTGACAAATGTTGCATGACGTAATAACAGTATCACATACATAAAAGGACAACAATATGAAATTGCAGTGATGATAACAACATGGCATAAAACAATATGAGATGTAAATGTATATAGAGTCCCCCATGTGGTGGGGTGAACAATACCCAGGCTAACATATAACAAAGATGGTGAGACCATCTGATGGTGTTGATATGTATGGATGCATCTGAATAGTCTCGATGCGCGATGGGCTGGGTCCACTCATCAGGAGCGGATGCATTGGTATTCTAAAAAATAATATGAATAACTAATATGATCTAATACAGTTGTGTTCAAAATTATTCAACCCCCAATGCTGTAAATGGTTTTAGGGAATTTAGTGTACATTTGTAATTGTATTCTGAATGAAATCCTACAAGGACTTCTTAAAGAACCATATGCAACTAAAATGACATCAATTAGTTTTGTAATACAGTAGTAAATGTTTCTTTTGTGAATTCTTCATTGACATAATTATTCAACCCCTTAAAGACTACCACTCTGAAGAACAGAGGTTCAATGAAGTGTTTTCAATCAGGCATTGAAAACACCTGTGGATATCAGGGAGCAGCAATAAAGCCTAATAAGCACCAATTAGGCAGCTTTAAAATGACTGTGATACTCAGCTCCTCCTAGACATTTACTGGTGTGGTTACAAACATGGTGAGGTCAAGAGAATGGTCCAGGAAGACAAGAGAACAGGTGATTACTCTTCACAGGAAGGGCAATGGCTATAATAAGATTGCAAAGATGTTAAACATACCAAGAGACACCATAGGA
>BLSH010162566.1:20596-55391 GCA_018402905.1 Glandirana rugosa | reverse complement strand
GGGTTGACACAGTGACCGACGTTTGACGGGGGGTGACACAGGTGGGGGCAGTTTGCAGCCAGTGACACAGTTGGGGCAGTTTGCAGCCAGTGACACAGTTGGGGGCAGTTTGCAGCCAGTGGCATAGTGGGGGGCAATTATGCAGCCAGTGACACAGTTGGGGGAGGTTTGCAGCCAGTGACACAGTTGGGGGCAGTTTGCAGCCAGTGACACAGTCGGGGGCAGTTATGCAGCCAGTGACACAGTTGGGGGCAGTTTGCAGCCAGTGACACAGTTGGGGACAGTTTGCAGCCAGTGACACCGTTGGGGGCAGTTTGCAGCCAGTGACACAGTTGGGGGCAGTTTGCAGCCAGTGACACAGTTGGGGGCAGTTTGCAGCCAGTGACACAGGTGGGGGCAGTTTGCAGCCAGTGACACAGTTGGGGCAGTTTGCAGCCAGTGACACAGTTGGGGTACATTGCAGAGACACCCCCCACCCCCCCCGAGGTTGGGACAAGTCCCGCACTTACCCCATCCAATAGGCAAGCGGCATGCGGAAAGCGGCTGTCCCTCATGGTCGGGCGGTCACGGGGAGTCAGGGTCTCTGTGGAGCGGGAGTCACGTCCCCTGGCACAGTGACCCGCCCCCAGCCACCGCATCCAATCACACTGAGCCAGAGGCTCAGTGCAGCCAGTCAAGCTATGCGTGTGCGGCTGTTCAGTGCACCCACATAGCTTATAATGGCTGACCAATAGGCTCACTACTTGGCTGCAGCCAAGGAGCCGAAAAAAATAAAATGAAGTCAATGTACCGGCACCACCTGCAGGGGGGGTGGGGCTGACTTTTTTTTTTTTTAGCTGGTGGGGAGGCGGCTCCAAGCGCCCTTCATACACCAGCCGCCACTGATTACATCACTTCTGGCCTTGGCAGATGTGAATACTGCTGTGTTTTTAGCTGGAAAGGCTGAGATTGTTTTTTTTTTTTTTTTTATCTCAGGCTTTTGCAGCTTAGAGGAGAGATGTGAGGTCTTATAGAACCAAGATCTCTCTGTAAAGAGGACCTGTCATGCCCTATTCCTATTATTATTCCTATAAAAAGGCTTACCTGTAGGTAAAATTAATATCTCCTAAACCTGTACGGTTTAGGAGATATTCTCACTGCATGCGCGGCTGACATCAGCAGGCTCATGCACAGTGATGTCCTGGCGAAGGCCGGTGCATAGCGTCGGACCCTGCCCGAAAATCTGCCGCAAAGACAGGCTCCCCTGCATGGGCGGGAGGGATGTCTTGCGGCTCCGGCCACTCACAACGCCGAAGCCACGTACCTGGAAGGATCCACAGAGAGAACATGGCAGCTCCCTCCTCAGAGAACGGGCGGACCTGCGGGAGCTTCATTCTGAGGTGAGTATTTAAGAACGAGCTAGTATGCGCTGCATACTAGCTCATTATGCCTTTGCCTTGCAGGTGTTTTTTTTTTTTTTTTATCTAAGGCAGTGGTTCTCAACTCCTGTCCTCGGGACCTACCAACAGGCCAGATTTTAAGTATCTTCACAGTGGAAGCACATACAATTTAATGGATAGATGGAGGACAGGTGACTGGAGGAGCCCAACCCTCCTTAAAGGTACAGGACCAGACACCCAGCCGTGGCCCAACGGCGGCTGCGGTGCTGGTGTGTGCCCCAAAGTTACAATGCAAAACAGCGTCACTGTCCACCACTTATAACTGGCCACTACAGCAAGGAGCTATGGAGAGGCATCCACAAACAAAAAGCACAGAATTCCAAGCTCGACTTACCGACCAGTCTGTCACCAAACGAATTCACCTGTCCAACAGTTCAGCGTTTAAAAGGCAGGGGATTGGTTACACACATTTGCAAGTGCATGCGTAAGCTGCAGGCCCCGTCAAGGCTCCCCGTATACTGCAGACCTAACTCTGTATAAGAGACTTCACAGTGGAAGCACATACAATTTAATGAATAGATGGAGATTGAGCTTGGAATTCTGTGTTTTTTGTTTGTGGATGCCCCTCCATAGCTCCTTGCTGTAGTGGCCAGTTATAAGTGGTGGACAGTGACGCTGTTTTGCATTGTAACTTTGGGGCGCACACCAGCACCGCAGCCGCCATTGGGCCACGGCTGGGTGTCTGTTCATGTACCTTTAAGGAGGGTTGGGCTCCTCCAGTCACCTGTCCTCCATCTATCCGTTAAATTGTATGTGCTTCCACTGTGAAGCCTCTTATACAGAGTTAGGTCTGCAGTATACAGGGAGCCTTGACGGGGCCTGCAGCTTAAGCATGCACTTGCAAATGTGTGTAACCAATCCCCTGCCTTTTAAACGCTACTGTTAGACAGGTGAATTTGTTTGGTGACAGACTGGTCGGTAAGTTGAGCTTGGAATTCTGTGTTTTTTGTTTGCAGATTTTAAGTATTAACTTGGGGAGATGCAGACTAAAACGCTGCAGTCACTGAGCAGCAAATTCCATCACCTGTGATGTATTTCAGTTATCCTGCAAACCTGGCCTGTTAGTGGGTCCCGAGGACCGGAGTTGAGAACCACTGATCCAAGGGGATACAACTGCTTTAATGCTGAGGTTTACTACCGCTTTAAGGAAGCTTGCTTGTAAATGAAACATAAAGGTATACAAATGAATGCATTTCAGCAACCATATCCTAACTCTTTGCTGAATATTTGACAACCTATGCTGGTGATTATATGCAGAAACAGATGTTTCTGTTTTTTTTTTTATATTGTTTCTCCTTATATAGAAGTATATTGATTGTCATAATGTATCACAGCCTACGCCTTTGCTTTACTTCTATCTTTCTGTGTTCGTACTAAACATTCAATAAAAATGTTATGCTTTAAAAACAAAAAAGTATCTTAGACTATTTTACAGTTTGATTTGGAGCCTGCTTCTGTATAGCTGCACTGGAACACGGTCACTGACATCTCCCAGTCTTCATTAGTGATTGGAAACCGGTCAGCATGGTTCCCAATCCCAATAACGTGGCTTTCAATTTTAACGAGGTGTCGCCTTCAGTGACAGTTGCTGATTTATTTTTTTCTCCGTGTTTGGGTTGGTGCAGAGTGGTGCGGTGGCAGAAAACAATCAGAGTCCAGTTGCAGAAAACAGAACTGTACTGAAATTGAATTTCAGAAATACACCACAAGCCTGGTGGGAAGGTACCCAAACCGGGAACACTCACAGGATGTAATAATAATGGGTAGTACCCAACGCTGTATCTTGGCCTAGGCCAACAAGGCCCAGGCCTAGGGCGGCACTTTGCAGGGGGGCAGCACGAAAAGAGTCCCCGCCGGCTTGCAATTGTAGTGCTGACGGTATGATAATACAGGCAGGGCCGCCATCAGAGGGGGCCAGCCCATACATATGTGGGGGTCCGAGCATCCCGAATGGCCCAGGCGGCGGGCCCCAAACAATGTTGTTGGGTGGGCAGCCAGCGTTCCACGACTGTGGGGGGGGAGGTTTAGATAGGCCTAGGGCAGCACAAAACCTAAATACACCACTGGTAGTACCAGAAGGTCTCATGTATGCTGAGAGCCTCTATCTAGAGGGTTGATCTGCGGCCTAGCCGGTCCGCACCCAATTGGGGAAACTTCCCAGTAAGATGGTGTGTCCCTGCACTTTCCGTACTCATCTGGAACCTCTCCCTGATGGTAAATACTGTCCCTGACAGACGACTGACTTGTCTCTACTCTAGCCACGTGCAAAATTGTCACCAAACCCGGGACTCAGGGTCTTAAATAGACTCTGAATGACCAAAGATGGCTACCAAAGTCACATGGGGTGCCAGTATCCAATCGGATGCTGCCCCTCTGTGACCGAGGAAACCATAGAGGAATTAGGTTCCTCTCAACTTCCTCCTCCACCTGCTCTGCCGCTGCAGATGAACGCCACCTACAGTGGAGAAAATACACTGCACCTGCCTACACATGCACTGGCAAGGCACAGATACAGGAAAACGTTTCATAAATAAAACAGGTTTTTTTTTAAATTATACAAGTTATAAAAATGTAAAATCCTTTTTTGTCCATTTGTCAGCCTACAATAGGAAATCTGATCAGGGTATTTATTAAAAACATTGTACAAAAACAGCCCTGTATATCCCTAAAACTGAACTAAAGGCAGATCTAAAATATACAAAGTAACGAGGCTGTGTATTCATGAACATGCATTCAGTGACTGGATTTGACTTGGTATCAGCCAACAGAGCTCAGACTGGGAGCCTGACTGTTCAGTCATAGGATAGGGGAGGGACAAGACCTGTAAGTTTGCTTTAACTGCAGCAGAGAAAATACCATTCTCCTGCCCTGCCAGAAAGGAGTGTGCTGTGTGGCAAAACGTTGTGTAAACCTCAGACCTGAATGGGCAAAAAATACAAATTCTTTGGCAGGTTAAACAGCTCCAATATGTATTCAATATCAAAATCACAAACAACTTCGTCTGACTTTACTGGCACAGACAAGAGTACACATGGTATGAATATAACATTTCACAAGTATTTATTACAATTACAGTATACATAAAATCACTTCAGACCAATGTAAGGTCCTAAAACATCACTGTACATATTATGCAGTTACTTCACTGCACTCATCTACTACAGCATAGAGTTCAGAAATGTACAACTTAAATATCCACCACAACAGAAATATTATCTTGTGTAGATGAGTCGTCATCAGTCAACGCATTTCTCTATTGCTTCTTCAGGACATATAGAGGAGAACTGCAGTGATAACTATAGTTGCAGAGATATGGTTGGATGTACAGAAAATTCCCTTGGCAAGCACCGAGGCATCAAGACATGACGCAGACAGGAACAGCAAACAGAACCCTACTATCGCTTTTCATAAGGTTTAGCATAAGGAAATCAGGATATTGCATGAAACCATATGGGTACCTTGAAATTGTCCTCATGGGACATACATCCCATATAGAAGGGGGCTGGTGGAAAATCTACAGGTTACCCATAAAGTAAGACCCCCTCACAATAATAAGCTTCTATGGGCTCTATTCACAACAGGAACTTGCTTACACATTTTGACTAAATATCACATGCGATCCTGTAACTGTCAATTCACTATGCTGTTCTTCGGTATTTACCGCAAAACACTGAAACCGCTCAGTAAATACTGCATAAATAGGTGTTAAACTCAAATCACAGAAGGAAATAAATAATTAAATGCATGTGGTAATTAAGTAGCGATTGAGGCGTGCGGTATCCATGGAATGTGTACTGGTTGCTAAGCAGTGGATAGCCACTGGCATCCTAAACAACCAGTAAACATCACGCTTGTTAAGGATTTGACGGCTGCCGTGTCAATAGCAACCGATGAATTAGAGCGGAGATTGCGAGCCAGGCCTTCTCATCCACATCAGTGCCTGACCTCACAAATGTGCTTCTGGAAGAATGGTCAAACATTCCCATAGACACTCCTAAACCTTGTGGACAGCCTTCCCAGAAGAGTTGAAGCTGTTATAGCTGCAAAGGGTGGGCCAACTCAATATTGAACCCTATTGAACTTGCCATGAAAGTTCATGTGCGTGTTAAGGCAGGTGTCCCAATACTTTTGGTTATATATTGTATATACAATATAGTCACGTTAACAGACGTATACTGGTGTTGCTAAATTAGGTCTGGGTATCTATACATCAATAAAATCTAGTTACAAAAGGGTTAAAAGAGTCTGACAGGATCTTAATGCATAACGTGTAACTGGTGTGAGACTCAGCAACCAGCGTTACTCCAGGGTAATTAACCAATGGTGCATGCGTTGTATTTTCCAATGTTTAAAACCATTTTATACACCCCCGAAAGAAAATCACTCTGCTGTGAAAAAAAGTCCCTATGTAAGAAAATAAAAGAGTCCCTAATGTCATTTCTCCATATCAAAATCCTGCCACTCTACATTTGAACTACTTCCACTAAACACCTTGAGCTTTGCGGCAGGTAGACTTTGATAATAAATGCCTTTCATCTTTGACATTTACAATAATTTGATTTAACTTTCTGTCCAAGGCTAAGGCAGTCTCAAATTTCTCGAGGGATGAAGAGTTTACAAAATGTCTCTATCACAGCAATAGCCATCAAGGTGATAAGAACTTTTATCTATTGCTGTAGAATGACAGTAGAAAAAAAAAATATGATTCACCAGCATTGAGAGATCTAGGGATGAAATTTTTAATCAATAAATGTTGTGTGGTTAAAGAATAAATCACCTTCTTTAAATTTACAGTTCCACATCTCATATAACTTATGTACAATGACAGTACTGGGAATGGGAGCTCCTTCAAGAAATTTACTGGTTTGATTATTAAACACTGAAAAAATAATGTAAATTTCCTAGAATATATGAATTAGACCTGGTTCACGCCAGTGCGGCTTTGAAGTCGCGCTACTTCAGCGCGCCTTCAAAGCAGACTAGCATTGCGATTTCACGTGCAGCTTGCTGACATCTGTGCAACTTCATTTAACAGAAGTCACATTGAAATTGGCAGAAATAGTACCAGGAACCTCTTTAAAAATTGCTGCGACTCAATGATTCTATTGCCACAAGTGAGGTATGACTTGTCATGTGACTTTAAACTGTCAGGTCCCATGACAAGTGTGAACCAGGGTTGAGGGCCTGATTGGATGGGCTTTTGTCCAAGTCAGAATTGCTGCTCTCCCCATACAAGTCTTTGGGTATTTCAGAAAAGGCTTGGCACAGGTCATATGCAGGTCAAATGCACCTGCAATAACTATTGAATAATCTCAAAAGATCTTAAACTGATTTTGAGGGCTTCAGGCACTGGCCCTTACTCAGGTTAAGAAATGTTTGGTGAATGCACCCAATCAATTAAAAACAATAAATACTGTATGTAACGGACACCCATTCAAGTCTAAAAACCACCTCTGCACCCTCTTCTACGTTAGAAGCAGGGGCGTTGCTAGGGGGTGGCTATTGGGGTTACAGCCCCGAGTCTGGGGCCTATAGCCCCAAATCTCTTACCGGGTGGGTGCAGTTCTGCAATTTGCAGGTATGTCTCGGTCCAGAATGCAGGAGGCAGGGGCAGACTGAGCCATGGTAGCACGGGCTCCGGCTTGGCCCTCGCCTCCACCTGATGTATGGGGAGGCTCTCTGGGTACCCTGATGTATGGGGAGGAACTCTGGGGACCCTGATATATGGGGAGGTTCTCTGGGGACCCTAATGTATAGGGGTGTTCTCTGGGGACCCTGATGTAAGGTGGGGCTCTCTGTGGACCTTGATGTAAGGAAGAGGCTCTCTGTGGACCCTGATGTAAAGAAGGGGCTCTCTGGGGACCCTGATGTAAGGGGGATCCGCACTCAGAAATGTAACGATGTATATATATATATATATATATATATATATATATATATATATATATACACACGCAAACATGTATATTATATACATGTGTATGCCCGCTCAAGCGTATGACTCTACTTTGCTGCTATGGGCTCCAGCCCTAGATCTTTTGTAGACCTAGCAACGCCCCTGGTTAGAAGCCTCCTTCTTGGTATGCTTAATGTGTATAATCAGTTTTTTTGGGAGCCTTGTGGATTTATGCAGCAGTTTGTGGCACCTGAACAGGATAGCCATCACCCCAAAAGATGTCAGAGGAGTATCTAGTGTGTTGTCTAACGGGGTCAATTGAGAATTATGAATAATGTACCAGAGGTCAAACACAGAAGTGAAGTGTAAAAGGAATCAAGTGTAGTCAGTACTAGGGGAGGACAGATGGGTGGCAGTTGAACATTTGCTCCTTTCCCCCTGCCAGTGATAATAAAATATATTGACTTGATGTCACTTAGAGATACTTTACCATTCTGATCCATCATTTAGAGTGAGCTTTGCAGTCAGAAACTAATGTTGGGCATTATATAACTACTGACTTAAGACATGTGATTACAATGCATGGCAGAGGAAAGCCTTCAAGCAGCAACTTTCTGTGCAGCAATTGTGTAACTAAATGTTGAGAGAAACAAAATGAGTTGATGTTGGAAAATGTGCAAATAAACCATATCCTTTAGGAACACCTTCCAGACCAAAGATTCCCACTCGACCCCTCGTCAATGCCTTAGGCTGATGTGGAATATATTAAAGTTTGAGAAATTAATCAATGGTAGAAGACCCTGGAAATGTCAAATAGACAACAGCAGCCCAAGCAAACACATTGAAGTTCCATCCATCCAAACAGCCAAATTCTAGGGTCAAGTGCCCTTCAAAGGTCACACAAAGCCAACAATAACATGCAATCGTGTGTGGATAGTTTTGCAGTTGTGCAGGTAGATCCAAAGGAAAGTAGTGGTGCTGAAGGGAAAGCCACAAAAGACCAAGAAGAGAATGGAGCGAAGCAGTAGGCTCCTTACTGATATGTCTTGAAGTATTGTATTTCAATAATCATGGGTCTTTTTCAAATTGGCAAGAAAAAGATGTTTGATGGCCTCTTGAGGTGTGTTATTTCAAGTATCCAAGTACCTAAACTCAACAGTAGTGCCATGAGTCTCATTTCAAATCTATTTAGTGCCAATTAGATTTCCACCAAGGCCAGTAGTTCATTGCTTCTCTTTTGTCCAATTCTTGTTCAGTGATGGCTGCACTATGAAGACGGAGTGATCTTGCTGAATTTAAAACAGGGATTACAACTCTCTAGGCATACTGTTTGGTTGCCATAGTGCTCTAAACTTAATCCAGTCATCTCACACCCCAAACCAAATGTATGCCATACAAAGACATGCATATGGTAACTCTAGCTAGCATTTAGTTTCCTAAAGCACTGTTTATCACAACAAAATCCATATTTTGGTATTACAATACTTTTTTTTTTTTTTTTTTTAAATCAGAAAAGTTTTTATTAGGCATGGCATCATAACACAACATTACATTTCGTATAAGGAGCTACATTACAACATTAGTTTCTATTATGAAAGCCGTATCAAACAATTACATTTGCCTCACGTGTAGCTCACAGTGACTTAGTCATGCCCATCAGGAAGCAATAGAAAGATAAAGGGGGAGGGTAGGAAGAGATAGGGGGTGGGGGAGTAGGGGGGAGGGGACAGGTTATAGTCTACCTCCGGGGTATCTCCCTATTTTGGTTTTTCACCAAATGTATTCACTCAAATCCACATGTTTAGGTAAGTATGATATCTAGGTGTGTATAGAAATATATGACCAATATATGTGTCTCCCAACCATTCACCAGACTCCTGCTCGTTTTCTTTCCTCCCTTCAGGGGGGTGTGAGCCCATGTAGTATACGGTTCTTTATTAATTGATGGGGTGCTAAGCCCGGGGTCTCCAACCATAATTGCCACATTTTATAAAAATTTTTTGGGGCTTGGCGATGCAGGTATGTTAGTTTCTCTCTGATTAGCAAATTATTTACTTGTTCTATCCACATTTGTTTGGTAGGAATTTTATCAGTAATCCAGAGACCAGTAATCTGCTTGCGAGCTATGTAAAGTAGTCTCAGTATAGCTAAACGCTCCTGTGGAGCAATTCCTTCCTCGTCCAGAGATCCCAACAAACATGTCAAAGGGTCTCTGGGGAGAGGGTACTTGTATACCTGTGATATAGTCTCAATCACCTCTGACCAGTATCGGAACAGCTTAGGGCAACGCCACAACATATGAATCAGAGTTCCCTCCTCCCTCTGGCACTTTGGGCAGAGCGGTGAGGGTCTCCTACCCCACCTGTAGAGCTGCACCGGCGTCCTATAGCATCTATGAAGCAGATATAGATGAGACAGTTTTTGGGACGCCGAGACAGATACCAGAGGGGCATTTTCCAGGCAGACATCCCACGTATCATCAGCAATTGGCCCTAAGTCCCTCTCCCAGCCCCCCCTGCATGGGTGCCGGGCGGAACTGCGAGAGGACCCAAGTAAGATGGAGTATCCCCTCGAGATCATTCCTTTTCGAGACCTCTCCAAGAAAACACCACTCATAAGTGGATGTTCCGATGGGGGTACCTCATATGATCTCGCTTGCACCTGAAGGGCATGTCTTAATTGAAGATACTTATAGAAATGAGTTTTCGGTAGCTGAAATTCATTCTGTAATTCTTGAAAGGATTTAAGATGCGGACCGTTATATAATTGGGCTATATACCGAATACCTGCCTTCTCCCACATTCGGAACCCCTCTAATTTCATCAGTTCTCGCAAGTTGGGATTGTGCCACACCGGTGTAAGGTGGCAGCTCCCTTTTATGTTTGGAGTGCGTTTAACAAATTTCCATACCATGTTCAAGAGTCTAATTGTCGGAAGGTCAGCTTGTAAATGTGGAAAGCTTGCCTCCAAAAAGGATAGTAGGGGGAGTGGCGATCTCTCAGGTAGCAGCAAGCCTTTAATAGGATCCTGAGGATCCTCCAGACACCATGCTTCCATATGTTGGACCTGGGAAGCAATATAATAGAACTTGGCGCTGGGAACCGCTAGTCCTCCCTGTGATTTTTCAAATTGTAAAGTGAATAAACCGATTCGGGGAGCTCCTTTTCCCCAAATCAGTGCTCTAAACTGAGAGTCAATTTGTTGGAACCACTTCCTTGGGAACCAGGTGGGGGCATTATGGAAAATGTAGAGCAACTGGGGTGCCCACACCATTTTAATTAGGTTAATTCGACCTACTACTGACAGGGGGAGTTTTGACCATATTGTACATTTCGTTTTAAATTTTCGGAGTAAGGGGATTAGATTCAATTCTATATATTGCATGGGGTCAGGAGTGACCTGAATTCCCAGATAACGAAAGGACGTTACCAGGGAAATTTTCCCCGCACAGTCTGGGAGGGGCGTCTTGATCGGATCTATTGGCATGAGAACAGATTTGTCCCAGTTAATTGAGAAGCCCGATAGGGTTCCAAAGTAGTTGATGAGGTTCATGGTATTAACCAGGGAATCCTGAGTATCGCCCAAATAAATTAAAGTGTCATCAGCGTATAACGAGATAACATCCTCCCTCTGACCTCTGAGAAATCCTACAATATTGTTGGAGGCTCTAACGTGGATCGCCAGAGGCTCCAATGCTAGGGCGAATAATAAGGGCGATAGAGGGCATCCTTGCCGTGTGCCTCTGTGTAGCTTAAAGGATTCCGATAAGTGGCCGTTGACTCTAATTCTCGCAGAAGGGTCTGCATATAGTAACTGGACCCAGGATATAAATTTTTGGCCTATACCAAATTTAGTCATGACCTCCCAGAGATAGGGCCATTCCACGCTATCAAAGGCCTTAGCCGCGTCAAGTGAGAAGATAGCCCTATTTCCTTGGTTGTCCACTGGCAACTGTAAATTAAGAAATAACCTGCGTAAATTATGTGCCATAGACCTAGAGGGGATGAAGCCCGATTGGTCTTGATGTATTATTTTATGAATGCAAGACGCCAACCTGTTAGCCAGAACTCTAGCCAGTAGCTTGACATCACAGGTAAGCAACGAGATGGGCCGATAAGAGTCCGGCGACGTCTCAGGCTTTCCTGGTTTTAGAATTACCAAGATAATGGCTTTATTTAAAGAGTGCGGGATTTTTCCTGTTTCTAGAGCAGAATTATAGACTTTTAGAAGGTTAGGGAGAAGCTGATCTGCATACTGTTTGTATATTTCAGAGGGGAGGCCGTCCGCACCTGGGGTGCGACCATTATGTGTCTGGGCCAAGGCCACCCTAAGTTCCTCTTCTGTTATGGGTTTGTCTAGGTTCCTAGTGTCTGCCACTGGTAGGGTAGGAATATCATACTTGGTCAAAAATTGTGAGATGTCAGTTTGAGATGGGTGAACCCTAGATTCATATATGTCCTGAAAAAATTTTTGGAAAGCCACAACGACTTCCGGAGTCGTCTGGCATTGGTTACCATCTCGGTCTATAAGAGAGTGTATGTGACCATGCGACTGTTGTGTTCTGATTAGCATTGCCAGCATATGACCTGTGCTTTCCCCCTCCTCAAAGTGTTTCTGTTTTAGGAAAAACCTCTTATTTTCTGCCTTCTGTATGGTCACCTGTCGGGCTAGTGCCTGGGACGCCAACCAGGTACGTCTGGTGTCATCCGAGGGAGCAGCCACATAGGCAGTTTCAGATCTTTGAAGCTCTTCCAATACAAATCGTTCCCATTCCTTAGTGCCAGTTTGAATATTATTAATTAAACTTATGAATTGACCCCGTAAGAATGCTTTGAAGGCATCCCAGACAACCCCTATGGGCGCTGAATCCAAGTTATCCTTAAAATAGGTCGTAATTAATTTGGGTTTCGGATCCGGATCTGGGAATAGTGACAACCAAAAAGGGTTGAGCCTCCACAATGTTTTACCACTATGTTTTGGGACCGTGATCTCAACCCATAGGGGAGAATGGTCTGAAATAGTTCTAGGCCCATATCCGGCATCTATAACCCAAGTGAGCATAGCATCGTTACCCAAACTCAGATCAATTCTAGATAAAGCTCCAGTGGCAGCCGTAGCACATGAATACATACGTTTAGAAGGGTAATGCATTCTCCATACATCCCTAAGGCCGATTTCTTCTAAAAATTTTGCAAATTTCATGGGACCTATAGGGTGAGGTTGCCCAGAACCCAGACCTCCTCTCAGCTTGTCAAGGGAGTAGTCCAGAAAGTTATTAAAGTCTCCCATAGCCAATAGGGGAGTGTCTGGGAATTGAGACATGTAAGCAGCAAGTTTTTTAATGGGCTCGGCTGAGTAGGGAGGTGGAACATACATTCCCACGATAATGCATCGGCTGCCACAGAGACAACATAGTATAAATACAAATGTACCCTCCGGATCTATAGTAACATCTAGGGGCATAAATGAGGTGTCCTTTCGGATCAGAACGCTCACTCCCCTAGAGTACGAAGTGTGCACTGCATGAAATTGAAAGCTAAACTGCCTCTGCGGGAAGTTCGGGGTCTGTCCATGAGGACTATGCGTCTCTTGTAGACATATAACAGATGCCTGCATGCGCTTAATCGTCCTGAGGATAGCTAGACGCTTGACTGGATTGTTCATTCCCCTGACATTCCAGGAAAGAAATCTCAATCGTCCCGACATTGGGCAGTGCAGGTAAAGATAATAGTCAGGGGCCGTTTAGCCCGGGAAGGGCTCCCCATGATCTCATCAGGAGAAAGTACTTCAGGTAGTGTTCCAGGAGGGAAGACTACAATTCCGGTTGTAAGGGAGACACATATGTCATGAGCACCTCTTTGAGCCAGGTAGGTAGCCGGATAGGGATTCGAGTACATGGGCCAGCAGTTCTGCATGTTGGAGGGAGACTCCGGAGGGGGATAGGAAAACAGTGTGGTAGCCAACCGGGCTACAAAACAGTGAGAAAGATTGTAGTCCTTAGTCCGTATAGGACTGTGGTGGGGCAGCAGTGAGGACAACGTTGAGGGGCACACAAGACCCCAAACACGGCACCTCGTAGCGACCTAGTGTAGGTTAGTATTGAATAGTCCAACGTTACTGGACCAAAATAGAACAAATAACTCAGATGCGACCTCTATGTGGCATTAGTCCCGCTTAACTGAGGAAAAGAAAAAACAGGAAACAAAATGGGGGGGGGGTGAGAGAGGAGGACCTCTCCCATGTTGGAAGTAGCGTGTGATATCCATCCCGCAGTTATGTCAGATGAAAATATCAGGTAGGATTCGAGCGTTTGCTTCGGGCGTCTCGCAGGGAGTTTTCTTCCCTATCTAGCTATTGCACCGCCATGCCTGGTTTGTCAAAGAAATGGGTTTCTCCTTTGGCCACTACCCATACGGCACAGAAGTGCCGGATAGAGCATGGCATACTTGAGATCCATGGCTCCCAGCCTCCGTTTTACTTCTACAAATTTCTCTCTTTTTTTTTGTAACTCGGCAGAGAAATCAGGGAAAAGTGAGATCTTAGCATTATCCATAGCCAGTGTACCAGCTTTTAGCCGAGCTCCCGTCAGTATGGCGTCTCTATCCTTATAGTTCAGGAGTTTAAAGAGAAATGGGCGCGGAGGCGCTCCCTGTGGAGGAGGGCGGGATGGTACTCTGTGTGCTCTCTCAACAGCAAACAGTGGAGAGAAAGTTTCAGCGCCAAATACAGAAGTGAGCCATTTTTCAATAAAAGCAACAGGATTGTTCCCTTCTATCTTCTCTGGCATTCCTATAGCCCTGACGTTATTCCTTCTCATCCTATTTTCCAATTTGTCAAGTCTGGCTGCATGCTGTGATGTTTGGTGAATGGTGTGTGCCAAGTCTCTCTGCATAGGCGGCATATCATCTTCTATGGAGCTGACTCTCCCCTCCAGGGCCGCAGTCCGCTCCCTGAGCTTTTGCATATCTTGTCTGAGGAAGGAGAGTTCAGCTTTCACCCCTTTCACTTCATCTGTCAGTGTGTTAAGAGATAAGTTACAGGTGGTCACTGCTGTGAGGATGTCTCTGAGGGTCGGTTCAGGGTCGTCAGATGAGGTCGGGGTGGATACAGCAGTGGGGTGTACAGGTGCCATTGTACTCACTGTGTCCCATTCAAGGCCGGATCCCTCTCCATCCTCCAGAGGAACGGTGTCATCCGCTTCTCCTGAACCGCCATCCATACCCCCTGGCGCGGGTGGACAGCGCGGGTCATCTTTAGGCAGGCTTTTAGAGAAAAGTTTATGTGCAGCTGCCATATATTTGGCCTTAGCCGTTTGTGAGTGCGGGAGCTCGGCGCCATCTTGGAGCATGAGGTCCGCGGTCCTTGCTTCTTTATTTTTCCTTGGACATGACCACAGGAGGTTCCAGGGCTTCCCGGACAGCGCTCTGTGTGTGGGCGAATACCCACGCCGATTGCGGGGGTAGATGTGATCAGGATTAGGGGTTTCCTGCAGGATCAATGGAGGATTCTCAGCGGAGCTCACCGAGGAGACGTCTGCTCACATTCGCCGCTCAGCCACGCCCCCCGTATTACAATACTTGATTGTATCCTGTGTAGCAACTCCGTGATTCCTTTCTACACCAGCAATGGGTGCGTGGCATTTGCTAATGGTGATGGCAGTGAACTATCCCTGTGAAATATGTCTTGAAATGGCCATCTCCATTAGAACCTTGCCTGACAGGGTGAAAACACAGGAGCACAGATGAAAGGGTATGGGGTATATGTGACAGATGACAAGCCCCACAAGCACGGAGACATGGGGCACTTTAAAGCCAATTGTGGCTTTGGTCGGGTATCTGGCCAGCTGGAGGATGTGCCAGCTGGTCGCTCGGGTCTCCCGGTGGGACAAGAGAGCACAGGCAAGTGGCCTAAGGCAGGGGACAACATCCCCTTCCGCTGCTTGTAATAACAGCGGCTAGTTAGCTGCATCGGTTGTCATTACTAGAGAGCCGACCGTTAGTTCTAGAAATGGTACCAGGGTGATGCCCCGGCTGCAGGCATCACTGCAGTACAACCACTTGAAGCCAATGGTGTACAGGTTTTTTATTTGGCGGTAAGTGCTCAAGGTATATGGCAATCCAAACATTTTTCTTAAGTTTTAAATAATGTAGGGAAGGATTATAAACCCCTGTCAGGTTTTTAATTTTGTTTGTTTCTCCCCTGGGAATATTCATTCTATTTGTCCTGTAACTACAGTCTCTATCCAAGTTGTGTCCAGAACAGGAATAGAGAAGAAATCTTCCAATAAGGACCAGTGGCGTATCATCCATGGGTACAAACTGTGCCCTGCACACGATCTCCGAGGGGAATGACACCTATTGTGCTCTGACCCACAGTGCACTTATGGAGGAGACACCCATGCCTGTCACTGTTCTTTGTCTGGCCCTTGTCACACTTGTCATACTTCTTAATGCCCCTACCGATGCACAGTGCTGCTAAATACATACACCTCTGGTATATATCTCTCTCTCTCCTGCGATCCCGCTTACTGTGCACCAGTACGCCCAGCAGAAAGCTTACAGGTGGAGATGGAGCTGCCGGCTTCTGCTGACAAGTGCTGGAGCTCATTGCAGGAGTTCAGAGATCATGCCAGGAGGAATGTGTGGGGGAGATAAGTTGGCAGAGTTTTGCAAGCTGTCGGGAGGAACTTGTGCGCAGGGACTTGAGGATGGGGGTTAAGATGGCATGGAGGATGGTGGGTGAGGGTGAAAGCAGTGTCTGCAGGAGGGTGAGAGGTCAGTACTGGTGCTGTGCCTCTGCACTGATGGAGCAATAAGCTAGAGCTTGTTCACACCATATACTTTCAACTCATCTGCAGTCCTCTCTCTGCCCATACTACTCGTTATCATACACCACGCATCCCTCTCCTCTACATACTACCCACAACCATATACTCTGCACCCCTCTCCTGCACATACTACCCACCACTATAAATTCTACACCCCTCACCTCTACATACTACCCTCCGCCTACACTCCGCACCCCTCTCCTCTACATACTACCCTCCACCATACACTCTGCACTCCTCTCCTCTACATACTACCCTATGCCATACACTCTGCACCCCTCACCTCTACATACTAACCTCCGCCTACACTCCGCAACCCTCTCCTCTAAATACTACCCTCCACCATACACTCTGCACTCCTCTCCTCTACATACTACCCTACGCCATACACTCTGCACCCCTCACCTCTACATACTACCCTCCATCTATACTCTGCACCCCTCTCCTCTACATACTACCTTCCACCATACACTCTGCACCCCTCTCCTGTACATACTACCTGCCGCCTACACTACATACCCTCTCCTGTACATACTACCTGCCTCCATACACTCTGCACCTCTCTACTTTACATGCTACCCACCAACATACACCCTGCACCCCTCTCCTCTCCATACTACCCTCCGCCGTACACACTGCAACCCTCTCTTGTACATACTACCCGCCGCCATACACTCCGCACTCCTCTCCTGTACATACTACCTACCCTCATACACTCCACAACCCTCTCCTGTACATACTACCCACTGTCATACACTCCACATTCCTCTCCTGTACATACCACGCACTACCTACACTCTGCACCCTTCTCCTCTACATACTATCCACCACAATACACTCTGTACCCTTCTCCTGTACATACTGCACACAACCATACACTCCACACTCCCCTACATACTACCCTCTGCCATTCACTCTGCACCCCTCTCCTGTACATACTACCCGCGGCCATACACTCCACACTCCTCTCCTGCAGAAACTACATTACACACTCCTACGCTATACTGTACATGACATACTCCGCACTATATACACTATGTTGTACATTACACACTCTTACACTATATTGTGCATTACATTTCACCAAAGTGTTCATTAAGTAAGTCTCACTGGCACTGTTGCAACCTTGATCTTGTTCACCCATTCTGTTGGTGGGGGTTTCACCCTTTCAGCTTCACATTGGTTCATAATACAGCCACTCATTTTGCTGCAATATCTGTGTCCACCTGGCTTCACAGCCTATCCTCACAACTATAACCTACACAGTTGCTGTCTCTTATCCCTATCACCTTGGGTCTTTTGCTTTTACTCCCTTGGACCAGACCTCTGTCAATTCAATTTTCCTTTACACTCTACATCCACTACAGATTGGAGCCTCTGCATTCCTGTCGTTTGGACAATCTGACACCAATTATCACTTTTCTGTGCTACCCCATACCACGAACAACACCTCAGCTCCCAGTATGGGCGTCCATGTCAGCCCACCTACCTCAACCCACTGTCATGCGCATGCTGGTTTGTGTAAGTAGCTCATCATGTATCGAATCTACAGCTATTAACCATTTTTTATTTATCGTTTTTTGGCTTCCTCCAGCAGGGTCGCTTTGCTTGTGACTTAGTGACATGCCCATGTCTTTTTCAGATTCTATTCATTTCGCATCAGCCCCTGAAGAGTGGCCCTATTGCCACGAAACGTCGTCGGGCATATTCTAGATACAAATGTGTTTACCCAGGTTACTGTATGTGCTGTCAGCACTCCACCATTTGGAGCTTGTTTTTTATCAACCTATTTTTTAATCATGTGCAACAAGTCTGCTATATATTGTTTACATGTTTATTATGTCTATTACGCATTATGTACCCATCATTGCATGGCATTGTTGCCAATGTTCAACAATAAATATTTACATTATTTGGTATCCTTGTTTGAAATCGCATCAATGTATACCTCATTTAAAGTCCCGCCCCCCTTTTTTATGTACCTCTCCTCTCCATACTACCCTCCGCCGTACACACTGCAACCCTCTCTTGTACATACTACCCGCCGCCATACACTCCGCACTCCTCTCCTGTACATACTGCCTACCGTCATACACTCCACAACCCTCTCCTGTACATACTACCCACTGTCATACACTCCGCACTCCTCTCCTGTACATACCACGCTCTACCTACACTCTGCACCCTTCTCCTCTACATACTATCCACCACAATACACTCTGTACCCTTCTCCTGTACATACTGCACATAACCATACACTCCACACTCCTCTCCTCTACATACTACCCACTGCCATAAACTCCACACTCCTCTCCTGCAGGAACTACATTACACACTCCTACACTATACTGTACATGACATACTCCTGCACTATATACACTATGTTGTACATTACACACTCCTACACTATATTGTGCATTACATTTCACCAAAGTGTTCATTATCTCAACAGTTGCTGGTTTCTAAGCAGTCCCTGACTATTCAAATGAAGGTCTTCGTTAAGGTCATTACATGTTAGCAGTCTGTTTTCAGTGTCCACAAAATCATATAAATCAAGAAAAAATTGTGCTTGTGTTAAACCTATTAAAAAGCTGCAAACACAATAGTGAGAAATGTGTCACCAAAAATAATATGTATACAATGTGCTGCGCTACCAGAAATGATCTTTGAAAACTTATAATAAAAAAATGTCCAAAGAAAGAAACAGTCCCATATAAATAATGATGAGAAATGAATGATCCAAACAGCCAAGATCTTAGATGGGTGAAATTCCTTCCCTTCACCATAAAGGCCATTAACCAACACCCAGATAAGATGTCCTCTTACCAGAGCTCAAGGACCCCCTGAGAACAAGCAGGTTAAACAGGCTTTTGGGGACTTTCTCCCTGAAACAGTGCTCCGGCCGATTTCAGCCAGTTCTAGGTATGATGCCTCAGCATAGACCTCAAGATGGATACCACAGACTCCTGAAAGTGTAATACATATGGATAAAAAGACACTACATAGTGTAAAACCTTATGACAGATCCTTTATTAAAAATGAGTGCTACTCACAATATATAAAAGATTCATGCGCATGTCTCCAACAAACAGTCCCTGGCAAGAAAGATGATATCCACTTGAACTTCAGGGTGATGTGATGACGTGACCAAGCCGCTTCACCCAAAATCATATGTAATGGCAGTGTTGCATTTTTAAAATAATAATTGTGCTGAAGTTTGGATATGTCTGTGAGACTCTGGCTTGCGGGACAGCAATTTCAGCAAAAGTACAAGTAGGCTTTCGTTTTGTTCAACCATGTCCATTTAAGCTCCCCCTGCTTTTAACTCAATGTGGTCCAATCCACAATTTGCCCTTTTTTTTATCAAGCAAAGGTGCCCAACTTATTATCTTGCACAGAGGCCCACTGATCTCATAAATTGCTCCTAATAAGGACATTTATTTGGTGACGATAACTGGCTATTAGGGGATTTCACTCACTTTGGAGAATTTTCCTTCCTTGTTTTGTTTACACACAACTGGATATGAAGATAAATCGGCCCAGAAGGCAAAGAAAATCTGACAAAGGTTGCAACCATCCCCTACTTAATCCAAAATTTAAAAAGAAAACCTTTGGCTTTAGAGTAATTATAGAACATTCAGATGATACAGATCATTTTGTTGTTGAACCCAACCAGACCAATTAATGTTAGTATAGTTGACAGTTAATTTTATTTCAACAAAGTAAAAGAAAATCTAGTACACAGTTTTCTGTGATTGTTGATGTGTGTGATTCAATTAAACATTGCCACTAATTAGGATTAAAAGGTGAACAAAATACCAATTTAATTAATGGCAACAAAATAATAATAAATCCTAGGGAGGTAAAAATGAAAAAGTAAGCAAATTTGTCACTTTTAACACATTTTAAACTAAATGCTTTTAATAGCCAGACATATTAGCAGGGTAAGTATTTTATACTGAGAACTTTTAACTTGTTAAAGATAACAAGCTATAGTAACAACAAGGAAACACAATTGGGCTCATTAAAAATAACTCACACTGTGTTTATTTTTATTGTAATAATTACTCAAGTTATAAAATATTTTAATTATTTTTCGGTATATATGGCTGTATGGCAATAGTGTTGTACTACGGAATATGTTGTGTACTGTTCATAATGAAGACACTATGGGGGTTATTTACTAAAACTGGAGAGTGCAAAACCTTGTGCAGCCCTGCATAGAAACCAATCAGTTTCAGTTTTATTGTCAAAACTTAATTGAACAAGCTAGTTAAGTTGAACGCTGATTGGCTACCATGCACAGCTGCACCAGATCCTGAGCGCACCAGTTTTAGTAAATATGTCCCTAGGTGTACCCAGGGAGTGCCCTATGTTTTTATGAGCCCAAAAACGGACAAGTTGGCATATTTTCTTTTTTACATGTAACTAAACCTAAAGATGATTTCTTTAAAATAAGACTAAATGCTCCAGTATCACAGTCTACACAAATCACATATTCAGCTACAGTTATGTGGCACACAAGCCTCATAAAAAAAACTTCCATCACCTTCATGTCCTCTGATGCATTTCACCCTGCTCATCCATTTGGGGAGAAGCACAGGCTGAAGCTGCTTCTTATTTCTATACCACATGGGCTGGCATTCTTTCTATTTACATGCTTGTCCCTCTTAGAGGAGTAAATCTAGCCACCGGCATGCTACTGTATCTCCTGGGGATCAAGGAATGAGTTTCCCCTTTACCTTAGAGCACTCCAAGCCTTTCACATGCACTGTATTATCAAAAGTACTGGGACGACTGCCTTTACACATACATGGACTTTAATGGCATCCCAGTCTTAGTTTGTAGGATTCAATATTGAGTTTACCCATCCTTTTCTGCTATAACAGCTTCAACTCTTCTGGGGACGCTGTCCACAAGGTTTAGGAGCGTGTCTATGGGAATGTTTGACCATTCTTCCAGAAGCGCATTTGTGAGGTCAGGCACTGGTGTTGGATGAGAAGGCCTGTCTCGCATTCTCCACTCAAATTCATCCCAAAGGTGTTCTATTGGCTTGAGGTCAGGACCAGTCAAGGTCATCCACCTCAAACTCACTCATCCATGTCTTTATGGACCTTGAATTGTGCACTGGTGCGCAGTCATGTTGGAACACGAAGGGGCCAAGCCCAAACTGCTCCCGCAAAGTTGGGAGCATGAAATTGTCCAAAATGTCTTGGTATGTTGTTGCCTTAAGAGTTCCCTTCACCGGAACTAAGGGGCCAAACCCAACCCCTTAAAAACAACCCCACACCATAATTCTCCCTCTACCAAATGATTTGGGCCAGTGTACTTGCTATCTTTTATCCACTTGCTCTTGTACACAGACAATCAGATGGCACAGCCAGGCGGAAGGGAGACCGTCTTAACCGATTCCCGACCGGCTCACATAATTATACTGCAGCAATGTGGCTCTACTGCGTGAACCGCCGTACCTGTATGGTGTACCTGTATGGCGGCTCACACAGGCACAGTTGCAGTTGCGGGCAGTTGCGGGCGGGAGCTTGCCGTGCTCCATGAGCGTGCCCATGGGTCGGGAGGACTTGATGTCCGCCGGCGACCCATGATCGCTTGTTAGAGACACAGTGTTTCTTTTTAAGCTGTGATCGCTGTATTTGTCCCAAAATAGCTCATTGGTCCCAAAAAAGTGTCAAAAATGTCCGATCTGTCTGCTGCAATATCGCAGTTCACTGCCATTATTAGTAAAAAAAAATAGTGAAAACGCCATGAATCAATTCTCATGGTATGTAAACGCGGCAACTTTTGCGCAAATCAATCAATATACGCCTATTGCGATTTTTTAACAAAAAATGAGGAAGTACAGTATCTCACAAAAGTGAGTACACCCCTCACATTTATGTAAATATTTTATTATATCTTTTCATTTGACAACACTGAAGAAATGACACTTTGCTACAATGTAAAGTAGTGAGTGTACAGCTTGTATAACAGTGTAAATTTGTTGTCCCCTCAAAATAACTCTACACACAGCCATTAATGTCTAAACCGCTGGCAACAAAAGTGAGTACACCCCTAAGTGAAAATGTCCCAATTGGGCCTAAAGTGTCAATATTTTGTGTGGCCATCATTATTTTCCAGCACTGCCTTAACCCTCTTGGGCATGGAGTTCACCAGAGCTTCACAGGTTGCCACTGGAGTCCTCTTCCACTCCTCCATGGCGACATCACAGAGCTGGTGGATGTTAGAGACCTTGTGCTCCTCCACCTTCCATTTGAGGATGCCCCACAGATGCTCAATAGGGTTTAGGTCTGGAGACATGTTTGGCCAGTCCATCATCTTTACCTTCAGCTTCTTTAGCAAGGCAGTGGTCATCTAGGAGGTGTGTTTGGGGTCGTTATCATGTTGGAATACTGCCCTGCAGCCCAGTCTCCGAAGGGAGGGGATCATGCTCTGCTTCAGTATGTCACAGTACATGTTGGTATTCATTGTCCCCTCAAGCACTCAAGCTGTACACTCACTACTTTACATTGTAGACATTGTAGCAAAGTGTCATTTTTTCAGTGTTGTCACTTGAAAAGATAGAATAAAATATTTACAAAAATGTGAGGGGTGTACTCACTTTTGTGAGATACTGTATATATATATCAGCCTAAACCGATGAGTAAATTTGTTTTTTAATGCAATGCAGCTTACTTAATAAACATATAGATCAAATGATCATACATTGCTTACACTGCCTGTGGTTGTCAGCAGCTTTAATTTTCATCTCACATATTGTTTGCTATATGAGATGAAATGAAAGTTCCCGATGACAGCTAGCACATTGTGAAAAAATACTTTAACCTGCACATCTGTACATTAGCCTCTTCATCTCCATCTTCCCAGTGTATGTGACCTATACATTAACTCCTTCACTCCCTGATCCCTTTATGTATGACTGAGTACATTTAATGCCCCATTGACAAGCTCCCCCCCAGTACCAGCATATTCTTTTCCAATTATTTTTATTAAGGTTATAAATCGCACAGATATAAAAACCAAATGATACAAAATAGAAAAGTACATAATAACATTAGTGACATACGCCAGTGGTCGCTAAAGAACCGGTATAAGGCTAATTTGAGCTGTGACCATAATTCTCAAGAGCAGAGGAGACATCCTCCAAAGAGGAGCTGCATGGAAGGAAGATGCTCCCTTCGAAGATGAGGGGTCATCTCAGCCATGAATCAATCATGGTAGCTGGTCTTTGTGTTTAAGTACACAGCCCTCAAACTGGCAGTGGGACTGATTGTGGCCGACCAGCGGCCCCACGCCACTCTCCAAACTACTAAAAGGGTTTAATAAGTAGGAAGATAAGAAAAAGGGAAAAAAAAGAAAGAAGGAAGGGATGAAGAAATAAGAAAGGGAGAAAAAGAGACAGTGAGCCTCTACTAAGGCACTATGAAGCTAGCCTCAGATCTGACGAGGCTGTCCCCGTAAGATAGGTGATCCAGGGGTCACAAGTTTTTTTAAATTGGGGAAGCGTGTCCTGCAGGATGTCAGAGAGGCGTTCGTTTAACATTATCCAGGACAATTTGTTCTTTAAGAGGTCAAAAGATAGCACCGGGAATTTCCAAGCTCTTGCTATCATTATTCTGGTCGCTGTACAAATGACTGTAGCGGGGACTTAGCCGAATTAGTCAAATAAGTCCCAGTGAGGGAATAGATAAAAATGTAGACTCGGATCCAGAATCTACAAACTTTTGGGCACATCCACCAAATGTAATACGCCGTTCCCTCTTGGCCGCATCCTCGAAAACACAGGGGGGAGGCTCCCAGTGCCAATTGGGCAATTCTGGCAGGGACCAAGTAGTAGCAGCATATTCTTCATTTTCAAAAGGTTGTGTCAAAAAATGTGATCCCTTGGGGTGTCTACTCTGCAAAAAGGGGTCATTTTGGGGGTGTTTGTACTGTCCTGGTATTTTAATTTGATATGTTTTATAACTGAAAGTAAGGGAAACAGGTTTTTCAAATGTTTTGGTCTTTTTTTTCCTTTAATAAAAAATAAAAAAAATCCCAGTGTCTAAATACAATGAAATACAGCTCTATCTGTCTGAAAAAATAAAAAATATAACATGAATTTGGGTAAAGTTTACTATGACTGAGTAATTTTTGAACAATTTATCACAGCACTGAAAAACTGAAAAATGTCCTGAACAAGAAGGGGGTTTAACTTACTAGTCCCAAAGTGTTTAAAGAGTAACTCCACCTTTTCTCCTTTTATCAGAATGTTCTTTGCCATAATGTGTGCTGCTCATCTGACTGACCCCTAGGGATAACTGTCCCTCTTCCAGTCAGATTGCTGCTGGGTTTACAAGAGGCTAATAATGCTAAGTCAAAAGCATACGCTTAAACCATTTGAAATGTATTTTATTAATGCTAATCAACAAAAAAGCTGCATTAAAGTACATAAAAATAATTTTTTGCGTTTTCGTATTAAATGGAGGTATCAAAACTTTGGTCAGATAGTAAAGGGAGTAATACAAATCCAAAATGTTAAAGTGGTAGTAAGCCCTCCTATTCTTTTCCGCCAAGGAAGCTGCCATCTTGGCCTCTGTTTAATCTACAACTGCCATGATGCTGCACATGTGATCAGCTATGACACCAGCTATTGGATGGTTTGAGAGTTTGGTTTAGAGCACAACCAATGGGAATATTACATTTCCGGCACGTGCCGGAAATGTAACTGGTTTTTAAACTGTTAAATGGATGGGTTTACTACCGCTTTAAAGCTGTTACAGGAACAGAGTGGGGAAAAGTTCCAATGGGGATACTTGTTCTGGAGACAATTGTCTAACTGGAGTATTCCTCTTACTTTCTCTTCTGACAATGCTTTATAAATGTTTTTTTTTTGCCTTCCTGTATCAGCTCTGGGTTTTGGGTTCTGCATATTTAGTTGTTCAATGTTATGTATTTGTTATTTGATTGGTGGAACTCATGGGCTTGTGAATTTTTTTCAACCTAACTATGCAACTAAAGTTTAGTAGAATTTACCATCAGAATCTTTTCATTACATATAAACATTTGCTTTATTTTGCTGACTTATACTGGTGGTCACCTTTACCATTTAATACCACATTTTATATTTACTGTATGTCTATATAAATTGTTTTGTAAATTTAAAATGATTTGTTTTACTGTAGCAGTTTTTTTAAAGCACTATTGTTGCAGTATTGGTCAGTGTGTTAATGATGAAATTTAACCCCTTCATGCCTAATCCTTTTTCTGATATTTGTTGCTTACAAGTTAAAATCTGTATTTTTTGGGAGAAAAGTACTTAGAACCCCAAACTAATATATATATATATATATATATTTTATTTTTTAGCAAATACCCTAGAGAATAAAATGGTGATTGTTGAAATATTTTATGCCACACTCTATTTGTGCAGTCTTTCAAATGCAATTTTTTGGGAAGAAATACATGAATTAAAAAAAACAAAACAGTAAAGTTAGCCCAATTTTTTTCTGTAATGTGAAATATGATGTTACGCTGTGTAAATAGATAATTGCGTGCACTCATGGAATGGCGACAAACTACGGTACTTGATAATCTCCATAGGCGGCGCTTTAAAAATTTCTACAGGTTACCAGTTTAGAGTTACAAAGGAGGTCTCATGCTAGAATTATTGCTGTCGTTCTAACAATTGTGGCAATACCTTACATGTGTGGTTTTAACACTGTTTACATTTGCTGATGCGACTTATGTATGCGTTCGCATATTTATTTTATTTTATTTTTTTATAAAATTCTGAACACTTTTATTGCTGTCACAAGGAATGTAAACATCCATTGTGACAGTAATAGGTAGTGACAGGTACTCTTTATGGAGAGATATGGGGTCTATAAGATCCCAAATCTCTCCTTTGCACTTGCAAATGTGTCAGTTTTGAATACTGTCATTTTTAAAAATTTGGTGCCTTTAAGTCTTCATTAAATAGGAAGTGATGTCATGACATTGCTTCCGGGTTACTAGATCCGAGACCTGATCAATGCTGATTCTGGCTTCGTTCGGGTCTCTGGCCAGCCGGCGGACGTGCCAGCTGGTCGCTCAGGCCTTTCAGTGGCTGTTTAGCCTCATCAGTTGTTATCACAAGAAAGCCGTCCATCGGCTCTAGAAAATGGTACCTGGGTGATGCATGCAGCTGCAGGCATCACCCCGGAACAATCCCTTCAAGCCTTCGGTGTGAAGGGGTTAAAGCAGAACTACTGTATCTTTTTTCACTTGATTCAAACACCTAGAAATATCTGCTTAAAAATAGTTCCTGAAATAGTACCTGAAAATCCATGCTAGCTTTTGCTTTATCATATTGTATAGAATATCCGTATGCCATTTTGCGTGGTCTATTTAATGCTCAGAATTAGTAGGAGGTGATAAAAGAGTTTCTAGCATCCAAACTATTTATAATCTTTGCCAAAACCAGTTTTTAATAGGGGGTTCTTTCCCTGCCCTTAAGGGGAATGGGCTGTTTTACAAGGTGAATGTTTACAATCACTTTAAGCCCATAAAACCAAACTATATCAGAATACTGTGGTGGCAGCTCCATAAGGGGTGCAGGGGCACTGCCTCCCCCCCATCCATGCATGGATTCCAATAGCCGGGGTGTGTTTTTTTGAAGCACATGATTAGAGCCTGAGGCTCTAATAGGCTTCAAAAAAGGATGGGCTTGGGGCGCAGATCCCACCCACTTGCGTGACACTAGCGAATAAATAATTGCTATTCTCCTCCCGACCAATCAGGAAGCCCTTATTGGCCAGGAAGTCTTAGGACTCCCTGACTAATTGTGTCTCAGGACACGCTTCGAGTTTCTAATCGGCTGAAAGGAGAATGTCTCCCTGTGTGCTCATTGGAGCAGCACTGGCTCTTCCTTTTCCCTGCCTAAGGTAAGGCATTCAGTACAACTCTCAGGTTACTGTCACAGTCCCTGTCTTCCGGGGGGATTGTGCTGTGTGACCGCCACAATCCATGTCTCCCGCGTGGGGGTGCTGTGTGCCTGCCACCATCTGTGTCTCCCGCGGGGGTTGCTGTGTGACCGCCGCCATCCATGTCTCCTGCGGGGGTGCGGTGCTGTGTGACTGCCTTAATTTGTGTGTCTCCCGCAGGGGGATTGGGTATGCCAGTGTTAGTTTGTGCTGCCCCCCCCAAAAAAAAATAGTGAATACCAGCCGCCGCTGATCCAAAATATACATCAATGATAAAAGATAAATTAGCATGGAATGTTGGCCATCTGTCCCCATTGCCCAGGCATCCTCATGACCAATACAACACAATCTGTGGTGTCTGAGATACAATAATGCCAGGCTTTGTATCAAAGATACTTGCAATATTGCACAATGATCAAGTTATTAGCTACCAGGTGAATGGAGAATAGATTTTAAAGCATGAGTATCTGTTGAATAAAATTGTATTACATATAGTTAGGAAGTTTATCTATGTCATAAGCTATACTGGGTTTTTTATATTGGTAATAAAAAAATGTACCCAAAGTAAATTAAGATAAATGCATTGAGCTAGAAATGTTGGCAGTAATGGAGATCCAGTTTAGGCAGATCAATATCTAGACAGTTTTATGTAATCAATAATATATGCATGTTTGGAGTGACAAATATAAATGAACCATTGTGATTTTTGCTGATCATCTCTAGTCAGGTATTTAAAAAATCAGTCAAGCATTAAAAACCGGCCACATCCTGGCTTAACCCTGACCTATCACTTCTTCATTGTTTTGTTATAATATATAGATAGAGCCGAGTGAACTTTTAAAATGTCTTCTCTGCAAATCTGAGCAAGCTAGATTGAATCCTGATGCAGTATGCATTGTTCATCAATATAAATGCAGGAACAATCAAGCAATATCATACTTGTTTTAAACTGAGACTTTCTGCTTAAGAATCTATCAAATTAGGTTAATTGTGCAAAACAAGCACATATATTAAACTCCAGAATGCCAAAAAACACTTGAAAGCAATTAACTAGATTTCGAGTATTCTATATCCCAAAATTCAAAGCAGGTGACCTACTTGCTGTCCAGACGGAAAGAACTTCCTCTCAAAGAAATTGGGATTTTCAGGGCACAGATAATAGAGTCAAATTATGTATAAAAAATATATATTTTATTACAATTCTCTGAAGTAAAAAACAGACATGTCACTAAAGCATTATAAAAAAACATACAATACTTGTGGTCAAGCGGAAGTGGATTTTTTACAGCAAAGATATACTATCTTGTAGATTGCGTGATTCTTGCCAAGTAGCCCGACATGTTTCAGGATATTCCAATCCCTTCTTCAGGGGCATTCAAACAAACAAGACAAGACTTCCACTGTGAAATATATACAGGTATATAGGTTATCTTTACATATTATTAAGTAATGAAAGACATGCATATTGCAACCTGAATTCCTTACATCTATTCAGTTACCTTGTTAGGCCGTGCTCCATCCCCATCCAGTAGACAGCCACCCTGACAAATGGAAGCCACCGGGCAGGTAGATACTGTGATCAACCCAGAGGTTATAGCCCAGTGGGTGGGCAACAGGCTGGTCAGCGCCCCACTGAACTCCCCAAAAGAGATCCCCAGATGAGGTACACCCCGGAAGGAATGGATGCCAAAAAGCCATGGATCATAAGTGCCAGTGTCAGACTCTCTGTAAATGAAAAACAGGGTCTGTTTGCCAAAGACTATATACATGTATTAAATTAAAAAACAGACCCAAAGGCCGGTTTACTGTTAAGTAAGTTCGGCATGCCAATGGGCACAAGCAGTTCCACAAAGGGACTCCAAGGAGCTTACCCTGTATGAGAGATCCCAGCACTTCGTTTGGACCAATTTCGTTCAAGAAGTAACAGCGTGTCGCAGAGTGGCGTGATGTGAGGGTGGCGTCCTCCGCCTTTTTATATGATACTGCGTGTGTGTCTACGGACGGGACGCCGAATATGAGGTCAGACGTCGGCGCCGAAGACACCCGTATACTCGCAGGTGCGTGCGCGCCACCATCAGACTAGTGAGGCAAAAAATATGCGCCATCTTGTGGCTACAAATATAAATGTCCGGTCAGCTAGAAGTATGATAGATGAATAGCCGAGTTCCCCGACAATGACGGGGCTAAAGAAAATGATCCTGCCAGAAGGGGGAACCCGTCCCATCCTGGAGAGACAGCAACACCGCAGGACCCAAAGGAGTCCCCGAGGGAGGCGTGCGCGGCCGACCCACCCCCGATCCCCCCATCCCCTATGGAGGGGGAACGGGAAGGAATAGAGGGGGGGCGGTCCCGCACATCCCCCCCACAGACGCATCAAAGTGGTCGGAGAGAGGAGGGCACCAATGGTACCCAACCTGGTCCAACTAGGTATTAAATACATGAACACTCTTCGTTAATTGATATATACTCCTCATCGACAATGGGTTTTTTAATCCCAGTGAGGTGTATCTGTCTATAATGTCTTATTGTCCCATTTAGGGGTCATTATCAGTGCACTATGGGGACATATGGAAGGGATTCTCAAATATCTGGAAACATGTGGAATTGGAACTTGTCAATGCAATAATATATATAATTTGTAAGATTCCCAAATATTTGGAAATATCTGGAAATATGTTGAATTGGGATTTGTCAATGCAATAATATGTATAATTTGCTAAATTGTACATATGGATATATCGAAGGGATTCCCAAACACCTGAAAATATGTTTGCCAATGTAACAATATGTATAATTTGTACGATTTATGGGTTTTTTCGCCCTTGGTTCCTTGTCCTTGCTCCATGTCCCCCTCCGGGCGGGGCCACTCGGGTGGATTGTGGGCATGGGGTTGCCCAGTGTTCCCACTCGACACACAAAGGCCCACTCCCATGATACGGGAGAGCATCCCTTTCCCTGCCTGGGGTGGGCAGCATCTGCTGGGTTGGACCAGGTTGGGTACCATTGGTGCCCTCCTCTCTCCGACCACTTTGATGCGTCGGTGGGGGGGACGTGCGGGACCGGCCTCCCCCCTCTATTCCTTCCCGTTCCCCCTTCATAGGGGATGGGGGGATCGGGGTGGGTCGGCCGTGCACGCCTCCCTCGGGGACTCCTTTGGGTCCTGCTGTGTTGCTGTCTCTCCGGGATGGGACGGGTTCCCCCTTCTGGCAGGATCATTTTCTTTAGCCCCGTCATTGTCTTGTACTCGGCTATTCATCTATCATACTTCTAGCTGACCGGACATTTATATTTGTAGCCACAAGATGGCGCATATTTTTTGCCTCACTAGTCTGATGGTGGTGTGCACGCACCTGCGAGTATACGGGTGTCTTCGGCGCCGACGTCTGACGTCATATCCGGCATCCCGTCCGTAGACACACACGCGGTATCATATAAAAAGGCGGAGGACGCCACCCTCACATCACACCACTCTGCGACACGCTGTTACTTCTTGAACGAAATTGGTCCAAACGAAGTGCTGGGATCTCTCATACAGGGTAAGCTCCTTGGAGTCCCTTTGTGGAACTGCTTGTGCCCATTGGCATGCCGAACTTTCTTAACAGTAAACCGGCCTTTGGGTCTGTTTTTTAATTTAATACATGTATATAGTCTTTGGCCAACAGACCCTGTTTTTCATTTACAGAGAGTCTGACATTGGCACTTATGATCCGTGGCTTTTTGGCATCCGTTCCTTCCGGGGTGTACCTCATCTGGGGATTTCTTTTGGGGAGTTCAGTGGGGCGCTGACCAGCCTGTTGCCCACCCACTAGGCTATAACATCTGGGTTTATCACAGTATCTACCTGCCCGGTGGCTTCGATTTGTCAGGGTGGCTGTCTACTGGATGGGGGTGGAGCACGGCCTAACAAGGTAACTGAATAGATGTAAGGAATTCAGGTTGCAATATGCATGTCTTTCATTACTTAATAATATGTAAAGATAACCTATATACATGTATATATTTCACAGTGGAAGTCTTGTCTTGTTTGTTTGAATGCCCCTGAAGAAGGGATTGGAATATCCTGAAACATGTCGGGCTACTTGGCAAGAATCACGCAATCTACAAGATAGTATATCTTTGCTGTAAAAAATCCACTTCCGCTTGACCACAAGTATTGTATGGTTTTTTATAATGCTTTAGTGACATGTCTGTTTTTTACTTCAGAGAATTGTAATAAAATATATATTTTTTATACATAATTTGACTTTATTATCTGTGCCCTGAAAATCCCAATTTCTTTGAGGGGAAGTTCTTTCCGTCTGTACCAATATTTCTGGGATGCGTGGCACATAGGGTGTTAAATGCCCAAGTGATCAGAACCCGCTAATACTTGCTGTCCAGAAACATATGGTGCTACAAAAGATGTACAAAAAACATAATAAAGTACCCACATCCTATAAATAAACTTGCTGACCAGGCCTTTTCTGGAACTTTTTGCTTACAAGTTTAAATTAGTATTTTTTTCTAGAAAATTACTTAGAATCCCCAACCATTATATTTTTTTTTTTAGCAGAGACCCTAGAGAATACAATTGTGATTGTTGCAATATTTTATGGCATGTATTTTTTGTGCAGCAGTCTTTCAAAAGCAAGTTTTTTTTAAAAAAATACACATTAATGAATTTAAAACAAAACAGTAAAGTTAGCTCAATTTTTTGTATAATGTGAAAGATGATGTTACGTTGAGTGAATAGATACCTAACATGTCATACTTTAAAATTGCGCATGCTCGTGGAATGGCGACAAACTACAGAAATTTTTAAAATCTCCAAAGACAACATTTTAAACATTTTTACAGGTTACCTGTTTAGAGTTACAGTGGAGGTCTAGTGTTAGAATTATTGCTCCAGCTCTAATGATTTCGGCGATACCTTGAACACTGTTTACATATGCGGGCGCGACTTACATATGCATTCGCTTCTGCATGTGAGCACAGAGTGATGGGGTGCTCACATTTTTTTCTTATTTATTTTACTTCTTATTTTTACACAGTCCCTTTGTTTTATTTGTTTTTATCACTTTTATTCCTATTAAAAATAATGTTAACACCCCTTGTAATAGAAATAAACATGGCATGTCCTCTTTATTGAGAGATCTGGGTTTAAAAAGACCCCAGATCTTTCATTTACCTTTAAAAAGGAAAAAACATTTTTTGACACTTTGACTTAAAAAAAAAAAAAGTAATCTCTTTAAGCCTGAGAACTGTAAGTGACGTCGGACGTTGTTCCAGTCCTCCAAGGGCACAGAGCCGAGTGGGGGGCCATCTTGCCTCGCTCAACTTCCTGCCTATTCATCCAATGATCCGGATCACTTCCAGGTTTTCAGCGCTTTTCCTTAAGCTCAAAGCTCATTTGGACACTTCCACGTATGTGTGTGTTTGTGTTGTTTGGGTTCAGTTACAGGGCGGGTCACATCTGTGATATACAGTACTGTGCAAAAGTTTTAGGCAGGTGTGAAAACATTTGTAAATTAAGATTGCTTTCAAAAATACAAATGTTTTTAGCTTATTTTTATTAATTGACAAAATAGAAATTAAAAGAACAGAAGAGAAATCCAAATCAAATCAATATTTGGTGTGACCACCCTTTGCCTTTAAAACAGCATCAATTCTTCTAGATACACTTACACACAGTTTTTAAAGGAACTCGGCAGAAGGGTCATTCCAAACATTTTGGAGAACTAACCACAGATCTTCTGTCAATGTAGGCTGCCTCAGATCCTTCTGTCTCAGTCTTCATGTAATCCCAGAGAGACTTGATGATGTTGAGATTAGGGCTCTGTGGGGGGGGGGGGCAAACTATCACTTCCAGTACTTTTTATTCTTCATTACGCTGAAGATAGGTCTTAATGATATTGGTTGTATAATTTAGGGTCATTGTCCTGCTGCAGAATAAATTTGGGGCGAATTACACATGTCCTTGATGGTATGACAAAGTATCTGCCTGTATTTCTCAGCATTGAGGACTTCATTGATCCTGACCAAATCTCCAACTCAATTTTCAAATATGCAGCCCCAACCTTGAAAGGAACCTCCACCATGCCTCACTATTTCAAGCAGACACCTCCTTGATGGTATGGCATGATGGATAAGTATCTGCTTTTATTTCTCAGCATGGAGGACTTCATTGATCCTGACGATATCTTCAACTCCATTTGAAGAAATGCAGCCCCAACCTTTGAAGGAACCTCCACTATGCCTCACTATTGCAATCACACGCTTCCCTGATGGTATAGCATGATGGATAAGTATCTGCCTGTATTTCTCAGCATGGAGGACTTCATTGATCCTGACCATATCTCCAACTCCATTTGCAGAAACCCAGCACCAGTCTTGCAAGGAACCTCCACCATGCTTTACTATTGCCTGTAGACACCCATTATTGTACCGTTCTTCAGCCCTTCACCAACAAACTGCCTCCTGCTACAGCCAAATATTTTACATTTTGACTCATTGGTCCAGAGCACCTGCTGACATTTTTCTGTACCCCAATCCCTATGTTTTCCTGCATAGGACATGGAAACAAGGCTAAGCGACTCAACTATGCACAGTCTTTTTTAGTTAATCAGATCGGATTTATGTCCTTCCTTCTTTATTTTTAAATATAACAGGATAATGATTTACATTCCATAGTCCATCCGTAGTTCTATATTTTCTTTTGTGATCTCACTTATGTACATAATTTCAATTGCTACTTATTTTTCCAGGTCATTTAACAAAGCATAGTGTTTATTGCTGTCTAAATGCGTTTATGTTCAGTCTTTGCAAACTCTGGGGCTTCTTGCTCTTTTCACTTTCCTACCATTTTCTGTCACGTACATATATTTTAACTGCACATTTTGACATTAATAATGTCCTCAGGAGCCCAAAAAAAAAAAGGAGGGGAGGGATGGTGAAGTTAAACAGGCTTGTTCACACTTTGCTTGGCTGAGCTTAGAATCCTCAGAAAATGCTTAATGATTTGGGAGAGCGCAGTCTTTTAAGATTATTGACACAAGCGCAGGACTGTTCTGAGCCGATGGATAGAATCAAATCTGATCTAATCAAGATGTTGCATTGATGCATGAGAGTTTAGAAAAGAGGCAAATAACTGGCACTGCGATGATGTACTTTCTCATTTATCATAATTACAAACCTTTTCTGCAAGAACACTTTTTGCAGTCAGGTTTGGTAAAACTACTTAAAGCAAACAGTTAACACTTCTAAAAGAGACTGCCTTAATAACACAAACCTCTTGGTTTGAATGTTGTAGGGAAAAAAGCTTACTCATTATCACATGCTGTTCAAGTGGAACTCCAGCAATGCTTTTCTTTTTGGTAATAGGGCTCCCTCCTGCATAAAAAAGGTCCAAACTTTACTCACCTTCTTAATACTGCAGTGATGTCCCCTTCTTCCTTCTCCATCCTGTGCTGCTGGTCTTTTCCGATCTGCTCCTTTTGCTTCTGGGGTAGGATCATCATGCAGCTTGCCATCTATCATGCATGCAATAAGTGCACCCTAACACAGAAGCTGTTTGCTTTTGGACTTTCTCTTTTTATAACACTTTATGGTCTCACCTGAAAGGAGCAAGGCAGAGAAAGCACTCATTCGAAAAAAGGGATGTTGTAAGTTTGGTTCTCCAAACACAATAATTCCGTCA
>BLSH010162565.1:107495-121881 GCA_018402905.1 Glandirana rugosa | reverse complement strand
CCCCCCCCCCCCCCCGCCCATACCTGAGCCCCATCTCGATCCAGTGATGTGTACGAGTGCCTCAACTCCCCAGGAACTCTGCATCCTTTTTGGCTGAGACAGCAGCGGGAGCTATGTCAGTCACAGCCACTGAACCAATCAGGAGAGAGAGGGAGCGGGGCCAAGCTGAATGGGCACGCAGAGCCGCAGCCCAGGAGCGAGCCTGCTTGGGTGCCCCCATTTCAAGCTGCTTGCTCTAGGGGCATTCGGCAGGAGGGAGGGGCCAGGAGCACCAGCAAGGGACCCAAGAAGAGGAGGATAGGGGCTGCTCTGTGCAAAACCATTACACAGAGCAGGTAAGTATAACATGTTTGTTATTAAAAAAAAAAGAAACTTCAATTTCGCTTCAAGTCTTACCTGCTGTAGCCTTCCCTATAGACGTCTTGCAGTAGGTCTCTGTGGGTGAGCAGGTAGCAATCGCTGTCATGCAGTTGCTGTTACTGGGTTCAAGGGTGCATGTGTAACATCGCAGGGAAAAGGCTGAAAAATAACAATTTAAAGTGTAACTCCATTTTAAAAAAAATAAAATAAAATTGCTACATTTATACTGATAATTTTAGTATGAGTACATCACTGTTTTCACCAACATAATGGTTTTTCAACGCTTTGTCATATTTCTCTATCATTGAAAAATTGCCTCAATGATACATTTTGCCTGTAAAAAATGTGAGCTGGTTTGGTTACAGAGATTCCAGCACAAGTATTGGTTAGCGGGCGACTGTGTGGCTTCAGACCCTTATTTGGCACTTACAGTGCCTTGAAAAAGTATTCATACCCCTTGAAAATTCCCCACATTTTCTCATGTTACAACCAAAAACGTAAAAGTATTTTATTGGGATTTCATGTGATAGACCGACAAAAAGTGGCTCATAATTGCGAAATGGAAGGAAAATGATAAATGATACAAATAAATCTGTGAGGGGCATTTGTCTGGCGCCCCCCTGAGTCAATACTTTATAGAACCGCCTTTCCCTGCAATTACAGCTGCAAGTCTTTTTGGGGAAGTCTCTGCCAGCTTTGCCCATCTAGAGAGGACATTTCTGCCCATTCTTCTTTGCAGAATCCCCCAAGCTCTGACAGATTGGATGGAGAGCGTCTGTGATCAGCAATTTTCAAGTCTTGCCACCGATTCTCAATTGGATTTAGGTCTGGACTGTGACTGGGCCATTCTAACCCATGAATGTGCTTTGATCTAAACCATTCTATTGTAGCTCTGGCTGGATGTTTAGGGTCGTTGTCCTGCTGGAAGGTGAACCTCCGCCCCGGTCTCAAGTCTTTTGCAGACTCTAACAGGTTTTCTTCTAAGATTGCCCTGTATTTGGCTCCATCCACCTTCCCATCAACTCTGACCAGCTTCCCTGTGCCTGCTGAAGAAAAGCATCCCCACAACATGATGCTGCCACCACCATGTTTCACGGTGGGGATGGTGGGTTCAGGGTGATGTGCAGTGTTAGTTTTCTGCCGCACATAGCGTTTTAGGCCAAAAAGTTGAATTTTGGTCTCCTCCACCTTCTTCCACATGTTTGCTGTGTCCCCCACATGGCTTCTCGCAAACTGCAAACGCGACTTCTTATAGCTTTCTTTCACCAATGGCTTTCTTCTTGCCACTCTTCCATAAAGGGCAGATTTGTGGAGAGCACGACTAATAGTTGTCCTGTGGACAGATTCTCCCACTTGAGCTGTGGATCTCTGCAGCTCCTCCAGAGTTACCATGGACCTCTTGGCTGCTTCTCTGGTGAATGCTCTCCTTGCCCAGCCGGTCAGTTTAGGTGGACAGCCATGTCTTGGTAGGTTTGCAGTTGTGCCATTCTCTTTCCATTGATGGATTGAACAGAGCTCCATGAGATGTTCAAAGCTTGGGGTATTTTTTATAACCTAACCCTGCTTTATACTTCTCCACAACTTTATCCCTGACCTGTCCGCTGTGTTCCTTGTCCTTCATGATGCTGTTTGTTCACTAAGGTTCTCTAATAAACCTCTGAGGGCTTCACAGAACAGCTGTATTTATACTGAGACTAAATTACACACAGGGGGACTCTATTTACTAATTAGGTGACTTCTGAAGGTAATTGGTTCCCCTGGATTTTAGTTAGGGGTATCAGAGTAAAGGGGGCTGAATACAAATGCCCCCCACACTTTTCACAGATTTATTTGTAAAAAATATTGAAAACCATTTATCATTTTCCCTCCACTTCACAATTATGTGCCACTTTGTGTCGGTCTATCACATAAAATTCCAATAAAGTACATTTACGTTTTTGGTTGTAACATGAAAAATGTGGGAGATTTCAAGGGGTATGAATACTTTTTCAAGGCCCTGTATCTTTGTCTCATTTTTTTACACCACAGAAACCTGACATTTTAACAGGGGTGTGTAGACTTTTTAAATCCACTGTATATAGCTTTCAATGTACAATGTTTATAGCAATTGTATAGCACATGGGTTTATGGTTACCCAATATTTATGGAAGTCACTATTTTTGATTTGTCAATTAATTGAATGATTGATTGTTCACTATTGGGCAGCGCTGTCACAACTTTTTTTCCTTCACCAATTGCACTGGTGGTGGGAACACATTTAGTGATAGCAGCAGCCTCACGTTATATATAGGAATAAGTGGCAGCACAGAACATCTTTATTATTTATTTTTTTACAGGTGTAAGGACATCTTTTATCACAAAAGGCAACCAGCTGCTTATGTGAAGGTGTCATGTAGAAGAAAATCATATACCAGAGCACAGGACTGGTGCAAGGATTTTTGACACCCTAGGTGAAACCTCATTTTGCCGCCCCCTTGTCTCCACCCCTGACTCCACCCCCTTTCCCCTGCCCAGCCTGATCAGCGCCAATGAATTGCAGCCTGATCAGTGCCAATCAAATGCAGCATCACCAGCGCCCATCAAATACAGCTTCACCAGCACCAATCAATAAAGCCTCACCTGTGCCCATCAAATACAGCTTCACCAGCACCAATCAATAAAGCCTCACCTGTGCCCATCAAATACAGCTTCACCAGCACCAATCAATAAAGCCTCACATGTGCCCATCAAATACAGCTTCACCAGCACCAATCAATACAGCCTCACCTGTGCCCATCAAACACAGCTTCACCTGTGCCCATCAAATACAGCCTCATGGGGGGTGGGGGCGGAGGGGAGATATTTGGCAGATCAGTCACTATTTCTATATACATTTGCAAATGTCATGTGATAATACAATCTCATTATCTCAGTCAGACAGTGTCAGTTTTTACATGAATCAATGCAGAGCAGCCAGTGACAGGTCAACAGTGGCCAGGCGCCCCTAAGCGGCAGTGCACCCTAGGCAGCCGCCTACTCCGCCTAGCGGTAGAGCCGGCCCTGCCAGTGCAAGAATTTTATAGAGTTAACTAAGTTGGCAGAGGGGCAAGGTGATGTAGGTAGGGATATAGGGGTCCAGAGTCTATGGAAAGTAGTGGAGGTAGAGTCAGCAGGCTTGGGGAGGGTCCTGAGAGGCAATGGGATGCAACTGGGGGATGGGGTAATGTCTGGGGTAGAGGTGAAATAACAATAATGGAGGGGGGGGATACCAATGTTTCTCTCCTCCAACCCCAGACTTATACAGAGGAAGTAATAATGAAGGCTACTGGACTCTCGGGCTCCCTTCGAAGGTGCAAAGCAGCATTCGAGATAGAGAGGATTTGCATGGTAATCCGTCTGGATGGGACCCAGTGGTAGGCTCAGCTTCCCCAAACTGAAAACAAGCTGTGCCAGAATGGGGAAGCCTCGCCCCGCTGCCCGAGCCCACCCTTTTTTGAAGCCTATTAGAGCCTCAGGCTCTAATCACATCCTTCAAAAAAATATTGGAATCCATGCGTCCGACACCCTGCATGTAGATTAGGGGGCTGGGGGCATGGATGAGGGGGCGACGCCCATGCGCCGCCATTGAACTACTAAAATCCATTTTTAAGAAAGATGCAATGGCACCGTACTGCAGTCACCTCAAAGAGTATTGCAAGTATCTAGCTTCTATAAATTGTTTGTTGCTAAAAATGTATTTTTTTTTTAATGTATCACAAAATTTAAAAATTCCCTATACAAAAAAAATAGTATTAATGATGTCAGTGGCTCCTTACCTGATCCTATACAGAGAGCTGCCAGCAGTAGGATGCTTGTGTGTGCTGCCATTGTAAGCTGGAGGAGGCATAGAAGTGTGGCTTTCCAATGCCTTAAATATACATATATATCCTGCCCTCCCCTTCCCCATATCAGTATATGGATGGACCCTGCCCTTATGACACATGGTATGCTGCACTAAAGAAAGCATAGAAGGAAGATTATTTTTTTCATATCATTTGTGATTTGCTCAAGAATAACCCCACAACGATAACATCGACCCACTTAATTGTCTTTAACGAAGGTTAAATATTTACATAGTTACTCATGCTGGAAAAAAGACACAAATCCATCTGGTTTCCCAATGGAAAAAAAAAAATAAACATAGAGATAGAAAACCTCTATCCTATATATATTTCTATTTGCACGATTGATCGATAGGAAGACGAAAAAACCCCAATAAAACACAATCAAATTTGCTCCAACAGCGGAAAAAAAATATTTCTTGATCCCCCAGAAGGCAACTGAATATTCCCTGGATCAACTGGCCCCTGATATTATTACTTATAAGCGCCAGTGTCCAGTTATATTTTGTGAATGCATCCAGCTCTTTTTTTTAAAAAAATAAATCAACTGAGTTAGTTGGTCACAACTTGTTCTTGAAGGAGTCTATTCATTTTCACAGCTCTTAGTGTGAAGAAGCCTTTCCATATGTGGAAGATAACTCTCTTTTCCTCCAGATGTAAAGAGTGTCCCCTTGTCCTCTGTAATGACCTGAAAGTGAATTCCCCAACACTAAATTCATTATATGGACCACTTATATAGTATTACATGTTGCTCATATTCTGCCGTAATCTCCTCTTCTCAAGAGAGAATAAATTCAGTTCCTCTAATCTTTCCTCATAGCTGAGTTTGGTTGCATTTCTCTACAGTTTCTCAAGTTCTCCGATATCCTTCATGTGTACTGGTGCCCAAAAAATGATGTCTCTCTATCTCTGCAGTCCATACCTCTCTTAATTCAAGAAAGGATTTTGCTTGCTTTGGAAACCACAGCTTGGCATTGCATGCCATTATTAAGCTTATGATCTACCAAAACCCCCAGATCCTTCTCCACTATGGATTCCCCCAGATCCTTCTCCACTATGGATTCCCCCAGATCCTTCTCCACTATGGATTCCCCCAGATCCTTCTCCACTATGGTTTCCCCTAGATCCTTCTCCACTATGGATTCCCCCAGATCCTTCTCCACTATGGTTTCCCCTAGATCCTTCACCACTATGGATTCCCCCAGATCCTTCTCCACTATGGATTCCCCCAGATCTTTCTCCACTATGGTTCCCCTAGATCCTTCTCCACTATGGATTCCCCCAGATCTTTCTCCACTATGGTTTCCCCTAGACCCTTTACCACTATGTATTCCCCCAGACCCTTCTCCACTATGGTTACCCCCAGATCCTTCTCCACTATGGATTCCCCCAGATCCTTCTCCACTATGGATTCCCCCAGTTGTACTCCCCCTAGTATGTACGATGCATGCATATTCTTAGCCCCCAAGTGCATAACTTTACATTTATCTACATTACAACCTCATTAAACTCACAAATGACCTACTAACCGCAAAAACCAATGGACACTACGCTGTTCTCCTACTTCTGGACCTTTCGGTTGCCTTTGATACAGCTGACCACCCCCTCCTCAAAAAAAACAAAAACGTTACTCCCTCGGTCTCCGTGACTGTGCTCTTCGGTGGCTTTCATCCTACCTATCCCAACGCACCTTCAGTGTCACGTACAATCAGTGGCGCTGGTGAAGTTTTAGGATGGGGGGGCGCCAGGCCCGTTCCTCCTTTTTGACCCCTCCCACTTCTAATAAGCCCCACCCCTACAGATTTCTTGCACTCCATCCCCTGTATTCCACATATTGTGTCAGGAGTACACAGCTCAGCATCACAAGACAAAGTATACAGCTCAGCATCACAAGACAAAGTATACAGCTCAGCATCACATCACAGGACACAGTATACAGCTCAGCATCACATCACAGGACACAGTATACAGCTCAGCATCACAGGACACAGTATACAGCTCAGTATCAGAGGACACAGTATACAGCTCAGTATCACAGGGCACAGTATACAGCTCAGTATCACAGGGCACAATATACAGCTCAGCATCACAGGACACAGTATACAGCTCAGCATCACATCACAGGGCACAGTATACAGCTCAGCATCACAGGACACAGTATACAGCTCCAGCATCACAGGGCACAGTATACAGCTCAGCATCACAGGGCACAGTATACAGCTCCAGCATCACAGGGCACAGTATACAGCTCAGCATCACTGGGCACAGTATACAGCTCAGCATCACAGGACACAGTATACAGCTCAGCATCACAGGACACAGTATACAGCTCAGCATCACAGGACACAGTATACAGCTCAGCATCACAGGGCACAGTATAAAGCTCAGCATCACAGGTGGGGTAAATTGCAGCCAATATCACAGGTGGGGGTCAATTGCAGCCAATATCACAGATGGGGTAAATTGCAGCCAATATCACAGATGGGGTAAATTGCAGCCAATATCACAGGTGGGGGCACTTATGCAGCCAATAACCCAGGTGGGGGCACTTATGCAGTCAATATCACAGGTGGGGGCAGTTATGCAGCCAATATCACAGGTGGGGGCAGTTTTGCAGCCAATATCACAGCTGGGGGCAGTTTTGCAGCCCAATAACACAGGCAGGGGCACTTATGCAGCCAATAACACAGGTGGGGGCACTTATGCAGCCAATAACACAGGTGGGGGCAGTTATGCAGCCAGTAACACAGGTGGGGCAGTTATGCAGCCAGTAACACAGGTGGGGGCAGTTGTGCAGCCAATAACACAGATGGGGGTAGTTTAGTTATGGAGCCAGTAACACAGGTGGGGGCAGTTATGCAGCCAATAACACAGGTGGGGCAGTTATGCAGCCAATAACACAGGTGGGGGCAGTAATGCAGCCAATAGCACAGGTGGGAGCAGTTTGCAGCCAGTATCCCAGGTGGGGTACATTGCAGAGACCCCCCCCCCCCCCCGCACTTACCCCATCCAATAGGCAGGCAGGATTGTTGCAGAGTTTGGCATGTGGAAAAGCAGGCTGTGAGTCTGCAGAGATTCGGCATACGGAGAAGCGAGATGTCCATCGGTCATGGTCTCTGTGGGAGCGGGAGTCATGTCTGCTGGCACAGTGACCCGCCCTGGCCACCGCATCCAATCACACTGAGCCGCAGGCTCAGGGCAGCCAATCAGACTGTGTGTGTGTGCACCTGTTCAGCGCACACACATAGACTTTAATGGCTGACTAATAGGCTCACTACTTGGCTGTCATGTAACAGAAAAAAAAAAGAAAGTCAATGTACCGGCGCCACCTGTAGGTGGGCGGGGCTGACTTTTTTCTTCTTCTTTAGCCGGCAGGAAGGGAGTGCCCAAGCGCCCCTCATACACCAGCCGCCACTGCGTACAATTCTACTTCAGCCTTCAGCAACGTCTGTCGATGACTCAGAGAACGGGGTATTGAATACTCCATGCTGTTCCCCAGCCGCCTGCAAGTTCAACACGGCGGCCTAGTCTGTTTTTTTGATACCCCGGACGAAGCAGATGGTTGGCTACTCACACAATAGCTGTCTTCACCTGTGCTTGTCTAACAGTGAGGTGCCCTTCCTCACTCCCACCTATCCCCACTCTCCGTTGCACTTGGTCCACAATTGGATTACATTTCTCCTCTTTCTGAGTGGTCGCTTCCACCTCATCAATGGATCCCCAGATGCCCAGGTATCTGATTTTACTTTATCTGCAGAAAGTGGGCACTGGCATGCTACTCATGTCTACTTCCTGACCTATACATCCTCACAACATGTGGTCCCTGGCTCCCCTTGGGACCATGTCCGCTGACAATGGCCCAGAAACTCTACGTCATCAGAAACTCTCTGGGAGCGAGACAATTCCTCGCTGAACTACCCCTCCTCTTGTTCTGACGGCAAGTCCCAGTATAGGGAGTCACTTCACCAGCCTCCAACAGGAGCAACAAGTTTGACAGTTTGGGATCTAAAACTGCTATGGTAACAGTTGGGGTTCAACCAAGCAGTAGGGTGTTAAAAGAATTGTTCCAAGTTTTGTTTTACTTGCTCAGATTTTGCTGTCACTTTCTTCTCCCTGATTCTGGGGTTGGCTGGATCGGGCCCACTGAGACCCCGGAGATGCCACGGACCGGGTGGCCCTCTGCTGGGGAGTGCATGGGTCTGGTTTGGTGTTCCCTGGCATTTTGTGGAGAGCTCTACAAGTTAACTACCATCGCAACTATGGCTATAAACTTAAAGGTTCTCTCCTGGAACATCAGGTGTCTTAATGACAAGTTTAAGCGCTCTCTTTTTAAATGTGCAAAACCATAAACCTCATATCCTGCTTCTCCAGGTAACCCATCTGACTGGTAACAAAATCCTAGCCCTAAGGCGGGATTGGGTTAGACAGGGGTTCCATGCTATGTACTCTTCTCACGCTAGGGGAGTCTCTACCCTGATAAACAAGTCCCTACTTTGCATAATCGACCAAGTTGTAACAGATCCGGGAGGTAGTTTTGTCATATTGTGATTGGAAATGTTTGCACAAAGATGGGCGATTGGAAATGTGTATGTCCCTCCTCCCTTCAACCACAACATTCTCTATACTATAGCTGTTAAATTGGCTCCTCTTCAACCTCACCACACTGTCATGGGTGGGGATTTTAATACAATCCTAGATCCCGATAAGGATACCGCTAACCCTCAAAGGGCAATGGAAGCACCCGGAGGACAGGACATACTCATACCTGTCTGCAGTACATAGGACGGGCTCATGCATAGATTTTATGTTTGGTACTGACTCAGCGCTGTCCCAGCTGAGGTCAGTCTCCTACCTCCCTTCAGGTCTTTCAGACCACTCACTGCTTGAGCTCTACCTGGAGGTAGGGTCGGGCCGCGATCCGGGGTATTGGAGACTGGCCTCCAGATGGCTGTCGGACCCCAAGGTGCAGGAGCTGGTTACACCCAAGATCACTGAATATTGGGCCCCGAACGACCATACCTCCTCTCCAGATATGGTTTGGGAGGCGGGCAAAGCTCATGCTAGGGGGGAATATGTTTCTGCCATAAAGGCCGTCAAGGCCGAATACGTGTCTACGTGATAGAACAGGCAGAGACAGACTCAAAGAATGACTTTAACATGAATGCCTCTTCTGAAAACTATGCTGCCCTGGCCCAAGCTCAGAGAGATCTGAAGATTCATTACATTTCCCTTGTGTGGTCTGACTCCAGTAAACATCTAGCAAAGATATTTGAGTTAGGAGATAAAAATGGAAACCTCCTGGCTAACCTAGTAGCAGAACCCCCCTTCAGACCACGAGCCCTAGGATCCGGTCGCTCACATCTGCCATGGTTACTGACCCGGGGGACATACTTACTGAATTCCAAAATTACTATACTCAATTATACCATGATCCGCGGCCATTCCTTCGGGATGAAGACCTGCGAATTATGGAAGGTCTCCAACTCCCGGCTCTTACTGATGAAGATAGGGAGTCCCTGGAATCACCTGTCAAGAAATAGAGGATGCACTCTATTCCCTCCCAAATAATAAATCCCCAGGCCCTGATAGTCTACCGGGCGACTGATATAAATCCCATGCTGCCCTATTGGCCCCAAGACTGACCAAGGTTCTTTCCCACACTCTAGACAACGGCAGACTCCCCGACAGTATGTACCAAGCTCGCATAATTCTATTACTCAAACCTAACAAAGACCCGGCACTCTGCTCCCCTTTAGACCTATCTCCCTTCTCAACAGTGACTTTAAAATCCTGACAAAAGTCCTGGCCAACAGACTTATGAGACTACTACCTTCCCTGATTAGTATTGACCAAACTGGCTTCATGCCAAGCAAGTCAACAGACATAAATTTGCGACGGGTGCTTACTCATCTCCAGATCCAGACAGATGCGGAGGCCTCCAGAGTTTTGGTGGCCCTCGACATTGAGAAGGCCTTTGACATGGTCAAATGGTCATACATGAAACGCGTAGTTGAAGCTTTTGGTTTTGGGCCCAAATTCCGAAGTTGGATAGACCTACTGTACCTAAACCCTGTAGCCTGCATCAAACTGAATGACAGGCTCTCAGCCCCTTTTCCAATAAAAATGGGAACGAGGCAAGGCTGCCCCTTATCCCCTGCTCTCTTTGCCCTGGTAATGGAGCCCCTGGCGGAGTTGCTGAGACGTTTGGAGCAGGTAAAATGTATTGTTGTGGACTGGGTGGTTGAGAAATTAGCACTTTATGCGTATGATTTAATCCTCTTTTTGCATGATCCGGGCCCATCATTATCGGCATCTCTCAAGATTTTGGATGACTTCGCATCCCTTTCCGGACTTCACACAAACTGGGAGAAGTCCTAAATTTTACCAATCAATGCCCGGGCAGGAGAGCTAGTAGCCTCGGACTCCCCCCTTCGGTGGTCTGAGACCATTAAATACCTCGGTATAACCATTTCCCCAAATACCAGAGACTATCTAAAACTAAACCTGAATCCAGTTCCTTCAATGGTGTAAAGGCAAATTGAAAGCCTGGGTGCATCTCCCATTAACACTAGTGGGTAAGATAAACCTGGTGAAAATGAAAATCTTACCTGTCCTACTATACAAAATAAGACACGCCCCGGCCTGGATCCCAAAGCAATTTTTTAAACAAATAGACTCCCTTATTACCTCATTCTTATTGCAATCCAAAGCTGTCAGATTTAGCAAGAAAACCTTATGCCGCCCCTGGACCCAGGGAGGACTGGCGAACCCTGACTTTTATGCCTATTACTTAGCAGCGCTGCTGACTCACGCCCATGGTTGGCTAAATGTTGATGACACAAACTCCTCAGTGGTTTTAGAGGCAGCTCACCTTGAGTCTTACTAGGCCCTTTGTAACTTGCTGTACAGGGGAGTTAAGGCCCCTGGCAAGCCTTTGAACCAGTCTATGAAAGCAGTCCTAAAAGCCTGGCACCTGGTGTTATTTAAACCCAATCTAAATAGATCCAAGTCCAGGAGTTCCACTCTATCCCAGATCCAACTCTCTGGGCCCAGAAGGGAATCAAATACCTACAAGATGTCAATGATGGATCAGGGCTGCTCACTTTCGATAGATTAAAAGAAAAATTCCAGCTTCCGAATTCACACTTCTTCAGATTCCTGCAACTCCGTCATGCCTACCACGCAAAATTCGGTCTCTCTCCAATTAGACTCGAATAAGATGACCTAGAATCCCTGTTAAGGGACCCGGCATTATCCAAACCTTTATCTCAAATCTATAAGACCCTCCTGCCATCGATTCAGGTTGGTATGGATAGCCTAAAAGAGCAGTGGTGGGTGGATGCACAGGACTTTGAGACTGAGGATTGGGAAGATATGTGGGATGACCCAATGCAACCACTAATTGCCAATAGAGACATATTGATACAATTTAAAATCCTGCACAGAACCTATTAGTCTCCCCAACACCTTCATAGAATTTATTCATCAATCTCGGCTGTGTTGGAGGTGAATGCACACTCTGGCGGGATTTATGCATATATTCTGGGACTGCCCAGTGATTCAGCGCTACTGGCACAAGGTCACTCTTTTTATTACACAAGTAACAACTGTAAATGTTCCCATCTCCATTAAAACCTGTCTCCTGGGCTTGGTGGACTCTCTGGCCTTTTCCAAGGCCATGAGGACATTGATCTATATTCTCCTATTTTACACCAGCAAAATTATTGTCCTCAAATGGAAATCAGCTGACCCCCCCACCTTTTCCATGTGGAAAAGCTCCACCAACAATATAATACTGCTTTACAAGGCCACATATTTATCCAGAGGTTGTCCTAAAAAATGTAACAGGTAAAGGTCTGGAGCCTATGGACGGACTCTAAGCGTACAATAGACAACCAGGACTAGGTTAAGCTAAATGCAACACTCCTCCCAAGTGTACGACTGCTACCCAGTGGTGAACTCCTGGCTCGATAGGGGTTGTGTCATTGGTGCTTGTGCCCCTTTGGGAAGATGCCGGTGACCCTCGCCTGTCTGAGACGCCATGGTGGTCTGGATGGGCCGTGCCCCCCCATGATTTCTTTTATATATTGCATTGTAATGGCAGCAGATTTAAGCAACAGTTAGTAGAATAGTATAATGTTTATGTGAATTGTTTTCTATTCTTCAGCTGGGATATGCCCCAAAGGCTGTGTTTTGTACCTATACCCTTTAAAACTCAATAAAAAGAATTAAAAAAAAAAGTCCATACAGTACAGAACCAACAGTGGACTAACACATTTCATGCCTCACAATAGGCGCTTACTCATAGTCAATCAGTAAGCGCCTATTGTGAGGCGTGAAACGCATTAGTTTGCTCTTGGTTCTGTACTGTATGGACTTTTAATGGCTTTATAATAAAGGAATTGGAGTGCGGCCGTCCGGAGCCTTGTTTTTACACTAATGTAATAATGTCACTTGTGTCACTTGGGGTCAGATTGTCCACTGCAATGTTGCAGTTCCACTAAAAATTGCAGATCGCCGCTATTACCAGTAAAAACATTAAAAAAAGTCCATAAATCTATCTCATATTTTGTAGACGCTATAACTTTTGCGCAAACCAATAAATATACGCCTATTGCAATTGTTTTACCAAAAATATGTAGAAGAATATATCTCGGCCTAAACTGATGAATACATTTGTTTTTCTATTTCTGTTTTTTTTTTGGATATGTATTATAGCCGGAAAGTAAAAAATATTGTTTTTTTTAAAAAAACTGTTGGTCTTTTTTTGTTTATAGCGCAAAAAATAAAAACCGCAGAGGGGATCAAATACCACCAAAAGAAAGCTCTATTTGTGGGAAAAAAAGGGTTTCAATTTTGTTTGGGTACAACGTCGCATGACAGCACAATTGTCAGTTAAAATTATGCTGTACCATATGGCAAAAAATGGCCTGGTCATTAAGGGGGTAAAATCTTCCGGGGCTGAAGAAGTTAAACAGTGCATTGAGGTCAGCTTGTAAGTTGGAGACATCCTGCAAGGAAGTTATTCCACTGCATAGCTTGGTGTCATCTGCAAACACTGAAACGGTACTTTTCATCCCAGACCCTAGATCATTTATAAATCTATTGAAAAGTAAGGGTCCCAACACTGAACATTCAGAATAAGAATCATTAACCACTACTCTCTGAATTCGGTCTTTTAGCCAGTTTTCTATCCATTTACAATCTGATCTTTCCAAGCCTGTAGACTTTACCTTACACATTCGCCGTGTGTGGGGAACGGTGTCAAACGCTTTTGCAAAATCCAAGTATACCACGTCCACAGCCACCCCTCTGTCCAAGTATACCACGTCCACAGCCACCCCTCTGTCCAAGTATACCACGTCCTCAGCCACCCCTCTGTCCAAGTATACCATGTCCACAGCCACCCCTCTGTCCAAGTATACCACGTCCACAGCCACCCCTCTGTCCAAGTATACCATGTCCACAGCCACCCCTCTGTCCAAGGTTTTACTTACCTCATAAAAAGAAATCAGGTTTGTCTGACAACTTCTGTCTTTCATGAATCCATGCTGTCTGTTGCTTAAAATCTTTTTATCCAACAAGAACTCATCTATGTGGTCTTTTATTAAACTCTCCAATATATTCCCAGCTATAGAAGTTAAACTAGCAGGTCTACAGTTACTGGGTAAAGACTTTGATCTCTTTTTAAATATGGGCACCACATTGGTCCTACGCCAATCCAGTGGTATTATGCCAGTCATTAACGAGTAGAGTTGAGCGAACCCGGACTGTAAAGTTCGGGTCCGTACCGAACTTTGGGGTGTCCGGGATCCGGACCCGGACCCGGACTTTTCAAAAAAAGTCCGGGTTCGGGTCCGGATGAGCAATTACTGACCGTATTATGGTGACCTAACCGCATCCTGGTTACACCACGGGTATAAATTTTTCTCTAGTTTCAGAAATGGGTCATTGACATCTGGACGATCAAATTGAAGATATCGACCCTTATATAACCTCTCAAATTATTTTCTGGTGTATCTACTCAAGAACAACCTATTTTTCTAAAATTCGTTGTCTGTCGTACCTAAGTACTTTCTGTCTTCAACAGTCTGTTTGGACTAAAGAAAAATACTCCATTCATTTTGGAACCTGTCTCCCCACCGACACCTGTACCATATGAACCT
>BLSH010162565.1:85800-106155 GCA_018402905.1 Glandirana rugosa | reverse complement strand
TGCACTTGAAACATCTGGATAGTGTGTTTGAAAATACAGCATAGAGAAGAGCATGCATCTGGTTTCTTTCTTCACACACAGTTTCCAGATGTTTTCAGAACAGTGATATGGGTACTCCGGGCTTATTTATACTTTTTTGACACAGTTTGAAGATGATTTTAGAACAGTTCTATGGCCTCTAATGTTAATTAATACTTTTCAGACCCATTTTGAAGATGATCTCCATTTTTGCATTTTTTATGTTTTTATTTTTTTTAAAATATTTAAAGTTATTTCCCTGTCCCCATTTCTTTGTAGGTCACTTGTCCCACCCTTACCCACATTTCCTTCCTTTTGCAGACCTCTAGGACCTTCCAGGACTATTTTACAGCACTTTTTGTACCTAAAAGTCCGGGTCTCCATTGATTTCAATGGTGTTCGGGGTCCGGGACAAAGTTTGGGTTCTGTCCGGACCCGAACCCGGACTTTGTCCCGAAGTTCTGCCGAACCAGCAGAACCCGGACTTCTAGAAGTTCGCTCAACTCTATTAATGAGTCCCTAAAAATGAGAAACTTTGAAATGACAGAGCACAAATCTTTTAGGATCCGTGGATGGATGCCATCTGGTCCAGGTGCTTTATCCACCTTTATTCTGTCTAAATATTTTTGAACCATATCAATTTTAAGCCATTGTGGATCATTTACAGGTTGTGTTACTACCATCCCCATTATGGATGGTAGTCTATACAAAGCTGAAGAAGGGATTTAATACATTTGCCCCCCCCATCCATCCACTCCAAATTATTTTGTAAAGGGCCTACATGTTCAGACCTGACCTTTTTACTATTAATATATTTTTTAGGGTTTGTCCTATATTCTTTTGTAATCTGTCGCTCGTTTAGAATTTTTGCGGCCTTGATTTCCTTTTTACTTATTCTGTTATATTTTTTCTAATGTTTAAATTATGATAGTGTTCCTTACTTTTTAAAAAAAGCTCTTTTCCTGTCAGTTATAGCTTTTTTTTTAACTTTGGCTGGGAGCCACAAAGGTTTTTTTTCTTTAGCCTTTTAAACTTAATGCCCATGGGAATATACTTTGCAGTGGGTTCACATAGAGTCATTTTGAAGAATTCCCATTTCTGTTCTGTGTTCATTGCTGCCAATATTCCCTCCCAGTCTTATTTCGAATTAGAAAAAATATGAAAACAGGAAAGTTAACCCAATTTTTTTGTATAATGTGAAAGATGATGTTACACCAGATAAATCGATACCTAACACGTCGCTCTTTGAAATTGCGCCCGCTCGTGGAATGGCGACAAACTACGGTACTTAAAAATCTTCATAGACGACTTTTCAAAAATTGTTACAGGTTACATGTTTTGAGCTACAGAGGAGGATTAACACTAGAATTATTGCTCTCACTCTAATGATTGCCGCGATACCTCACATGTGTGGTTTGAACATCGTTTTCATATGTGGGTGCGACTTGCGTATGCGTTCGCTTTTGTTTGCAAGCTCGGAGGGATGGGGCGCTTTAATTTTTTTTTTCTTATTTATTTTATTTTTTATTTTTACACTTCCACTTTAAAAAACAAAAATTTGATCACTTTTATTCCTATTACAAGGAATGTCAACATCCCTTGTAATAGAAACAAGCAGGGCAGGGCCTCTCTAACGCAAGATCTGGGGTCTAAAAGAACTCAGATCTCACATTTACTTGAATATGACATTTGCCTAAAAAAGAAAAGGGGCCCTTTAAGGCTGTTAGGCAGAAGTGATATTTGGCGTTGCTCCAGTCCTCCAAGGGCATAGAGTCGAGTAGGGGCCATCTTGCCCTCGCTCGACTTCCTGCCCATCACTCCACCAGATCGGATTGTTTCCGCCGCTACTGATCTCTCCGGTAAGTGGTGGTAGGGGGGGCACCTCTCCCGCTGCCCATAAAAGTGATCCCGTGGTGAATCCGCCACTGGGACCACCTTTATGTGAAAGAGGATCGCCCATATATACAGTGGGCGGTCCGGAATTGGTTTTAGTGTGAAAAGCAGGCACTTTTCTTGAACTTCACCAAACATGTAGCTCAAATGTGATATAGAATGGGAGCAACACATCACAGACCCCCAATAGTAGCAACAAACTTTTTCCACTGCATCCCAGATCCCAGGGACTAGCATTCAAGCTGTATGCGTGAGCACTTTCAAGCAAGCAACACAGCTACACAAGTATGCAAGGGGCTGTAATCATGATGAGCTCTTCTGATCTGTCTTCTGGAGCGACAAAGTCCCATTACGCATGTAAACATATCTCAGCCTTTTTATGGCAGCAGACTGAGATTACTTTCCTCACCCTGAAAGACAGAATAGGACACATTGACAATCCAGAGCAAGTCATTTTTTAGGGCAAGGCATACTGACAATCTGGAGCAACAAGCCAGCATGTCAGTTTTAGTTCACTTCCTGCAACTGCTGGCATCAGAAGCACAAGCCAGCACCAGGGTTGGGACAAGGGGGGTGGGCAGGAGGGGAAGCTGCCCTGGGCACTGTGGTATGTGAGGCAGGAACACGCCACAAGTAGATTGGTGGGATTGTGGAGAGTGGTGATTTAGGGGGATTTGTGTTGGGAGGGGGATAAGGGGAAGACGATTTGTGCGATGAGGGGGGATTTGGGCTGGGAGGGAGAAATTTGAATCGGGGCGGGGGGAAGATGTGTACTAGGAGGATTTGTGCTAGGACAACCTTGCTCAACCTTTTCAACACAGAGGAACCCTTGAAACAACTTTCTGGTCTCAGGGAACCCCTGCTAAGAATGACTATATCTACATCTCATGATACATTAGTGTGATGGTCAATGGGAAGGATGCTCCTTACACTTGTGGTCATTGGGAATAATTCCCCCTTACAGATAGCTAAAAAGATCAATGGTGTGACTGGGAGCTTATCTGAAAGTCATAAATTGCTTGTTGCATAAAGAATCCCTAGCAACCTTTGGAGGAACCCTGGCTAGGAGGGTGGAATTTTTTTTTCTTTTTTTTTGGGGGGGGGGGGGCATTTAGGATAGTGGGATTTGGGTAAGGGGGGGGGATTTGTGCTGAGAGGGGGGATTTCAATATCAGCAATATACGTACGTGGGGCGGTCCGGAAGCATTTAAAGTCGGTGTGTAACACAGCTATGTTGCTCAGTTTATGTAGCAGAATACATATTGGCCTAAATCGATGAAGAAATGTTGTACTTGTATGAGGGGAAATTTATGTTTAGGGGGTAAGCATGATGCAGGTTACTGCTCAGTGTTTTTGTGGGGGAGTGTTTTGCTAACACATAATGCTCATACATCTTGGAGTGATGCAGTTTGGCATGTTCCCCCTGGGCTCTAGATGTACCAGCACTGTCCAGCAGCAAACAGCACAGGCAGGGGTGTCCCCGCAACAACACTTTTTCCCATGTGCAGGGAAACTTCTTGTGGAACTGACACAGCCACACTGAGCAACATAGCTGCATTACACAATGACTTTAACTGCTTTTGGACTGCTCCACGTACATAGACTGTGGCAGGGCGGCCCGGGTGCAGGAATTAACGTAGCTGTACGTGATTTGGGGCGCTGGCATGCGCCGCCAGCGACCCTCTCCCGCTGTGATGGAACACAGAGGTAGCCAATCAGCGGGTCCGGCCATCAGGACACAATTTTATATTGGATATGTATTATAGCAGAAAATATAAAATAGTTTTTTTTTTTTTCAAAATTGGCGGAAAAATGTGGGGCAAAAAAAAAAAAAAAAGCGGAGGTGATAAAATACCACCAAAAGAAAGCTCTATTTGTGGGAAAAAAGGATATCAATTTTATTTGGGCACAACTGAGTAATTGTCAGTTAAAGCAACGCAGTCCAATTTTACAAAAAGTGGTTAAAGCAGGATTCACTGGTTTGGGGCATCACCAGTAGTAACGAGGATCAGGCAGCTGAATAAGCTCTTCAATAATGACATGGGAATGGCTGTGATCCCACATTCTGCAAGATGTTAGTGTGCTTTCAGCATACCTGGGAAGTAATTCCAGTATTATAGGAGTAAGCACAGTACTGATTCCCAGTAATAGCGACAATATGCTTCCCAGCCCCTGCCACGGGCTGCGGGCACAGATTGAACACGTTATGCATACCTTTTCTTCTTCTGGCTGATGGATAACTTCCCGTTTGCAATTTCTCTAAGTAGACACTGTGATTTGAGCAGTTTTGAAAGGCTATATAAACTAGTTTGATGTCTGAAACTAGAGGACCCTTGATAACATCCTATTGGATGAAATGCGTTGGCGGGGGCACTAGTGCTGAGGTCAGGCCACTATCCCATACCGGGTCAGCAGTGAAACCCATTGTCATATGTTTTTATGATGCATTTTATTTTGTCTTTTGTGTTGCAGGGAAAAGTGTAAGCGGTTACCGATGGTTACAGCAGGTTACCGATGGTCCTGCTGTAACCATCAGTAACTGCTTACAATTTTCCCTGCAACACAAAAGCCATTCTGCCTGTCTGCAATCCACATCTGCCTGCTGTAACCATCGGTAACTGCTTATACTTTTCCCTGCAACACAAAACCCAATCTGCCTGTTTGCAATCCACATCTGCCTGCTATAACGATTGGTAACTGCTTATATTTTTCCCTGCAACACAAAAGCCAACCTGCCTGTCTGCAATCCACATCTGCCTGCTGTAACCATCGGTAACCACTGACTAAACTCTTCTCTGAAACACTGGGCTACATTGCATGACTGATATCAACTACTGCATTGTTAAGAATTTGAAACTGCTGTTTATACTTGTCTGTTGAGGTTACACTTAATTTTATTATAGTGTTTTGGGTAAGATCAAACACCTATGCCTATTTTGCAGTCTCTCTCTTGCTTAGCAATTAGTTTTAGGACAGAAAACCGCCCACTTTCTCCACGTGCCTTTTGATTAGCTCTAAAGTGAATAATTGTTAAGCCTCCCCCAAACCCATCCCAGTATAAATTCAGTTTAACTGTTGGGACGACTGGCGACGGACAGGCTGGCCACTGCTTGGGTAAAGTGCCACTGCAACGTTTAAGTGCTTGGCACTTTCAAAACGGCACTTTAAATAAGGCACTACTTTAAAGGCAAGTACAAACATTAGTTATCCATTATGCCACCCATGCTCATACTAATCTTCTTTGCAGTAACACCCTCTCTCCTCAAACTCTCAGTTCTTAACTCCCCTTTGCCACCCCACAGCCTATACATATCCCCCTCACTTTTGCCCTCTTAATATTACAGCACTTATCACCTCCTACTCTGAGCCCACAAAATGCCACCACCTCCACTTCACTGCAGCGCCAGCCCTCGTATAGGTCACACTCCCACCTTACTGCCCTCACCCTCCTACTACTCCTTATGTCTGGGGATATTGCCACCTCCAGCTAACTCTTACCCCCAGAGCTGGCAGTCTAGCTTATCTGACAATAGCCGTAACTCCCACTGTCTTATCTCAATTCCCCTGATTCCAAGAGTCAGCCCCCCCCCCCCTTATGTGTGGCCTCTGGAATGCCCGCTCTGTCTCCAATTAACTTGCCTCTGTCAATGACCTTTTTCTCTCCAACTTCTTCAATTTCATTGCTATTACCGAAACCTGGCTCCAGGAATCCAACACTACCTCTCCAGCTGCCCTCTGCCATGGTGGCCTCCTCTGGATTCATTCACCCAGATCCAGCGGACAAAAAGGAGGCGGAGTTGGACTTTTCCTCTCCCCAAAAAGCACCTTCCAGGTTTTTCCTACACCTACCTCTCTTTCCCACTGTTCTTTTGAAGTGCACTGCATTCGTCTTTTTTCTTCAGCTTGTTTGAGGGTTGCAGTAATATACCAACCCCCTGGCCCTGTGTCATGTTTTCTTGACAATTTCTCTGCATGGCCACCCTAACTACTTCCTGTCCTCTGAAGTACCTTCCATCATCCTTGGAGACTTAAACATTCCAATCAAAGCTAACACTTCTGCCACTCCCCAACTACTCAGTTTAACCTCCTCCTTCATCCTAACACAATGGACACAAACCACCACTCACTCCAATGGCAACACTCTTGACCTTATATTCTCCCACCTCTGCACTCCCTGCAACTTTTCCTCTCTCCGATCACAACCTCATCCCTGTCTCCTGCCTCCCATGCTGCCAACCTGCAAACAGTTACACGCAGGAACCTTTGCCAACTAAACCCTTCCCTTCTTCATTCTGCTACTAATTGCCTTTATGATAAAATCACACCCCTGTCCTGCCCAGACCTGGCCACTTCTGTTTACAACAACATATTGTCATCCTCCCTGGACACACTTGCCCCCATCTCTACATGCAGAACCAGGCCTCACCTGCTACAATCCTGGCAAACAGATGACACCAAAAGACTCAAGAAACGCAGCCATGCTCTTGAGCGAGTGTGGCGTAAATCCCTACAAGACTTCACCCTCTACAAATCTGCCCTTCTGAAATACAACTCCTGCCTGCACTCAGCTAAAGAAATCTACAACTCTCTCATCAAATCCCTCTCATCCAAGCCTCGTCAACTCTTTTCTACCCTTAATATCTTATTCCACCCCCCACTGTCTCCACCACCAACTTGCTCACTTCCCAGAAGATTGCCAATAACTTCAAAAACAAAATTGACACAATTTGTGATGCGATATCCTGCATCCAGCTTCCTCCACCAAGTCCAACACCCCCCTCAACATTTTCACATTTCAATCCTGTTAGCTCTGAGGAAGTTGCAAAACTCCTTTTCACAGCCCACCCCACCACCTGTCCCCTGGACCCTGTCCCTTTGCAACTACTACGACCACCCTCCTGCTTTACCCTAAACTCTCTAACCCACATCTTCAACCTCTAACTCTCTTCAGGCACTTTTCCCTCTCCACTCAAATATGCACTGGTTACCCCATACTTTAAAAACCCTCACTGGACCCCACCTGTTTGAATAACTAAAGACCCATTTCCCTGCTCCCGTTGGCCTCCAAGCTTCTTGAACACCTTGTCACAACCGTATGAGTTGCTACCTCACTGACAACAACCTTCTCGATCCCCTACAATCTGGCTTCCACCCACAACATTCCACTGAAATTGCAGTACTAAAACTCACCAACAACCTATGGCCAGTACTCCATACTCATACTTTTAGACCTTTCTGCTGCCTTTGACACAGTTGACCACCCACTCCTCCTCAATAAACTCCGCTCCCTTGGCCTCCGTGACTCTGCTTTTTCTTGGTTCTCCTCCTACCTATCTAAGTGCACCTTTAGTGTCAATACAACATCACCTCTGCTCCTCTTTCTCTTTCTGTTGGGTTGGCTCAGTCCTTGGGCCTCTCTTATTCTCCCTCTATACCTCTTCCCTGGGCCAGCTGATAACTTCCCATGGTTTCAAATACCACCTCTATACTGATGACACCCAGATCTATTTCTTGACTCCTCAACTCTGCCCCTCAATCTCCTCACGCATCACAAAATTACTGAATGACAAATCAGTATGGATGTCATGCCACTTCCTCAAACTCAATCTTTCTAAAACTGAGCTTGTAATATTTCCTCCTCCCCAGTCCCCTCCTCGTGACTTTACCATTGAGATCAACAACACAACCATTGATCCTTCCACACATGCCAGGGTGCTCGGTGTAATCCTAGACTCCGACCTCTCCTTCAGCCCCCACATCAAATCACTGGCTAAATCTTGCCACCTTAACCTCTGCAACATCTCCAGAATTTGCCCCTTCCTAACTAACGACACCACAAAACAACTTATTCACTCCTTGGTTAGTTCCCACCTTGACTACTGCAACTCCCTCCTCACCAGTGTTGCCAACCTACCAGATTGAAATTTACTGGCACAACATCCAAAATTTACTGGCACAGCCAAGTTTTTTCTGGCATTTTACAAAAGTTACAAAATTACAGTTTTCAGTGCAAATTTCAGTATTTAGGCTACAAGCAAGTACACTGTGCAAATAGCAATGTGATTTAAGGTAGATAGCAAGGTAAAAAACATATTTCTGTTATTTTCAATATAATAAGGGCAGATTATTTACTCCATCAGTTTTGCCACTTTCAAAAGTCAAATTGTAGAGATTTCCCCTTAATTGCTGTTCCATATTCACCACAGAAAGTGAGGTGAAATCCCTGGTAGCCACTAGGATCACCAGAATTTATGTCCCCACTTCTAAAGACTTCCTGTCTCCATCACCTCCTGTTTTTATCCCTCCAGTCTCCATCCCTCCATCACCCCTCATCTCTATCACATCACCCCCCCGTCTCCATCCCTCCATGACCTCTTGTCTCCATCACACAATCCCCCCATCACTTCCTGTCACCATCCCTCCATCTCCATCACACCATCCCCATCACTTCCTGTTTCCATGACACCATCCTTCCATTACCTCCTGCCACTCATCCAGTGCACACTGCACTCATACAGTGCACACTGCACTCATACAGTGCACACTCACACTAAGAGAGAGAGACTCCTGCAACCTTGCTCGTGGTTGTGTGTGAGCAGAGACAGTGTGGGTGTCAAACAGTCACACACTCACTGTCCCAATTCTTTTTGGCTGGCTTGAATAGGAAGAGTACTGCACTCACCACTCACTGTCACCAGGAGGGCTGCAGGGTCAGCCAGAGCAGGGGGGCAGACAGGAATCAGGAGGATCCATACATCCATCCGGAGCGTCTGCTCCGGTAAGGTGCTGGCTGGCGGTGGTACGGCGGGAAAATGCAGTAACATTTGAGGGCGGATGGGCTGGGCAGAGGCACTAGCTGGCAGCAGGAGGAGTGGTCGTCCAACTCGTCTCAGGGTCAGGATCGGATCTTCCCGCTCGCCACTCGAGGATTTCCATAATTGCACATGCGCAGCTCTGACCGTAGCCGATGGCTGCCGTTTTTACTGGCACTTTTCGGCTGCTACGGACTTTTACGGACACCCATAAAAACTGCCCTGTTTTTACGGGCTGTCCGTAAATTTACGGACGGTTGGCAACACTGCTCCTCACCGGCCTACCTGTACACAGGCTATCCCCCCTTCGGTCTATCATGAATGCTGCTGCCAGACTAATACACCTTACTAACGATCCGTGACTGCTGCCACGCTCTGCCAATCGCTTCACTGGCTTCCCTTACCCCACCATATAAAATTAAAACTACTAACCACAGCATACAAGGCCATCCACCCCCAGCTACATCACCAATCTCATCTGTAGATATCTGCCAAATAATCCTTTCTGCTCCTCCCAGGACCTCCTGCTCTCTAGCTCCCTTGTAACCTCCTCCCATGCTCACCTACAGGACTTCTGCAGAGCCTCTCTCAGCCCCTACCCAGCCCCTACCCTGTCTGCCTTTAGGCGATCCTTGAAAACTCACTTATTCAGGGAAACCTACCCCACCTCCACCTAAGAAGTGTACTTGAGTCACCTCTATCAGATCATCCCCTGCAGCCATTACCTTTTTTACCACCTCCTCCTCCCTTTAGATTGTAAGCTCCACAAGCAGGGCCCTCCTATTCCTTCTGTATTGAAGTGTATTGTAATTGTACTGTGTCCCTTCTTTATTGTAAAGCCCTGCGCTAACTGTTGGCGCTATATAAATCCTGTATAATAATAATAATAACCTACAAATTCAACAAATACTATACTATGGAGACTTCACATGGCTCCTGGTGACCTTTATTTACTACAGCTACATCAGGATGGTGCAGCCTTCCCCACAACAGATGTCGGATCTACCCTGAGTGCGTGTTTGCTGCTGTAACGGCAGCCAGCTTTCCCGGTGAGTGTCCCTTTCATAGGGGTGCAGTGGATGATTCTGGAGCACTGTACTGGATCACCTCTTCACTTTTCAACTCACCTCCAATTTTTTATGCACATTTTTGTACTGAACTATTGTGTTTTCACCAATAAGTTTATACTGCTGATCCTATCATGGGACTGTACATTTAAATTTATATTTTTCACTATATTGTTTTTTTTATTGTTGATTTCCATTCAAGATTGGACTTATACTTTATATATTTTTTTTTTTTTCACTTTAACATTTTTTTCACTTTAACAATTTTTTGGACTTTATTTCAATGTGCTGTCCATTCATAACAGAGTATTCATATTTTATCGCTGTTCATTTATTTTTGGCGCTACATACTTTTTCTCAAGATTATGTATACGTTTGGTATATTACTTATCTGTGTCAGCCGCCGCCCAACACAGCGCAGAGATACACCCTTTTTATTTCCGTATCAGTAATAGTCTCTCCAGAGGTGAAAGGACTGGCAATGACCCTTGGATCAAACTCAGCCAAGGCGGGATGGATGAATTCAGACATTTATCTTCACACAACCCCTCCCCCTGCCAAGGGATTGGTCTGGCTGCTCTTCAGGAACTTCAGGTCCCACCTCTTTTCTGGTGTAAAGTGTCAAAAGACCAGGCTGATACTCGCCCAAGAGCAAAAAGACAATTTGGTTCTTCTTCCCCACGTTACTTACAAGTATAAAAACAAAGTCTCTGAGGCACAGAGATGTTACTTGCCACTTCCCCACGGAGCCAAGCAAAATCTTGGAGTAGTTGCAGTCTGCGACCACAGAAAAAATAACACCTTGCCCCACATTTGCCCCCACATTTGGCACCAAAAATGTAGCGCCCCCCCGACCCCAAAGGCACCTTAGAGTGCTGGTTCTTAGGCATGGTGGGTGTGGATATTTGTAGAAAATATGGGACCCAGACACTTTTTGAATGCAAAATGGTGAGTTTATTGCTCACAGCAGAAACTATATGCAAAAAATCCCCAGCAGACTCTGAAAATGACAGCACAGGTAGACAGCAATAAAAAACAAGGGCCTTTCTCCTGCACCTACTGTTCTGTATCTATGTAGCCACAGCTGTCTCCTGTAGCAACAAAACTCAACTCACAACACCACAGAGAATTTCCTTGGATGAGTTCCCTCTTGAAGTTTCCCCAGCCACTTCATAGCCCCCGGCTTACAAAGAGTCTCCTCTGGTACTTCCTGAGAACTTTATCACTCTCAGCATGCCACAGGCAACAAGAGGTGTTTGCTCAATGGCAGTTTCCTCTCTCATGCCCTCAGGAATCATCCAGGCTCTCTCCGGCAGAGCCCCTGAACACATTGCTAGGCCTCAGGCTTCAGGCCTAAACCCCAGCAGCTATTCCCCACACACACACCCAGCCTGCAGTGTGGGTGGAAAAGACCCAGATCACCTGACTTTCCCCAAATACGTACCCTCTTCCAACATCCTCAGTGTCCAAAGAAGCTCCTCCTGATTGGCTGAGAAAAGTATGCATTATCATAACCTAAATTCACTGTAGCTCGTCATACTAATGCCAAAGGCAACAGTGTCAAATATTGGCAAAAGAGAGGAACCACAGCTCTGTACTTAGTGGGTGGAGGGGTGTCTGTACTGAGGGAGGGGGGTCTGTACTGAGGGGGACTATAGTTGGCAGAGAGGGGTTGACACAATGTCTTTCCACACTGGGTAATACCAACCCTAGTGGTGCCTCTGTTTATAGGCGTTCTCTTTATACAATTTGCAAAGAGAGCTTTTTGCTGCTTGAGGCTTCTGAGGACAACTCCTCACCCAAGATTCTCTCCCACTTTAGTATGTAAGTATGCTTGCCCGAGCTTGGTATTAACTGCTGTTAACAACTTTATAAATGTCTGAAATAAGACCTTTCTGGGAAGGGCCACCCTGTGCAATATATTATTACACTCACATGTGACAGTAAAATCATGAGCAGGGACCCCTGTTGAAGTCTATTAAGACGAAACGCGTCGGCTACTGTGAGCCCTCATCTTCCTCCATCACGATATGTTACTGCCTGGAATTCCTTGCTGCTCATGATTTTACTGTCACATGTGAGTGTAATACTATTTTAATTTGAATTAAAACCTTTTATATACGGTATCACACTATATGTGGCCCCCTTTTTTATTCCATGAACGGAGTTACTAGTGGTATTTCCACGAAGTATTGATTTGTCATGCGGACTGGCGATGGTCGTCCATACATGAGGAGTGTCAGTTTGGATTTTGGAATAACATCTCCACACTGGTTATCCATACATGCGGTTTACCAGTTGACACCTGGTAAGAGTATTTTATCTGTAAGGTGGTGGATGCACTTCAATTGGTGGAACACTATGAAACATCACTCACCGTTTGTTCTAATCTGCACCTCTTTTCTAATGTTGGTTTCCTGACGAACTGTTTATGGACGTTAATTTTTTTGAATTTTTTGTATTTTCGCTGGAAGGCCTTGTTCCTTCTTTTTCACATTTATTCTAAGGACTTTTCTTTTGAATAGTTTTTTGTTTTTTTCATATAACTTTTAGCGCTGCACATTATATTTAATTCATTGTCTGTATGCACAAATTTTGTTGAAATTGTGGTGTTAGCTGTTTTACGTTTTGGTGGATGCGCAGTGTTGTATATTTATATTTCTAGTATTTAGTGAGAGGACTTCAGATTTGGAAGGGTTGATCTTGCAGCCCGATAAATGACCATAGTGTTCCAATTCTTTAATAAGATTATGCAAGCTAATCCGACTCTGTGTTAGGGTGAGGATTACAGTGCATCTAAAAGCACTTTATTTTTTCCACATTTTGTTATGTTACAGCCTTATTCCAAAATTGATTAAATTCATTATTTTCCTCAAAATTCTACAAACAATATCCCATAATGTCAATGTGAAAGAAGTTTGTTTACAATCTTTGCAAATTTATTAAAAATAAAAAACGAAAAAATCCCTTGTACATAAGTATTCACAGTCTTTACCATGACACTCAAAATTGAGCTCAGGTGTCTCCTGTATCCACTGATCATCCTTGAGGCTGGGTCCACACTAAGTCGCATTACTTCACCAAATCAATGGTTCCCTATGAGAGCCGTCTTAACTGGTCCGGCACAAGTCAGTCCGACTTTGAAAAAGGTTCCTGTACTACTTTGGTTCGACTTTGGTCCTACTTCAGCCCAGTGAATATCATTGAAGTCGGATCAAAGTCGGATGCTTGTTCTAACCATCCGACTTGTGACATCCGACTTGTTGATTACAGCAGCAGTAAAATAAATTTATCTCATACTTGGATTGTTTTGATTGATCAAAGGGCAAGTCACTCTCTCAAAGTCGGAGCAAAATCTTATCTTATTCATTCAAGTTGGATGAAAGTAGGACCAAAGTAGGACCGATGTGCAGGGCAAAGTAGGATCAAAAGTCTAACCGTTTTTGTGTCGGAAAGAGTGAACCCAGCTTAAGATGTTTCTACAACTTGATAAAAGTCCACCTGTGGTAAATTCAGTTGATTGGATATGATTTGGATAGGCACACATCTGTCTATATAAGGTCCCACAGTTAACAGTGCATGTCAGAGCACAAACTAGGCCAAGGAATTGACTGTAGATGTCCGAGACAGGATTGTATGGAGGCACAGATCTGGGGAAGGTTACAGAAAAAAGTCTGCAGCATTGAAGGTCCCAGTGAGCACAGTGGCCTCCATCATCCATAAATGGACAAAGTTTGGCTCTTCCTAGAGTGGGCTGCCAAACTGAGCAATCAGGGGCGAGGGGCCTTTGTCAGGGAGGTGACCAAGAACCTGATGGTCACTCTGACAGAGCTCCAGCATTTCTCTGTGGAGAGAGGAAAACCATCCAGAAGAACAACCATCTCTGCATCACTCTACCAATCAGGCCTGTATGGTAGAGTGACCAGATGGAAGCCACTCCTCAGTAAAAGGCACATGACAGCCCACCTGGAGTTTGCAAAAAGGCACCTGAAGGACTCTCAGACCATGAGAAACAAAATTCCCTGGTCTGATGAAATAAAGATTGAACTATTAGGCCTGAATGCCAAGCGTCATGTCTGGAGGAAACCAGGCACCGCTAATCACCTGGCCAAATCCTATACCTACATTATACACATGGTGGTGGCAGCATCATGCTGTGGGGATGTTTTTCAGCGGCAGGAACTGGGGTACTAGTCAGGATTGAGAGAAATATGAATGCAGCAATGTACAAAGACATCCTTGATAAAAATAACCTGCTCCAGAGTGCCCTGGACCTCAGACTGGGGCGAAGGTTCATCCTCTAACAGGACAACGACCCTAAGCACACAGCCAAGATAATAAAGTAGTGGCTATGGGACAACTCTGTGACTGTCCTTGAGTGACCCACCCAGAGCCCAGAATTGAACCCAATTGAACATCTCTGTGTAGTGGAGTAATGGATGTTATTATTTAGTTATTATTATGATGGTTAATTTTCCACAACACGGTTTTTCCAGAGAGAAACATTTATTGACTTCAGACAGAACAAAGTCCAACAAGAGATAATACAATCCAACATAGGTGTAGAGAATATTGATGACAGGAACAGTGTAGCATTGAGACCACTTCAGAGGAACCCAGTTTTCCCGTCATCAATATTCTCTACACCTATGTTGGATTGTATTATCTCTTGTTGGACTTTGTTCTGTCTGAAGTCAATAAATGTTTCTCTCTGGAAGAACCGGGTGTTGCGTAAAATTAACCATCATAATAATAACTAAATAATAACATCCATTACTCCACTACTACTCTGGAGAGACTTGAAAATAGCCGTGCACTGATGCTCCTCATCCAACCTGATGGAGCTTGAGAGGTCCTCCAAAGAATGGGAGAAATTGTTCGAAAATAGGTGTGTCAAGCTTGTAGAATCATACTCAAAAAGACTTGAGGCTGTAATTGGTGCCAAAGATGCTTCACCAAAGTATTGAGCAAAGGCTGTAAATACTTATGTATGAACTTTCTTCGTTTTTTATTTTTCTAATTACATTTGCAAAGATTTCAAACAAACTTCTTTCATGTTGTCATTATAGGGTATGGGTTGTAGAATTTTGAGGAAAATAAAGAATCCATTTTGGAATAAGGCTGCGATATAAAAAAATGTGGATTAAGTGAAGCGCTGTGAACACTTTCCGAATGCATTGTATGTAATCTGCAAAAAGAGATATCTTAAATGGCTTACCTCTAACATGGATATTGGGGTTATCATGAATATGGGCCGCCAGTGGTTCAATACAGAGCGCAAACTATAAAGGCAACAAAGGGCAGCCCCGTCGCCTACCGTTACAAATTGGAAATGACGAGGAAACATCATAGGGTTTTTTAAATTGTGCTGTGGGTTTTGAGTAAATGTGCATGACTAGGGTACCCCAGATGTGCCCACTTACCATTTAGGTAATGAACCTCTTTTCTATACAAATAAGGAGGCCCAAGCCGATCTGGAGAAAATGTGGCCTTGAGGCCATTTATTAACAAACCAAACATAAACATACATTAAGACATAAACCGTATCAACTGGTTGCTGGTCTTGGCAGGCATCACAAATCCACATCTATTTGTATCTGCATTACCACCATTCTCCCCAGCTGCGCAACACCGACTGGGGGATTACCACCTCTTTGCAGATATTTCCTCTTTCCTTTTCCCAGTTAAACCTCTGTTAACTGAGATACCCCCAAGGACTCCATACCTCAGACGGGTCATTACACTGAATCGCAGAATATTTGAAAGGCCTCCGAAGCCCCTGTTGCGTGCCACAAAATGGCCCACTTCTTTGTTCACTTTAATACGTCCTTTATTCAATTTGGTCACTGACTGAGCAAAACGCCACGAGGTGCGACCCATGATTTCAGACCACACTACCACCAAAGATAGAAACTCCGAACGCAGCCATAAAAAATCGAATTTAATGTCGCGTATTAGATGGCGCATGAATCGGACCCCCAAGTCGTTTCCGCCCGTATGTATAACCAATACATTCGGGACCCTGTCCAGGCGAGCAAATCTCTGGAACTCCGGCACGACGCGGCACCACAATAAATCCGGGACCCCTATCCACCTTACCCGGGCAGCCGACCGAGGCACTCCCAGTTGCCGACCGTTCGGTCTCACATCAGCCCACCTTGCCCCCCAGAAAATGAACGAGTGGCCAAGAACCCAGACCAGGGCTGAAGCACCCTCTGAAAGAAACAAAACCAACAAAACCAACATAGTACCAACAGACAACCCCAAGAACATATCGAAAACAGACATCGGTAAAGGGCCTAGCTTACCGGGCCCGCCAAGATCAAATGAGGCCATACATAAATCCTAAATCTGTTAAACTCCCACCTCCTAATGCGTTTTACCACCTCTTCTTCCAAACCTCACTGAGCAGCCTCAGTGGCTGGCCCAATGCGGAAGTAGTGTGAGGAGAATCCTTGGGCCGCAAAGCCAGAGGCCCCAAGGCAACGCTTAAATACCGCCCTAAATTGATATACCGACAAAGACGACCCATCCTGATGGATCAACAATGACCCCTCGCCCTCCGGACAGGAACGCAGAAACCCCCCTCACTGCCGCCACCGAACAGGCGGGAGAACCCAGAATCCTACACAACCGGACATACGCACCTTTGCCAACCTGGTCGGTCTTCGAACGCCGAATACCCAGCACCACCCATGATCCCTCGAAGGATACATAAAAAAAGGCCAATATAAATGCTGTGTGGAACAACCTACCCTCGTACGGGTTCGAACACCCGCTAGGCACCTGCACCAGCAGCTTCAGGAGCAGATCAAACGTGACAGGCCGGCTGCCGAGAACCCTTCCTATAACTCCACAAAGCCTGACGGACCATGAACTCCTTTGTAATATCAGACAAACCCATCAACCTAAACCAGAAAGCCAAACTCGACAGCTTGCGATTCATGGCCAACACCGACACCCCCGATCAAAGTTCAACCCAATAAAATATAGTAACACATACCTGACTTCCCCACTGACTGGTGCCACACCCGTGTGCTGCAAAAGCGACCCCCATTCCTGACAAACCTTAGAGTAGGACGCCCACGTTCTTTCACTTACCGACCTCCTGATCAAGCTTGCAGCCACTCCAATGCAATGTTCCATAGCTCCTCTGGAAAAGGTACTCCTTGGTGCTCCGCGTCCAGTGCCAACTCTCGGACCCTGTCCAGCTGAAACCGTGACAAAGCATCTGCATTAGTAGCCCCGGGCAAGTTAACCGCATACAGAAACACATTCAACTGTAAGCAGTGAAGTACAACAACTGTACCACCAGCGGAGAGGCCGCCGAAAGCCAATTGATGACTTGCACCACCCCCAAATTGTCACAGTGCAAGCGAACCTTCTTGTTGCAGAAGGCCTCACCCCATACCTCCACTGCTACAACAACCAGAAACAATTCTAACAAAACAAGGTTTTTTAAGAAACCCGTCAGTTTCCACTCCTCAGGCCAGCGTGCTGCACTCCATTTGCCACAATACCAGGTCAAAACTACTGACCGGTCCCTGCATCCAACGCAATCACCTGTTAAAAGTCTGCGGAAAAAATCATCCCACACCCGTAGATCCGCCTTGTGTTCCCTGTTCAGCGTCACAAAATGACGCGGAGAAGCGACCCCAGTCGTGGCCGCAGACAACCGACGACAGAAAACTCTCCCCATGGGCAGTATGTGACAGGCAAAATTACATTTGCCCAACAGTGACTGCAGGGCACGCAATTGAATGGTACGCTTCCGCATAACACCTGCCAACTCTTCCCACAGCGGTCAACTTATCCTCTAGCAAACGACACTCCATGGCCAGCGAATCTATGACATTACCAAAGAAGCTGATGGACTGAGGCAGGCCCTCAGTCTTATCCGCCGCTAAGGGAATACCAAACTTCTCAGCGATATGCTGAATGGTGGCAAGCAAAACACTGCAAAGATTGGAGGAAGGAGGCCCAATGCACGGGAAATCATCCAGATAGTGGATGACCGAGTTAATGCCCGACACCTCCCGAACCACCCACTCCACGAACGACCTAAATTCCACAAAAAGCGCACACGAAATGGAGCAACCCATGGGCAGACATCAAGCCACATAAAAATTGTCCATCCATCGACAACCTAACAGGTGAAAACTGTCCGGATGAACGGGGAGAAGCCGGAATGCCGCCTCAATGTTCGTTTTTGCCATCAGTGACCCACGCCCGTAGTGCCGTACCCAGAAGATCACTGTGTCGAAAGATGTATACGACACCGTGTAGGCCTCCGGGTCAATGGCGTCATTAACCAATCCACCCTTCGGGAAGGACAGGTGGTGGATCAATCTTAACTTGTTACATTCCTTCTTGGTACCACTACCAATGGAGAAACCACCAGATTCCCGAAAGATGGGTCGACAAACGGGCCCGCCATCCGACCTAAGGCTATTTCCTTAGCTATCTTCTCAGACACTACCGCAGGATGCAAATGAGCCAATCGCAAATTCTCCGTAAACAGCGGAACCCAAGAAAGAGAACAAGGGATAACAAACCCAACCGAAAAACCAAATTCCCTTGAGGCCGCCTGATCCGGATACCTACTTAGAAACAGATGCATCCTTTCCACCTTCACCGGCGTCGTCCCTCTTAGTCGAAGGATCGCCGGCACATTCCTTGCCCTGCCTAAGGCATCGGGAAAAAGAGTGTGCTCCCGAACCGCCAAACCCTTCCTGAAAAAACGGCGAAGTGGAAGACCGCGCCAAAGTCATCAGCTTCATCCATAAGGTAATGTCTTTGTGGCCCCGCACAGGCCCGGACACACCGTATGACGTTGGCAGAACTGCTTGTTGTACCGCAGCCACACCATGCCCCCATACACCCTATGTGCCTCACTGATAGCGTCCAAGTAACAGAACAGCGCCGAGAAATACTCGGGCTGCTTCTCCCCAATAACACTAGCTAAGATTGCAAAAACCTCCTGCTTCAAGTGGGCCCCGATGGAGCCCTCAAAGCAAACATAAACTTCACATCTAGCGAAGTCAGATAGACTGCTGCCCACTGACTGTAGCCACCCCTCCCGGCGCCGTCTTGGCCCCAGAAGACTCCTCCGGCCCAGACGGCACCACCATCCCCGCCGGCCCAGAGCCGGGCCTCGTAGCCGAAGCCGCCGATACCCATGCGTCCACGGGTTGGGCCCGCCCCCTGCAAACCTGTCCACTATAGCGCCCGCAGCCCCAAGAGAAGGTCTCTGAAGGCCCCAGGCGCCGCGGACCCTAGTTCCGCTGAGTGCGGGGGAAGCCCCCCTACCCCTGGGGGAAAACCACCCGCCCCAGCACCCACCCTAAACAAATCACCCAGGGTAGACTGTAACAGAGACAAAGAAGTAGAAGTTCACTCACCAGGCTGCCCAGGCCCAGAGCCTGCAGCCATTGATCCATCATCCACCGCTGGAGAACCGCCTCACAACTTGCCATCTTCAGAACTGGAGCGTTCCCCTTTGGACCTCTCATCTGCTATCCCCTGCTGCACACTGGGGCTCCTCGAAGGGACAGGCCGCTGAACCACGCTCCGCAGCCCCGAACTCCCTGGCCCGCTCCCCGTCCTCACTCACGTGGCCCTCCGCCACGCTGGGCCTTCGACCTTTCTTTGGACTCGGACGCACGGCGCATGCACCGGTAAGGGCCGCCTGCCGCTCCTCCTTCCACCCGCCCACGATACATTCCCACGCCGGGCTGCCTCTCTGGCCAGGACCTTACCAGCAGAGGCAGCCGCACTGCCACATCTCCATCGCCATCCAGGCAGGGCGGGGGATGCAGAAGATTGGCGGCCCCGCCCGGAGGAGCTGCGCTGCGGAAGGGGATTCCTCCCAGGAGACCCGCCAGCCGCAAGCAGAGCACGCTGTGCTGGTCTGCCTGGAGGGTCCGAGCTCGGGCTCCCTGTGTGGCGCTGAGCTACGGGGGGAGACAAAGGGCTGAACCGCTCCCGCGGCCGAGGCGGTGACCACGTGGTGTGCGCGGCTCCCCCCTTTCCACCAGGTCCTCCCCCATGAGGGATGAGACCTGCTCCTGAAGCCAGGCCATGCCTCTGGTGGCCGCAGCTGCCCTGAACTGCTCCAGTAGCGCCAGTGGTGTATCATCCATGGGTGCAGAGTGTGCACTGCACACGGGCCCCCGAGCGGGGGCCCACTGTGACCCACCCTGCTCACATGGATGATTGTCCCTTGATAGCCGGGGATGATCGATGTGACGGGGACAGCTGTAAGCACCGATCTCCCTGCTTGACAGCCGCTTTTCCTCATCTCCCTCCCGCCGCCTTCAGTGCTTACAGCTGTCCCCCCTCCCAGGCTGTTCGTGACGTCCTCCTGTTCCGCTCCCTGTGTTCTCTACCCCGCTCCCCGTTCTCCTCCACTCCCCCGTTCTTCCCCGGCCACTGTGTCTTCCTTCCCATTCTCCTCCTTTCCCCCGCTCGCCTCCTCCCTTCCCCATTTTCCTGCTTCACCACTCCTCCGCTCGTACCCCCTCCTGGACCACCTTTCCCCCCTCGGCGCGTGTGGTGCACCAGTG
>BLSH010162565.1:26877-37187 GCA_018402905.1 Glandirana rugosa | reverse complement strand
GGTTAAGAATAACCTTCTTGACCCCCTCCAATCTGGATTCCGTCCTCAACACTCCACAGAAACTGCTCTTCTTAAACTCACAAATGACCTACTAACTGCAAGAATTAATGGACACTTCTCTATACTCCTACTCCTGGATCTTTCGGCTGCCTTTGATACTGTCGACCACCCCCTCCTCCTCAAAAAACGTTACTCCCTTGGTCTCCATGACTGTGCTCTTCAGTGGCTCTCGTCCTACCTATCCCATCGCACCTTCAGTGTCATTTACAATTCTGCCTACTCCTCTCCTCTTCCTTTCTCTGTCGGGGTCCCCCAAGGTTCTGTTCTTGGACCTCTCTTATTTTCAATCTACACCTCCTCCCTGGGTCAGCTGATAGCCTCCCATGGCTTTCAATATCATTTCTACGCTGACGATACCCAAATCTACCTCTCCACCCCCCAACTTACTCCATCAGTCTCCTCATGCATCACTAACTTATTAACAGACATATCTGCCTGGATGTCTCACCACTTCCTCAAACTCAACTTGTCCAAAACTGAACTCCTAATATTTCCTCCCCCACGTGCCGTTTCCCCTGACTTCTCTGTCAAAAGCAATGGTACAACCATCCACCCATCCCCACATGTTAGGGTGCTTGGTGTTATCCTGGATTCTGAACTCTCCTTTTGGCCCCACATCCAATCACTTTCTAAGGCTTGCCGCCTCAATCTCCGCAACATCTCCAAAATACGTCCCTTCCTAACCAATGAAGCCACAAAGCTCCCGATTCACTCCCTGGTCATCTCTCGCCTCGACTACTGCTACTCCCTCCTCACTGGCCTACCTTTAAATAGACTATCCCCCCTCCAGTCCATCATGAATGCCGCTGCCAGACTCATCCACCTTACAAACCGTTCAGTGTCTGCCACCCCTCTCTGCCAATCCCTCCATTGGCTGCCAAATTAAATTCAAAATGTGAACAATGAGCTACAAAGCATCCACAACTCTGCTCCCAGCTACATCACCAGCCTAGTCTCAAAATACCAACCTAAGCATCCTCTTTGTTCCTCCCAAGACCTCCTGCTCTCCAGCTCCCTCATCACCTCCTCTCATACTCGCCTCCAAGACTTCTCCCGAGCCTCTCCCACCCTCTGGAACTCCCTACCCCAATCTGTCAGACTGTCCCCAAATCAATCCACCCTCAGGCGATCCCTGAAAACATTTCTCTTCAGGGAAGCCTATCCTGCCAACACCTAACAACTACACTCCTTATTTTCTCAATCAGCCCATCCCCCACAGTTATTGCCCTTTTGTATCATTTAACCCTCCCTCTTAGATTGTAAGCTCTAACGAGCAGGGCCCTCTGATTCCTCCTGTATTGAATTGTATTGTAATTGTACTGTCTGCCCTAATATTGTCAAGCGCTGCACAAACTGTTGGTGCTATATAAATCCTGTATAATAAAAATAACAATAACTCCATCTTGCTCCCTGTCTTGCCATGACTATTTGTATTGCCTTGATAGCCATAATATGGAGTTAGATATATTTTTGAGGCCATAAATTTTAAAGGAAGCCAGGCTCCCCCCCCCCTTCCCATTTATATGTAAATAAACCAGTTGGATAGGTTTTGGAGCTGAGTAGAGGACAGGAAGATTGCTGCCATTGCTAGCAAAAAAAAAAAAAATTGTAAAAACGCCAGAGATGAATTCTCATCCATGAAGGTAAAAAACATTTTCTGTGCAGCAGCCCCGCCCCCTAATACTTACCTGAGCCCCATCTCAGTCCAGCGATGTACACTACTGCCTCAGCTCCCCAGGGACCCTGCCTCCTTATTGGCTGAGACAGAAGCAGGAGCTATTGGCTCCCACTGCTGTCAATCACAGCCACTGAGCCAATCAGGAGAGAGAGGGAGCAGGGCCAAGTTGCGGCTATGTGGGTAAGTGGACACGCAGAGCTGCAGCTCGGGAGGGCGCCTGCTTGGGTGCCCCTATTTTAAGCTGCTTGTTCTGGGGGCACTCAGCAGGAGGAAAAGGCTAGGAGCGCCGGCGAGGGACCCAAGAAGAGGAGGATCGGGGGTGCTCTGTGCAAGGCCACACAGGACAGGTAGGTATGACACGTTTGTTATTTTGAAAATAAAAAAAGAGACTTTAATATCGCTTTAAGTTTTACCTATTTTAGCAGTTCTTACTGACGTCTTACAGTAGGTCTCTGTGGATGAGCAGTTAGTCGCTGCAGTCGTGCAGTTGCTGTTACTGGATTCAAGGATGCATGTGTAACATTTCAGGGAAAAGACTGAAAAAGAACAATTTAAAGTGTGACTCCATTAAAAAAAAAAAAGAAAAACCAATAAAATTGCTGCATTTATACTATTAAGCATACAGCTGTGCTCATAAGTTTACATACCCTGGCAAAATTTATGATTTCTTGGCCATTTTTCAGAGAATATGAATGAGAACACAAAAACTTTTCTTTCACTCATGCTTAGTGTTTGGCTGAAGCCATTTATTATTAATCAACTGTGTTTACTCTTTTTATATCATAATGACAACAGAAACTCCCCAAATGACCCTGATCAAAAGTTTACATACCCTGGTGATTTTGGCCTGATAACATGCACACAAGTTGACACAAAGGGGTTTGAATGGCTATTAAAGGTAACCATCCTCACCTGTGATCTGTTTGCTTGTAATTAGTGTGTGTGTATAAAAGGTTAATGAGTTTCTGGACTCCTGACAGACCCTTGCATCCTCCATCCAGTGCTGCACTGACGTTTCTGGATTCTGACTCATGGGAAAGCAAAAGAATTGTCAAAGGATCTGCGGGAAAAGGTAGTTGAACTGTATAAAACAGGAAAGGGATATAAAAAGATATCCAAGGAATTGAGAATGCCAATCAGCAGTGTTCAAACTCTAATCAAGAAGTGCATAATTAGGGGTTCTGCTGAAACCAAACCACAGTCAGGTAGACCAACTAATGTTTCAGCCACAACTGCCAGGAAAATTGTTCGGGATGCAAAGAAAAACCCCAAATTACTCCAGGACTCTCTAAAAACATGTGGTGTGGTTGTTTCAAGATGCACAATAAGGAGAAATTTGAAGAAAGATGGGCTGCATGGTCGAGTCGCCAGAAGAAAGCAATTACTATGCAAATGCCACAAAATATCCTGCTTACAATACGCCAAACAGCACAGAGACAAGACTCAAACCTTCTGCCACAAAGTCATTTGGAGCGATGAGACCAAAATTGAGCTTTTTGGCCACAACTATAAACGTTACATTTGGAGAGGAGTCAACAATGCCTGTGAAACACGGAGGTGGATCGCTGATGTTTTGGGCATGTGTGAGCTACAAAGGCTCAGGGAATTTGGTCAAAATTGATGGCAAGATGAATGCAGTTATCAAAAAATACTGGAGGAACATTTGCATTCATCAGCCAGGAAGCTGCGCATGGGAAGTACTTGGACATTCCAACATGACAATGATCCAAAACACAAGGCCAAGTCGCCCTGTCATTGGCTACAGCAGAATAAAGTGAAGCTTCTGGAGTGGCCATCTCAGTCTCCTGGCCTCAATATCATTGAGCCACCCTGGGGAGATCTCAAACATGCAGTTCATGCAAGACAGCCCAAGAATTTCCAAGAACTGAGGAATGGGCAGCTTTACCATCTGAGAAGATAAAGAGCCTCATCCACAAATCCCACAAAAGACTTCAAGCTGTCATTGATGTTAAAGGGGGCAATACACGGTGTTAAGAACTGGGGTATGTAAACTTTTGATCAGGGTCATTTGGGGAGTTTCTGTTGTCATTATGATGTAAAAAGAGTAAACACAGTTGATTGATAATAAATGGCTTCAGCCAAACACCAACCATGAGTGAAAGAAATGTTTTTGTGTTCTCATTCATATTCTCTGAAAAATGGCCAAGAAATCATAAATTCTGCCAGGGTATGTAAACTTATGAGCACAGCTGTGTATATATATATACGTGTAGAGGTCATGCATGAGGTTGACCAGATGAGTTGTATTTTATACATCAAAAGGGATAGGAATTCTAGGAAAGAGGCAAATACCTTAGCTTGGTATTTGTGGACTAACCTGTTTAAGCAGTTCAGATGAGGTTATCTGCAATTCTACAAGGACTGTAAAATGCACATTGTCTGATTCAACACAAAAAGGGTCTTAACCACTTCAGCCCCGGAAGGATTTCACACTTTAGGACCAGAGCACTTTTTTGCGATTCGGCACTGCGTCGCTTTAACTGACAATTGCGCGGTCGTGCGACGTTGTTCCCAAACTAAATTTGCATCCATTTTTTTCCCACAAATAGAGCTTTCTTTTGGTGGTATTTGATCGCCTCTGCGTCATTTCTGATCGCCGCTATAAACAAAAGAAGAGCGACAATTTTGCAAAAAAAAAAACAAATTTCTTACTTTTTGCTAAAATACAAATCCAAAAAAAAAAAAAACTTTTTTTTTCAACGGTTTTGGCCGATTTATATTCTTCCTCATATCTGTGGTAAAAAAAAATCGCAATCGGCGTTTATTGATTGGTTTGCGCAAAAGTTGCCGCGTTTACGGATGATGAGAATTAATTTCTGGGGTTTTTATTTATTATTTTATATCTTACTAGTAATGGCAGCGATCTGCGATTTTTAGCGGCACTGCGATATTGGAGCGGACATGTCGGACCATTTTGACACTTTTTTTGGGACCATTGGCATTTATACAGCGATCAGTGCTATAAAAATGCACTGATTACTGTGTAAATGCCATTGGCACTGAAGGGGTTAACCTGTGGGGGGCGCTCTAAGGGTTAACTGTGTTCCCTGGGCGTGTTCTAACTGTATTGGTGTTTGACTGGCAGGGGTAGGGGAGTGATCACAGCTTCCATGTAGAGGAAGGCTGTGATCACAGCCCTTCCCCATCTCACAGAACGGAGATCCGTGTTTACATGCACGGATCTCCGTTCTTTCACTGCGAGGGGGGGGCATCGCGGGCAGCCGGCGGAGATCGAGTCCTCCCTACACACTCCCTGGCCCCAGACACAATGAGCGTGCGAGCGCGCCTCCGGCGGCGCGCACGCGCTCACAGTGCATGATCTGGCAGCCGCCGTCATATGACGGCCATTTGCCTAGCAGAGCCATCAACCTGCAGTTGGCGGTCGGCAAGTGGTTAAGGAGTCATGGGGGTGAGTTCAATGCTTATGCCCATGTTTATGGTAATAAGCTTTTTGAAGGGTAAATTGTTTACCAAGTTAAGGGTGAGAAAATGTGTAATTTTGTATGTTTATAATAAATATAATCAATGCACAAAGTATCCAATGTTGGTAATTAGAGGGGTCGTCATGGGAAATGGCATTCAAAGGGTAACCTGTTTAATCCACATGGTCAAATGATCGTTGAAGGGTTTATAAGTAGCAGCAGTGATTATTATTATCCATTATTTATTTATTTTATTTATTTATTTTATTTCTAATTTATTTATTTTTCTTATTTATTTTTTTTCTAATTTCAATTTAAACAAATACATTTACCGTATTTGCCAGCGTATAAGATGACTGGGCGTATAAGACGACCCCCTACTTTTCCTGTTAAAATATAGGGTTTGGGTTATACTCACCGTATAAGACTACCCCTCTTCCGTGATCTCAACGCGGCTTGTAAGGAGACTTCTATCATAGAAGTCAATGTAAGCCGCACTGAGATCGTCCTGAAAATAGTGCAGGAACCATTTTTCTAAGTCAGTGCGAAGCGATTCTCTCCTATTAGAACGGTTCCATTGCACAGCATTGAGACGACTTGTCAGGCGACTCAACAAGTCGCCTAGAGGTGAACGGGCCACTTTTTTACATTTGGTGGTCACAAGCTAAAAGCATTTTTTTTTGCTAGAGAATTACTTAGAACCCCCAAACATTATATAAATTTTTTTCAAACACCCTAGAGAATAAAATGGCGATTGTTTCAATACTTTTTGCGCAGCGGTCTTTCAAGCGCAATTTTTTTGGAACAATTTTACTTTTTTGAGTTAAAAAATAAGACAACAGTAAAGTTAGCCCAATTTTTTTTGCACATTGTGAAAGAGGATGTTACGCCGAGTAAATAGATACCATACATGACACGGTTGAAAATTGCGCGCATTCGCGGAATGGTGACAAATTCCTGTATTTAAAAAGTTCCATAGGCGACGCTTTAAAATTTTTTATCGGTTACCAGGTTAGAGGTGCAGAGGAGGACTTTTGCTAGAATTATCGCTCACACTCTGGCGATCGCGGCGATACCTCACATGTGTGGGTTGAACACCGTTTTCATATGTAGGCGCGACTTACGTATGCGTTTTCTTTGCTGCGCGAGCTCGCGGGGACGGTGTCGCTTTAAATCTTTTATTTATTTATTTATTTATTTATTTTTAGCACTGTTCCTTTAAAAAAAAAAAATCTGATCACTTTTATTGCTATCACAAGGAATGTAAACATCCCTTGTGATAGTAATATATGGTGACAGGTACTCTTTTTGGAGGGCTGGGGGGTCTAAAAGACCCCCCATCCCTCCTTTGCACTTCACAGTATTCAGATTGCCAAAAACGGCGATTCTGAATACTGTAGTTTTTTTAAATTGGCGCCGTTAGCCGCCGAGTAAACCGGAAGTGACGTCGCTTCCAGAATTTGCCGAAGGAACCCGATTACGGCTTCTGTCAGGTCTCCTTCCAGCCGGCGGACGTGCCGGATCATCACTCCGGTCTCCCGGTGGGACGGGAGGCCGGAGAAGAGCGGTGGAAGGCGGCGGGAGGGGGGGGATGTCCCCTCCCGCCCCCTGGGGTAACGTCCGAGCGGCTCCGAGCCGGATCGGTCATTACCCCTGGATAGCCGACCGCCAGCTCTAAAAAATGACACCGGGATATAGCCTGCAGGTGCAGGCTATGTCCCGGGAGAGCCGCTCAAACCCGACCGCCGCCTATTTACGGCGCTGGTCGGGAAGTGGTTGTGAACCGGCCCTAATCCCCGGCGTATAAGACGACCCCCGACTTTTGAGAAGAGTTTCAGGGGTTAAAAAGTCGTCTTATACGCCGGCAAATACGGTATTAATTGTTGCAGAATTTTATTCGGGTGAAAAAGTATAGAAATCGGTCATCTGTCCATTTGATGAAGCCTTCTTGGGTTTGACAAATTTCAAATGGCTTTTCACTCAAACGCCATGTCAATGCTTCTATTATCATAGAACAAATGCTCTGCTTCCAAACGAACTTTGACAAGTGCATGCGCATAAAACTACTAACAGTTTTTATTGTCCGGTAGACATGCGCGGTTCATTTCGTTCCGAATTAAAATTCAGGCGAATTTTCGTTTTTTTCGGAAATTCAGATGTATCCGAATTTCCGAATTTCAATAATACCGAATTTGAACGAATCCAAAATAAGGAAAAAACTAATTTGAATTTATATCGTTTTCAAATCGTTTTCGAATACTTTTTGAATTTGAAAAGTTTTCGAATTCGAAAAGTTTTCGAATTTGAATCGTTTTCCAATTTCCAAAGAGAATAAAATAGAATAGAACATAAAGGAATAGAATAGAAAAAAAAATAATAGACTAGAAAAGAATATAACAGAAAATAAAAAAAAAACAGTATATAATAGAGTAAAACAGAACAAAATAGAATAGAAAATAAAAGAACAGAATAGACTAGATTATAATAGAAACAAATATAATATAATAACATAGAATGAAAATATAACCATCTTCTCAAATTTGAATTTCAAATAGAATACATTTGAATATGAATAAATACATAAGAAAAGAATAGAATAGAAAAGAATAGAGTAGAAAAAAGGAATAGAATAGACTATAATAGAATAGAAAATAATATAATTAAAAAAAACAACAGAATAGAATAGAGTAGAAAGAATATAACTATTTCCTAAGTTTCAAATAGAATCAATTTGAATTTGAATAGAATAGGAAGATGGTTATATTCATTCTATTCTATACTATTCTGTTGTGTTTTTCTATTCTATTCTATTCAAATTCAAATTGATTCTATTTGAAACTTGGGAAATAGTTATATTCTTTCTATTCTATTCTGTTGTTTTTTTAATTATATTATTTTCTATTCTATTATAGTCTATTCTATTATTTTTTTCTAGAATAGAATAGGAAGATGGTTATATTCATTCTATTCTATACTATTCTGTTGTGTTTTTCTATTCTATTCTAGAAAAAAAGAATAGAATAGACTATAATAGAATAGAAAATAATATAATTAAAAAAAAACAACAGAATAGAATAGAGTAGAAAGAATATAACTATTTCCCAAGTTTCAAATAGAATCAATTTGAATTTGAATAGAATAGAAAAACACAACAGAATAGAATAGGAAGATGGTTATAATCATTCTATTCTATACTATTCTGTTGTGTTTTTCTATTCTATTCTACTCTATTTTTTTCTATTCTAATTCAAATTGATTCTATTTGAATTTTGGAAAATGGTTATATTATTTCTGTTCTATTCTATTGTTTTTTTTAATTCTATTCTTTTTTATTCTTTTCGAATTTCAGAAGATGGTTATAATAATTAATTTTATTCTTTTTTTTTTATTCTATTCTATTCCATTCTATTCGGTTCTTTTTATTTTCTATCCTATTTTGTTCTGTTTTACTCTATGATATTATTCTTTTATTTTCTGTTATATTCTTTTCTATTGTATTACATTTGTTTTTCTATTCTATTCCTTTATTTTCTATTCTATTTCATTCTCTTTTGGAAATTGGAAAACAATTTGAATTTGAAAACTGTTCGAATGGATTCGAAAAAGAATAAACGAAACGCTTTCTCTCCTCCAACCCCAGACTACAGCATTCTTTCAGCCATTGATACTATAATCCATTTTCAGAAGGTTGCAATGGTGCTGCACTGCAGTCATCTCAAAGAGCATTGCAGGCATTTAGCTTCTATAAATTGCTTGTTGCTAAAAGTTTTTTTTTTTTTAAATGTATCAAAAAATTGTAAAATCCACTAGAAAAAGATCATAGAATTAATTCAGTCCGGTGCCCCTTACCTGATCCTATGCAGATAGCTGCTAGCAGTAGGATACTTGTGTGTGCTGCCATTGTAAGCTGGAGGAATACTAATGAGCCCCGCCCCCCGTGACACCTTGGTATGCTGGCCTAAAGAAAACAGAGAAAGGAAAAGTACAGTATTTCTATTACATGGTCTGTGATTTGCCTGTGGCTGTCCTCAAAAGGTTCATCATCCCTCTTGACTGTTTTTTAACAAAGTTCACATACTTGGTGAGGCTAAAAAAGACACAAGTCCATCTTGTTCAACCAATAAGAAAAAAACACTATATAGAGTGCCTTGAAAAAGTATTCATACCCCCTTGCCATTTTCCACATTTTGTCATCTTACAACAGGCTTTCTCAACCTTTTAACCCTAGAGGAACCCCAAAATCAATTTTCATATCTCAAGGAACCCTTTACTAAAACCAACTCGTCAGGGCTCAACGGGAACAATGCCCCTTATATTGGTGGTCAATAGGAAGAATGTCCACCTTAACCACTTCAGCCCCGGAAGGATTTCACACTTTAGGACCAGAGCACTTTTTGCGATTCGGCGCTGCGTCGCTGTAACTGACAATTGCGTGGTCGTGCGACGTTGTACCCAAAGTAAATGTGCGTCCTTTTTTTTCCCTACGAATAGAGCTTTCTTTTGGTGGTATTTGATCACCGCTGCGTCATTTCTGATCGCCGCTATAAACAAAAGAAGAGCGACAGTTTTGCAAAAAAAAAACAAATATCTTACTTTTTGCTAAAATACAAATCCAAAAAAAAATATATAAAAAAACATTTTTTTTCATCGGTTTCGGCCGATTTATATTCTTCCTCTTATTTGTGATAAAAAAAAATCGCAATCTGAGTCTATTGATTGGTTTGCGCAAAAGTTGCTGCGTTTATGGATGAGGAGAATTAATTTCTGGGGTTTTTATTTTTTACTAGTAATGGCGATCTGCGATTTTTAGCGGTACTGCGATATTTCAGCAGACATGTCGGACCATTTTGACACTTTTTTGGGACCATTGCCATTTATACAGAGATCAGTGCTATAAAAATGCACTGATTACTGTGTAAATGCCATTGGCAGTGAAGGGGTTAACCTGGGGGGGGGGGGCATAAAATCGTTTTTCATTCTATAAACAAAAAAAAAACGTTTTGACAGCGAGAAGAAAACAAATATCGCCGCTAGTCTTTACTGCGTCGCCACTAGTTTATGGTGGTTTTCTTTCGAGATAAGCATCCCTTTTTTTTCCTGCGTGTAAATGAAACCCATGTTGCAGCGTG
>BLSH010162565.1:11100-22853 GCA_018402905.1 Glandirana rugosa | reverse complement strand
CATTCTACAAACTCATTAAACAGTCCACATTTAGTTACTGCAAACTTTGAAGTACATGAATTTTCCCTGAATGTGGACTGTTTATTGTGTTTGCATTGATTTCAGCATGGAGCACTTTGCAGTACATGAACTTTTACTGAATGTGGACTGTTTAATGAGTTGGCATTGATTTCAGCATGTGCAAAGTGCTTAATGCTGAAATCAATGCAAACCCATTAAACAGTCCACATTCAGTGAAAATCAATGTAGTGCAAATTGCTCAGTGCTATAATCAAAACAGAACTCATATATACTGATAAGCTTTAATATTATCAAATTGATAAGTGTGTGATTGTGTGTGCCAATGTACAGAGAGGAAAAGGTGGATCCTAAAGAGGAATGGGTGTGGTTTACAGCTGATAGGGCGGGTCTTAACCAGGAAGGGGTGTGACCTTGACAGGAAGGGGTGGGGTATTTAAATTAGGGGGTGCATGAGTTTAGTCAGGCCTAGGGCGGCACAAAACCTAAATACACCACTGCTCTAATCCCTTAACCAGCTTTGTTGCCCTTCTCTGAACCCTTTCCAATACCAGGACGTCCTTCCTGAGGACCGGTGCCCAGAACTGGACGGCATACTCCAGGTGCGGCCTCACCAGAGACTTGTATAGTGGGAGAATTATTGATTTATCCCTGAAGTTAATCCCTTTCTTGATGAATGCCAACACCTTGTTAGCCTTGCTTGCAGCAGCTTGGCATTGCATGCCACTGCTGAGCCTGTTCTCTACTAGGACCCCTAAGTCTTTTTCCATCCTCGATTTCCCCAGGGGCTCTCCCCCTAGTGTCACAGTCCCGATAAAAATCGCAGATCGCCGCCATTACTAGTAAAAAAAAAATAATAATAATAAAAATGCCATAAATCAATTTCTATAGTTTGTAGACACAATAACTTTTGCGCAAACCAATCACTATACGCCAATTGCGTTTTTTTTTTTGGGATATGTATCATAGCAAAAAGTAAAAAATATTGTTGTTTTTTCAAAATCGACGCTCTTTGTTTGTTTATAGCGGTGATCAGAAATGACACAGAGGGGATGAAATACCACCAAAAGAAAGCTCTATTTGTGGGAAAATAATGATAAAAATGTTATTTGGGTACAACGTCGCATGACCGCACAATTCTAATTCAAAATGCGACAGCGCTGAAAGCCGAATATTGGTCTAGGCAGGAGGGGGAGTTTAAGTGCCCAGTAAGCAAGTGGTTAAAGCAGGGTTATGTTATAAAAAAAGTTCCAAGCTTTGAACATCTCACAGAGCTCTGTTCAATCCATCATCTGAAAATGGAAAGAGTGGCACAACTGCAAACCTACCAAGACATGGCCGTCCACCTAAACTGACCGGCCGGGCAAGGAGAGCATTCATCAGAGAAGGAGACAAGAGGCCCCATGGTAACTCTGGAGGAGCTGAAGAGATCCACAGCTCAGGTGGGAGAATCTGTCCACAGGACAACTATTAGTCGCGCACTCCACAAATCTGCCCTTTATGGAAGAGTGGCAAGAAGAAAGCCATTGGTGAAAGAAAGCCATAAGAAGTCCGGTTTGCAGTTTGCGAGAAGCCATGTGGGGGACACAGCAAACATGTGGAAGAAGGTGCTCTGCTCAGATGAGACCAAAATTTTACTTTTTGGCCTAAAAGCAAAACCCTATGTGCGGCAAAAAATTAACACTGCACATTATCCTGAACACACCATCCCCACCGTGAAACATGGTGGTGACAGCACCATGTTGTGGAGATGCTTTTCTTCAGCAGGGACAGGGAAGCTGGCCAGAGTTGATGGGAAGCTGGATGGAGCCAAATACAGGGCAATCTTAGAAGAAAACCTTTTAGAGTCTGCAAAAGACTTGAGACTGGGAAGGAGGTTCACCTTCCAGCAGGACAATGACCCTAAACATCCAGCCAGAGCTACAATGGAATGGTTTAGATCAAAGCACATTCATGTGTTAGAATGGCCCAGTCAAAGTCCAGACCTACAATGGAATGGAATGCTCTCCTTGCCCGGTCGGTCAGTTTAGGTGGATGGCCATGTCTTGGAAGGTTTGCAGTTGCTCCATACTCTTTCCATTTTCCGATGATGGATTGAACAGAGCTCTGTGAGATGTTCAAAGCTTAGGACTTTTTTTATAACCTAATGTAGCACCCTCTACATAGGTAGGTGCTAGTTTAGGATTGTTGTGAGTGTAGGCAAATTTAGGCAGGCCTGGCTGGAAGTCAGGCCTGTTTATTTTTGTTTGATCTTGGCTGGGAGTGCAGTTGGTTTCTCACAGGCAGCATCGCTGAGGCCTCCCTCTTCTTTCTAGAAGGTAGTGAGCTGGATTGCGCCGGTGTCATCCTGTTGTTGGCTGCAACCTGCATTATTTTGACATGCTCTTTGATGGTTTCTGCTTTATTATAATAAATGGTTGAAGTTGATGGATGTATTTTTTCCACTACAGTGTCACAAAACCAATAAACATTTATTCTGAAAAAATCAACAAGGTCAGAAGGGATTTTGCTACCCTGATCCATTTGCTCGCTGTCCTCGAGTGCGATTTCCTATTAAAGTGGTTGTAAACCCTCCATATACCCAGTAGTGCAGTGACTGGCCTTGGGTGATACAGAGAGGTTAACCTCTTCCCGTTCGCCCTATAGTAGTGTGCGCTGGATCATGTGTATATATACGTGAACTCACACTTTCGGGTAGGGGGCGCACATGGCGGCTGGTGCTCAATCTTCTTGGGGGGGGCAGCTCGTGCCCCACCCAGCCAGCCACCCCCCCTCAGAGCTGGCCAGCCAACCACCCCCCCCGTCGATTGATCCCTGCATTGCTTGCCTGTCACCCATCAGTCCCCCTGCCAACCCCGCACTTACCCCATCCACATCGCAGCTTTGGGGGCTTCCCCCTGAGTCCCCCGTCTCGTTTCTCCCCCCGGCCAATCAGGATTTAGGACTCTGTTTGGGTCCAGGACCCACTTCCTGTTTGGCCGGGAGGAAAAAAAAGGAAGACTTCAGCAAAGAGCTTCTCAGTGTGCCGCTGGGAGGCTAAGCCAGCCTCTCCCGCCCCTTCACAGTCCGGCGCTCCAGTGGGCACTGGGGAGGCAATCAGTGGTCTTTGATCGCTCAGTTCTCGGTGTAGATATAGTGGGGGACAGCTGCAGCATCGGATCAACGCTGCAGCCCTCTAGGTGAGTATGAATGTTTGTTTTTCTTATTTCCATTTTCTATAGCTCCGCGTTAACTGTCATTCTGCAGCATCTGAAAGATGTATAAAAACAAGACCAGGAAAGGGTCATGTGATCTACCATTAATTATAAATTAGGGAACCCACTTATGAAAGTAGAAATGTGAGAGGCTCATGGGTTTTGTATAATTATCTGTGTCTCATGGTTGATAACAAAGTCACAACTGTCACCTCCAAGCATAAAAAGTGCTCTGCATCCTTATTCCAACATGTCTGAATGTAGAGAGTGGTGGGCAGTGTTGCCAACCGCCAGTAAATTTACTGACAGTTTGTAAAAATCAGTGATTTTTACAACTGTCTATGAATATCAGGGTCTGATAATTTGTCATGCTGTGCTGACTTATCAATGGGTATTGTCAGTGTTTCCATGTTGTGTTTAAATATCAATTGTCTTAGTTTTTAATAGGAGTTCTGTTATTTTTCAGGTTGCCAGTAAAATATGTGCTTCACCAGTAAATTTTCCATGTTTTGCCAGTAAAAAATGCTGCGGGAGGTTGGCAACACTGGTGGTGGAGCTGGCCTAGAATTAGATTTTTGATATGGGACAATGTAACACTTCAGCCCAACATTTATCCATTTCAGGCTGGGTTCACACGTACGTCTGTGAATCCGACTTTGCCCTGCGACTTGAAGTCCAATTTCCATCCGACTTCAATGAACGGGATGCGACTTTGGTCCCGACAATACCAGGCACTATGTCTGGTATGAATCTTGAAGGGGAACTCCATGCCAAATTAAAAAAAAAAGGCATGGGGTTCCCCCACCAAGACCATTCCAGGCCCTTATCCGAGCACGCAGCCTGGCAGGTCAGTACAAGGGGTGGGGACAAGCGAGCGCCCGACCCCCCTCCTGAACCATACCAGGCTGCATGCTGCCCCGAGCACACAGGAGTTGGGTTGTGGACTGATGACGTCTAATAGGATGAAACGCGTCAGTGCCGCTGACCCTAAACCGCTGTGCTTCGCATCTTGCCGGCTGTCACATGTTCCGATCTTGTTTTTGCTGTATCTATGTAAGTGCACTACTTTTAATAAACTGTGATTTTAAATGGTTTTAAACCATTTGAGGCTCTTTGTTACTGTAATGAGAACCACGTACCTGGTAGTAGAGCCTGTCTTCTTGTAGAAGGAACATGATGTTAGAACCCAACATGTTTCGCCAGTTTTGGCTTACTCAGGGGATATCTCAGACCACCATTTTATTCTCAAAATTCTAGTAAAAGCAAAATATCCTCGTAACAGAATTACTTTAGAATGTGATATAACAGCAACGTCTGTATGTTAATTGTTCATTCCATCCAAAATCACTCGGAAGCTTACCCCAGGATCTCCAGAGAGGGCCACCCAGTCAATCCACACATTCTAGGGAAGAGGCTCTATGTGGCCACAGGGTAAATAAGAGGACCAAGCTAAGAAATATAAAGAGTGAGTTATATTTATATTGGCCCACAGGGGGCTTCCTTGGACAATCCAAGTTTCTTGTCCAATTGGGGGCTAAATAGCCTCAAGTATACTTACTAAAATTCTAATAGTCAACAGGAACAGACCAGGGGCGCCAAACCACAGTATACTATTCATGGGCTAATCTTCACATAAGGTAACCACTGCAGAGACAGACAAACAGAAGGTCTGGGCTACTAAGGTATATTAGCTATAGTAAAAAGAAGTCTATAGAAATATATGACATATCATTGGCACAGATATGTAGCCAGCTGGGTAACAGCCCTAATGGCCAGTATGCTAGGGACATGATTAGATGGTTTATAGCAGGGGTAGGCAACCTGCAGCCCTCCAGCTGTTGTAGAACTACATTTCCCATGAGGCAATGCAAGGTTGACGGGTACAATTACTCCCAGAGGCATGATGGGACTTGTAGTTTTGCAACAGCTGGAGGGCCGCAGGTTGCCTACCCCTGGTTTATAGCATGGTAAGTATATCAAAAGCCCGACCGTAAAAACCTCCCACGGGTATGCGTCAAGAGCATCAGCCAATGACCATCATTAACCACTTCCATACCGGGCCTGTTTTTTGGGTTCAGTGTTACAAGTTAAAAACTGTTTTTTTTGCTATAAAATTACTTAGAACCCCCAAACATTATATATATTTTTTTCTAACACCCTAGAGAATAACATGGCGGTCATTGCAAAACTTTATGTCACACCGTATTTGCGCAGCAGCCTTCCAAGCGTGCATTTTTTTGAATAAATTCAGTTGTTTTAGTTAAAAAATAATAAAACAGTAAAGTTAGGTAAATTTTTTTCCATATTGTGAAAGATAATGTTACGCCGAGTAAAATGATACCCAACATGCCACGCTTCAAAATTGTGTCCGCTCGCGGAATGGCGACAAACTTTGCAACTTAAAAATCTCCATTGGCGACCGTTTAAAAAATTTGACAGGTTAGCAGTTTTGAGTTACAGAGGAGGTCTAGTGCTAGAATTATTGCTCTCACTCACATGTGTGGTTTAACAAAGGACAAGAATACCCCCTATGCGGGACTGTAATAGGCAGCAAACACCACAACTTAATCTAAAAAATCTTGGTTTATTGTGTCGTTTTTTTTAAAAGAAAGGACGAGTACATAGAAATACGGTATATACATACAGTAAACATCACAAATGTTGATCAAAGATTTAACTATGAGCAGATCATACAGTCCACCACAGATGTTTCTGTGGGAATGAGCATACGTAACTTCCAAAAAGAGAAAAATCCAAAGATGAAAAAAGAGACGTGGAATTCGGTGCCCATCTTTTTTTAAACGTTTCATCTACATTTTTCAAGTGTAGGGAAGATTTGAATTCTTAATCTGTAGGGATTGATATCCTCACGGATATAATGTTCAAAACTGAACCATGGGTCCCAGTGGGTCAGCACTTTGAGAGGGGCAGCAAATTGAACCACGGCTGCCTCTCCTCTTCTATTTACCCAGCAAATTGGCAACCACATTTTTTTTTCCAGCAGCTTTGTGTGTCCTGATGTGTCCTATAATTTTGCACACCGACAAGGTGCTGTTGCACATAAATCTGGCTTTCGTGATAAATTTAATTTTAATTATCATGATATACAATAATGGATGCAGGGCCTTTTGGTGGGCGTGATTTTTTTTTTGGGGGGGGGGCAACATTTAATTCTTGGAGCCAGGCAGCACAATGTCTTGGGCCAGCCCTGGTCAATGTGCCAAAACATGGCCATTTTCTTTTCAACTAATTTGCTCAGTACTGAGAACATAGCTGCCATTTCAGACTCTTGGGCCTCTTTTTTTCCCATGGTCTCTGTACTGGGTCATCGGTACCTCAAATTCCCTACTTTTAAACATTCTGGGTGAACACACTGCGACCCCCAATAAGTTTCACTGAAGAACACCCCCCCCCCCCCCCACCACAAAAACTGAATATCCAGCAACAAAGAAAAGGAAAATAGGGGAAGGGAGAAAAGATTGCGTGCACTGCCAGATGGACAAATATGTTGTTGTCCTTTCTTTTAAAAAATAACACAATAAACCAAGAATTTTTAGATTTTAGCCTCGTACACAAGGGACGACGATCGTATACAACAGGTCGTACAAACGACCGTTGTATGCAAAATCGATCGTTTGTACGCGCGATTAGAACAGCCGACGTACGACGGTCGTACAACGGGAGTTGGATGAGCAAACTAGAAAACTTGGTGGTACCAACAAGCGTTCATACGACCGTTGTGCCGTGTGTACAGAGAAGTTGGTACAACAAGTTGTATTGTGCAAAACACGCATGCTCAGAAGTCAGGAACGGCCGGATGCTAATTACATGCACCTGAACGTTCTTCTGTGGTCGTACGATCGTGTAGTGCAGTCAGTATGCTACATACAACAGCCAACATACGATTTGAGACGATTGGTCGTACGATCGTCATCCCGTGTGTACGAGGCTTAAGCTGTGGTGTTTGCTGCCTATTACAGTCCCGCCTAGGGGGTATTCTTGTCCTTTGTTAGATATTTACAGGGATGAGGCAACCACCACAAAGGCCCCACTGAATGTGGAATCCTTTCTCACATGTGTGGTTTGAACACCGTTTTCATATGTGGGCGGGACTTACGAATGCGTTCGCTTCTGTGCGCGAGCTCGCAAGGACAGAGCCCTTTAAAATTTTTTTTCTAATTATTTATTTTGCTTTTTACTTTTTTTTTTACACTGTTCTTTTTTTTAAAAAAAATTTTGATCACTTTCATTTCTATTACAAGAAATGTAAACATTCCTTGTAATAGAAAAAAAGCATGACAGGTCCTCTTAAATATGAGATCTGGGGGTAAAAAAGACCTCACATCTCATATTTACACTAAAATGCAAAAAAAAAAAAAATGTGAAAAAAATGACTGCCCAAAAAAAAAATTGGGCCCTTTAAGACCGCTGGGCGGAAGTGACTTCTGACGTCATTTCCGCCCCGCCGTGTTATGGAGCCGAGTGAGCGGCTTCAGCCCCTCAGTCGGCTCACGGACACTGGGGGGAGAGGAACCGATCATCTCTGCTGCTGCCGGAGGGTCCGGTAAGCGGCGAAGATGACGGGAAAGAGGCAGGAGGGGAGGCATCTCCGCTGATAAAAGTGATCTTGCGGCGAATCCGCCGCTAAGACCACTTTTATCAAACACAGAATCGCCTGCAGGAAAAAACAATATCTGAATGGTGCAATTCAGATATCGCTTCTCAAAGGCAGGAAGTCAATAGACGTCCACCTAGAGAGAAGTGGTTAAAGCAGGGGTAGGCAACCTGGGGCCCTCCAGCTGTTGCAGAACTACAAGTCCCATCATGCCTTTGGGAGTAATTGTAACTGCCAGCCCTGCAATGCCTCATGGGAAATGTAGTTCCACAACAGCTGGAGGGCCGCAGGTTGCCTACCCCTGGGATTAAAGTATATTCACTGCTACGGGAGAGGGGTGGGGTGTTTTCAATGGGTTATGGTTTAACCTGTTTTTACTCTTTTTGTTACTCCCACCCTGCTTGTCGTGGCTGCCTTTTGTCTTTTCTTGCTAATATGTTTTCCAAAAACAAATTAAAAAAAAAAAAAGTATATTCAATGCAATGTAAGTAAGCGTAGTGAGACCAAGAAATATAAAGTAGGTTACCTCGCGCCAAATACAGCTTCACACTGGTCGCCCCTGTAGTCCAACAGCTGACATGTAGGAGATGCCGGCCTTTTATGTCCCCCGCTGGGTCAGCGCCTGATGTAACCGTATTAAACAGAAAGTGCAGCGCTAATAGATAAAATATGATGATAATAAAAACTTGGAATTGCAGCCCCAAGTAATGGTGAGCAATAAGATGAACAGTCCGAAACCCCTGCAGGAAAGTCAAGTGAAGCAAATCACACGGGAGAAAGTGCAGATAATGGTATCCTGACTTCAATAAACCCAAGGACTACCACCGTGCCAACACCCAGTGAAGTAGAGAAGGAGGGCTCCTCACCAGATGGAGTTGACCGCCATATGATAGGCTGGTTGCATGATCCTCTGGAGAAGTATGGTCTCTCCACTAACCCTTTTAGGAGATCCTCCCCGTACCATCAGGATTGTAGACTGGGAGATCCCTCACGTCACCAACTTTCTTTCATGTGTATATTGCAGTCAGGTGATAAACTGTAAATAGAACGTGGGACCAGCGTGTTCTGAGGCTGCAGCGTTTTGGCGTTTTTGACGATAAGCCGGCAAAACGCTCACTAACGCCGTACCAACATTAACCAGCATTTTTGATGACAGCGTTTTAAGGTTGGCCGCTCCACGCCCGTGCGCGCCAATGGTGCCGATCAGCCTATTTAAGCTTCCTGCACCCTGTAGCAGGTGCTGTCTGATCTACAGCAAATCCGTTTTCCCGAGAGACCTGTACCTGTGCACTTCCTGTTCCTGTGACCCCGGCTTGATCTGATTATCCGTGCTATCTGCCTGAACTGACCTCTGCTTGTCCATGACCACTCTCTCTGCCTGATCCCTCTGTACCTCGCTGCCTGCCCGTTGACAACCCTGCCTGAACCCGACCATCCATCCGTCTGATCCCTCTGCACTGTTTTGCCTGAACGTTGCTGACCCGGCCTGAACCACAACTCTCAGTCTTGCACGGATCTCTGGAAGACATCTTACCATCACCTATGTCTGAATCCAGCTCTCGTGCTCCCCTGTGCTCCAGCGCTCCCTGTCTGCTCTACCAGAGGTTCTGGAACCAGGGCCGTAAGAGAGGTTGTTCCCTGCACAAACCAGACTCCACCGCCAGGATTGTGACGCGTTGGGCCCGACGTTTTGATTATTTTTTTGCAAACGCCCCTGTGTATGAGGCCTTAGCGCTGCACTTTCTGTTTAATATTGTTTTGAAGTCCGTAGGTTGGCTTTGTGCCGGCAGCTTTTACATATACTGTGTTTTGCCTGAGCGCAGGGTTTACCTTGTTTTTTGTTACGCCTGATGTAACTGACCCAACGATAACAATACCCGCTGCTGCACAGGCGCGGGAAGGATGGAGAAGTCTACAGCCTACAAGACCCAGGAGTCAGTGCGGGGAGAGGGCGGAGGAAGGAGCCACAACAACAGCACCAGAAGCGGATAAGTCCACAATGCAGGGGTGGACTCCATCCACAGACAACCACCCCCCCCCCCCCCAACACTGTCAACAGGGTCAGCAGGGAGTCAGGGCTGGCCGCCCTGATGTGAGAACCCAAGGGCAATCCCTAGGGAAGCCATCCTGATGGGGGATTGGCTCCACAGGGAACACCTCAGCATGGCAGAGTGGCAGCCCGGGCACTGCTAGGCAAACCCGCAAGTGCCCTGGGCATCCATGCAGTTGCATAATAAGTCATTCAATCCCACAGAGGGATCAAACTGCAAGTGTCCAAGCAAGATCTGAGGAATATAAACTACAGTCCAACAGGTGAACCTCCCCCAGGCTGCAGCAAACATGGGAAAGACAAAGAACACACAAGGGCGCACTGGCCTAGCGCATTATCCTCAGTAACAAAAGAATTTTAATAAAAGTCATAAAAACGTACTCACAAATGAGTTCAGATAAAAAGCATTTGAGCACATTTCAGCTACGCATCCATTTCTGCCATAGGCTGGTGGTGTCCTATGCAGACTGGCTTATGCCTCTTCCTCAGAGCCTAGTGTACCATGTCAAGACCACGGGCTTATATCACATAACTAGCAAAAATGGGGAGGGTGAAGTCACCCAACACTGGGCGTGGGTTCTGTTGTGACTGGTTTGCACCCTTTAGAAGTACCAGCCTCCCTAGCAATACTGAAGACAAACATAGCCATGTGCGTGCCCCCAATCCCCCCTAGGTCTTGCCAAATTGCGGGGTGGCTCGCAACCAATTACTCAAAGCCCAATCTGTGTCAACCAGCAAACATGGATTGGAATGTACAATGTATGATCAAACAAGGAAGCCAATCGCTATATTTATGTTTATTCTTAGGCTTCCTCTTTGATAATCTCCATATTATTATTTCTTTACAACTAAAACATACAATAGGGACTGATTCATTGCGCATTGTTCAGCTGATACATTGTTTGCTTTAAACCGCAGAAACCCCAAGCAGATAAAGAAAAGGAACAAATGAGAAAAATTTCTAAAGAACCTTTGTGCTCACCAAATAAAAATCTTGTTAACGGGTTCCCGACCGGCTCACATATGTTTACTGCTGCAGAGTGGCAGCGTGGCAGTGTCCCGTGCTCTTGTGCCCGCCGCACTCTGCAGGAGTGTGGCCGCGGCTAGGGGTGGACTCGATCTCTGCCGACGAGCCACGATTGCCTGGCAGAGAGGAAGAACGGAGAACCGCCGATGTAACCACGGCGGTTCCCCGCGCTGTCAGGTGGCATTTAAAAGATCTACTGATCCCTGTCACTGGGATCACTTAGATCTCTTATGCCCCTGCCAGCCCAGCCCCCTCACACGCCTAGGGAACACAGTTACCCCCTAGATCTCCCCCTGCAGGTTAACCCCTTCACTGCCAATGACATTTATACAGTAATCAGTGGATATTTAAATTTCTGATCGCTGTATAAATGTCATTGGTCCCAAAAAAGTGTCAAAAATGTCCTTCATGTCCGCTCCCCTAAATATCGCAGTCCCGATAAAAATCGCAGATCGCCGCCACTACTAGTAAAAAAAAAAATTTGGAAAAACGCCAGAAATATATTGGTTTGTAAATGCGGCCACTTTTGCGCAAACCAATCAATAAACGCCCATTGCGGGTTTTTTTACCAAGAATATGAGGAAGAATATAAATCGTCCAAAACCGAAGAAAAAAAATGTTTTTTTGGATTTGCATTTTAGCAAAAAGTAACAAATATTGTTTTTTTTTTTTTTTTGCAAAATGTTTGGTTATATAAAGACCGCAAAAAGGTTTAAAAAAAAAAATGATCATCACCGCCGCTAGACGCTAAAAATAGCCCTGACGCTATAAATCCCCTCGCCTGTACTTCCTGTAAAAACTGTGAAAAAACCCTGGTTACTGTAAATATGTCGCTAGTCTTTAAATTTA
>BLSH010162565.1:0-11090 GCA_018402905.1 Glandirana rugosa | reverse complement strand
ACTAGTAAAAAAAAAAAATTGGAAAAACGCCAGAAATATATTGGTTTGTAAATGCGGCCACTTTTGCGCAAACCAATCAATAAACGCCCATTGCGTTTTTTTTTTACCAAGAATATGAGGAAGAATATAAATCGGCCAAAATCGAAGAAAAAAAATGTTACTTTTTTTTTGGATTTGCATTTTAGCAAAAAAGTAAGAAATATTGTTTTTTTTTTTTTTTGCTAAATTGTCGCTCTTTTTATGTTTATAGCGGTGATCAGAAATGACGCAGAGGTGATCAAATACCACCAAAAGAAAGTTCTATTTGTTGGGAAAAAAGGGCGTCAATTTTGTTTGGGTACAACGTCGCACGACCGCGCAATTGTCAGTTAAAGCGACGCAGCGCCGAATCGCAAAAAATGCTCTGGTCCTAACATGGGAAATCCTTCCGGGGGGGTGAAGTGGTTAAAGGCGCAGTACTCAAGATGACAATTCACCTTTACCAATATACAAAAAAAATGTATACAGTATATATATCGTGCTGTAGTGGATATATTTTGTCTTTTGTAAATACAAGAAGTTCATTGTTGGGGTTTGCGTACACTTTAACCTCTTTGCTTACCGGGCACTTAGCCCCCCTTCCCGCCCAGACCAATATTCAGCTTTCAGCCCTGTTGCATTTTGAATGACAATTGCGCGGTCGTGCGACGTTGTACCCAATCAACATTTTTATCATTTTTTCCCCACAAATGGAACTTTCTTTTGGTGGTATTTGATCACCTCTGTGTTTTTTATTTTTTACGCTATAAACAAAAAAATAGCGACAATTTTGAAAAAGAACAATTTTTTTTTACTTTTTGCTATAATAAATATCCAAAAAATATATATATATATAAACAAATTTCTCTCTCAGTTTAGGCCGATATGCATTCTTCCTCATATTTTTGGTAAAAAAAAATCCCAGTAAGCGTATATTGATTGGGTTGCGCAAAAGTTATCACGTCTACAAACTATGGGAATGGATTTATGGCATTTTTGTTTATTTATTTATTTTTTACTAGTAATGGCGGCGATCTGCGATATTGCGGCGGGCACGTCGGACACTTTTGACACTTTTTTGGGACCAATGACATTTATACAGCGATCAGAGCTAAAAATAGCCACTGATTACTGTATAAATGTCACTGGCAGGGAAAGCGTTAACCTGTAGGGGGCGATCTAGGGATTAACTGTGTTCCCTCATTGTGTTCTAACTGTATGGGGCCTGGGCTGGCAGGGACATAATAGATCTAACTGATCCCGTTTACAGGGATCAGTAGATCTCTGTTATGTCCCCTAACAGAATGGGGAACTGCCGTATTTACATTGGCAGTTCCCCATTCTGCCACTCTATTTGGCGATCTCAGGTCGCCAGTAGACATCGAGTCCACCCGCTCGCCGCCAGTGGGTGTGAGGGCACGTGGGGAGCGCGCAAAGGGGCGGACGCCAAGGCCAAGTAGATCCGTCTGTAACTGTCAGTCGGCTATAGCGTGGATCTGAAGTGGTTAATACAACTTTTTAAGGTGTGGTGCTGCATTGTCTTCATATAAGGGTGTGATAGAGTGAAACGCGTCAGCAGGCTTACCTGAAAGGCTTTTTTTGTGATGTGGTCTAACATTATTTTGCCTTTATTAGCGTGAATAAAGAAGATGTCTTTTATAAGATAGAGGTGTGTGGTCATCCGGCCTTTTCTTTCTACAACCACATTTCTGTGGGTGCTCAAGAAACTCATAAGTCAACTTGTGTTGAGGGACGTTTGCATTGGATTTATTATTACTATTATTATACAGGATTTATATAGCGCCAAAAATTTGCGCTTTACAACATGAGGGCAGACAGTAAAGTTCAATAGGGGAGGAATCAGAGGGCCCTGCTCCTTGGAGCTTACAATCTAGAAGGGAGGGTCAAGTGATACAAAAGGGCAATAACTGTGGGGGATGAGCTGATGAAGAAAATAAAAGTACAGTTGTTAGGTGTGGGCAGAATAGGTTTCTCTGAAGAGAAGGGTTTTGAGGGATCGCCTAAAAGAAGAGTAGGGGATAATCAGACAGATTGGGTTGGAAGTTCCATAGGATTGGAGAGGCTCAGGAAAAGTCCTGGAGGCAAGCATGGGAGCTAGAGAGCAGGAGGTCTTGGGAGGAACGAAGAAAACGATTTGGTTGATATTATGAGACTAGCTTAGTGATGTAGCTGGGGGCCCAATTGTGGATGGCTTTGTAAATTATTGTTAGTATTTTGAATTGATTTTGTTGGGTGAGCGAGAGCCAAGAGATTGGCATAGAGGGGTGGCAGACACTGAGCGGTTGGTAAGGTGGTTAAGGCTGGCAGCAGCATTCATGATGGACTGAAGGGGGGATAACTTGTAAAGGTAATCCAATGAGAAGAAAGTTGCAGCATTCGAGGCGAGAGTAGACATGTGCAGAGCGGGAAAATTCATTTAATTTAGCTTCATTTCGATTTGATATTTTCATAAATTGGTTTAGTTCGATTCGTTTCATTTGTTTAATTAGTTTTCAGAATTTGTTTAGTTTATTCGTTTTCGAATCAATTTTGAAAAGTTTTCGAATCAATTTTGAAAAGTTTTCGAATCAATTTCGAATAATTTTCGAATTCAAATCATTTTCAAATTTGAATAGTTTTCCAAATTACAAGGAGAATGGGATGGAGTGGAAAATGGAGGAATAGAATGGAAAAAGATAGAATACAATAGAGGGGAATATAAGAGAAAATAAAAGAACATAATGTGGTGGAGTGGAACAGAGCTGTTGTATTCTATTCTTTTGTTTTCTGTTATATTCTTTTCTAGTCTATTGTTTTTTTCTGTTCTATTCCTTTGTTTTCTGTTCTGTTTGGTTCTCTTTCGAAACGGAAAAACGATTCGAATTCGAGGATTTTTCAAATTTGAATTTGAAAACTATTCGAATTTGAAAACTTTTCGAATTTGAATATGAAAACTATTTACATTTGAATTTGAAAACAATTCGAATTTGAAAAGTATTTGAAAACGATTCGAAAATTATTTGAATTTCGTCCAAATTTTTTTTCATTATTTCAGAAACGTTCAAATTCGGTACTATTGTAATTGGGAAATTCGTATACATCTGAATTTCCGAAAAACGAAAATTCGTCCAAATTTTAATTTGGAATGGAACTAATCGCACGTGTCTACCAGGGAGTGAACTAAGCTTTGCGGTGTCATTGGTTAGGAGAGGACATATTTTGGCGATGTTGCGTGGGTTGAGGTGGCATGATTTGGACAATGATTGGACATGGGGTCAAAAGGATAGTTCAGAGTCCAGGATTACACCTAGAACCTTGGCATGTGGGGATCAGTTGATGGTTGTGCCATTGCCCTTGATAGAGAAATCAGGGGAAGGGGCACATGGGGGAGGAAAAATGATGAGTTTGGCTTTGGATAGATTGAGTTGGAGGAAGTGGTGTGGCATCCACACTGATACGTCTCTTAGTAAATTAGTGATACGTGAGGAGACTGAAGATGTGGGCCGAAGGGCAAAGAGATAAATTTGGGTGTCGTCAGCGTAGAGATGGTATTGAAAGCCATGGAGGCTATCAGCTGACCCTGGGAGGAGGTGTAGATTGAGAATAGGAGAGGTCCAAGAGCAAAACCTCTGGGGACCCCAACAGAGAAAGGAAGTGGAGAGTGCGGTGGGATAGGTAGGATGAGAACCAGCGAGAGTGCAGTCATGGAGACCAAAGATTATCCAGTGTGCTTGGGTGTGTTGGTTTCCAGGTTACTTATTCGCATGTTTTGCATAATAATACAGGGGGGGCCATTTATATGGATACACCTTAATAAAATGGGCATGGTTGGTGATATTAACTTCCTGTTTGTGGCACATTAGTATATGTGAGGGGGGAAACTTTTCAAGATGGGTGGTGACCATGGCGGCCATTTTGAAGTCAGCAATTTTGAATCCAACTTTTGTTTTTTCAATAGGAAAAGGGGCATGTGACACATCAAACTTATTGGGAATTTCACAAGAAAAACAATGGTGTGTTTGGTTTTAATGTAACTTTATTCTTTCATGAGTTATTTACAAGTTTCTGACCACTTATAAAATGTGTTCAATGTGCTGCCCATTGTGTTGGATTGTCAATGCAACCCTCTTCTCCCACTCTTCACACACTGATAGCAACACCGCAGGAGAAATGCTAGCACAGGCTTCCAGTATCCGTAGTTTCAGGTGCTGCACATCTCGTATCTTCACAGCATAGACAATTGCCTTCAGATGACCCCAAAGATAAAAGTCTAAGGGGGTCAGATCGGGAGACCTTGGGGGCCATTCAAACTGGCCCACGACGACCAATCCACTTCCCAGGAAACTGTTCATCTAGGAATGCTCGGACCTGACACCCATAATGTGGTGGTGCACCATCTTGCTGGAAAAACTCAGGGAACATGCCAGCTTCAGTGCATAAAGAGGGAAACACATCATCATGTAGCAATTTCGCATATTCTATTGAAAAAACAAAAGTTGGATTCAAAACGGCCGACTTCAAAATGGCCACCATGGTCACCACCCGTCTTGAAAAGTTTCCCCCCTCACATATACTAATGTGCCACAAACAGGAAGTTAATATCACCAACCATTCCCATTTTATTAAGGTGTATCCATATACATGGCCCACCCTGTAGAACAATCAAAAAAAAAAATAAAGGATTCAGTTGAGGTGAGAAGACTCGGATCATCTAACAGTCCTAATAAGTAGATTTCTGGGCAGAAGATATTAATATGAAGTACAACGTTTGGCAAACTTACCACCTACCGCCCCATGTTACCATCACTTCCGCCTTCAACAAAGCTTGCAATAAAACCTTTTGCCGAACCATAGATGCTGGAGGTCCTGAACTTGGACCAGTTGTGGTCCAAGGGGCCCTCTCCATGTGACCCAGGTTTGGTATTTTTATCGGCAATGGTTCGGGAGAACGGTGTCCCCAAACCGGGTGACCCCCTCCCATAGACTCCAATGTTAAAGACTGCTAACGTCTTTGTTGTAAGGGCCCCTTGAGACACTGGGGCCCCTTATAGCAGTACTGCCTGTACACCCCTGATGGCCCTGTAGATGTCTGTTATAGATATAGAGTGGGATCCTAAGTCGCTGTTTACAAAATGAAGCCAGCAAGGTCTTAAAGGGCCCGTTTTTTTGGGGGGGGGGCTTTCATTTTTTTCAGATTTTTTTTTTTTTTGCATTTTAGTGTAAATCTGAGATGTGAGGACTTTTTGACCCCAGATCTCATATTTAAGAGGCCCTGTCATGCTTTTTTCTATTACAAGGAATGTTTACATTTCTTGTAATAGGAATAAAAGTGATCATTTTTTTTTTTAAAGAACAGTGTAAAAATAAAATGTAAAAAGTAAAATAAATGATTAAAAAAAAAAAAAATTTTAAAGAGCTCCTTCCTTGCGAGCTCGCGTGCAGAAGCGAACGCACACGTAAGTCCCGCCCACATATGAAAACGGTGTGCAAAGCACACATGTGAGGTATCGCCACGATCGTTAGAGCGAGAGCAACAATTCTATCACTAGACCTCCTCTGCAGCTCAAAACTGCTAACCTGTAGAATTTTTTAAACGTCGCCAATGGAGATTTTTAAGCTGCAAAGTTTGTCGCCATTCCGCGAGCGGACGCAATTTTGAAACATGACATGTTGGGTATCAATATACTCGGCGTAACATCATCTTTCACAATATGGAAAAAAATTGGCCTAACTTTACTGTTTTCTTATTTTTTAACTAAAAAAAAACTGAATTTATTAAAAAAAAAGCACACTTGGAAGACCGCTGCGCAAATACAGTGTGACATAAAGTTTTGCAATGACTGCCATTTTATTCTCCAGGGTGTTAGAAAAAATATATATAATGTTTGTGGGTTCTAAGTAATTTTATAGCAAAAAAAAATGATTTTAACTTGTAAACAACAAACCCAAAAAACAGCCCCCTGACTGAAGTGGTTAAGCTTTAATATAAAAATACCCCATGGCAGTGCCCAAATACCCCTGCCAGTAAGGTTGCAAACTGGCCTTGAAAAAGGCAGAGAAAAGTACACTATTCTGCTCACGTAGACTTCACTGGGGTTTAGGCGCTATGCCTGGGGTTTGTGGATTTTTTTAAATGTTGGGTGAAGGTCCAGCAAATCAGACTTCTCTCATCCCTACGGATCAGTAAACATACTTGGACTTGCAAACATGGGCTTGACACCCTACACCAGCAGTGTATTTAGTTTTTGTGCTGCCCTAGGCCTGACTAAACTCGTGCACCCCCTAATTTAAAAATGAGCCACCCCTTCCTGTCAAGACCACACCCCTTCCTATTTAGGACCCACCTTGAAATTTTCCAGTGGGGACACTAGTTCTTAGGACTGGACTTTGGGGGGGGGGGGACAATGGGACAATGGATTCCCTTAATTTGCAGGGATTTACTCAGACTTCCTGTTTGGCTATGGGGTAGCACAACGACTCATTGGTTGGGGTCCGTCGCCTGGGCCCCTCGGGATGAGCGGGTCCCCTACATATGTATGGGCTGTCCCCCCTGATGGTGGCCCTGCCCAGCTGCTTTATGGGGGTGCCAGACCGATTTGGCTCCTGACCTAGTCTTCCCCATAAAACTGGCACTACACTAAGAGCACAAGCCGGGGGGAGACTCTTTTTGTGCTGCCCACCTGCAAAGTGCCGCCCTAGGCCTGGGCATTGTCGGCCTAGGCCAAGATACAGCATTGCCCTACACCACATACAGTGTATTTGTCTGAAATACCATCTGGTGGCTTTTTGATCTGAGAATGGCCTCACCGAAGTTATTGCACTGTAATGTGTGGATCCTACAGAGGTCTTAATTGGAAACTAAAGCCTCGTACACACGGGACGACGATCGTATGCAACAGGTCGTACTAACGACCGTTGTATGCGATATTGATCGTTTGTATGCGCAATTAGAACAGTCGACATACGATGGTCCTACAAGGGAGTTGGATGAGCAGACTAGAAAACTTGGTCGTACCAACAAGCAGTCATACGACCGTTGTATCGTGTGTACAGAGCAGTTGGTACAACAAGTTGTATTGTACAAAACACGTATGCTCAGAAGTCAGGAATGGCCGGATGCTAATTACATGCACCTGAACGTTCTTCTGTGGTCGTACGATCGTGTGGTGCAGTCAGTATGCAAGTTACATGCAACATACAATTTGTGACGATCGTACGTACGATCATCGTCCCGTGTGTACGAGGCTTTAGAGTACTCTGGGATCCAGCACCATTCCTAACCCCCTCTGGCTATAAGAAGCCAGGTCTTGACCCACCTCACTTGGCTCCACCTATAACTAAGGACAGGTGCAGTCCACTTTCTCCACTTCAGGGGCGCTTGTCTGCAGCAGCATTGCAGATGGAGAGGAAGTCAAGAGTAGCATAGTTCCTCTATGGTTTCCTGGGTCACTGGGGATGCTATCCAATTGGATGCTGCCTCCCCATGTGACTCTAGCAGCCATCTTTGGTCACGCAGAGCCTATATGAGGTCCTGGCTTCCAGGCTTGGCATGCATTTTGCAAGTGGGTAGTGTAGGGACAGGTATCCCATCTGTTAGGGACAGAACTCGCAACAGGGAAAGGTTCCAGACAAGGAGGGAAGGCATAGGGTTTGCAGCTTCTTTGGACATCTACGCGCTTGGGCAAGAGATGGCCAGGCTGCATTCTGCGCCTCCTAACATGCGCTGAAACCTGCTCTCTACGCTCTGCTGGACCTGTGAGTGTTCCTGGTTGGGCTGTCTTCCCATCCGGTTTATTGTGAACTGTCTTTGTATTATTTTGAAACAAGTTCTCTACATAGCACCTGGCCTGTGTGTGTTATTGCTGCTGCACCACGCTGCACCCCACCTACAGACTGACCATTTAAATATTGTCATTTGCTTTAAATTATAAACCCAAAAAGGCATAGGATCAATTCACTGTGACACCAGACCAACAATGCCGACACCGGAAACTCCTTACTCATACACTATATTACCAAAAGTATTGGGACGCCTGCCTTTACACGCACGTGAACTTTAATGTCATCCAAGTCTTAGTCCGTAGGGTTCAATATTGAGTTGGCCCACCCTTTGCAGCTATAACAGCTTCACCTCTTCTGGGAAGGCTGTCCACAAGGTTTAGGAGTGTCTATGGGAATGTTTGACCGTTCTTCCAGAAGTGAATTTGTGAGGTCAGGCACTGATGTTGGACAAGAAGGTCTGGCTCGCAGTCTTCGCTCTAATTCATCTCAAAGGTGTTGAGGTCAGGACTCTGTGCAGGTCAGTCAAGTTCCTCCACCCCAAACTCGCTCATCCATGTCTTTATGGACCTTGCTTTGTGCAGTGGTGGGCAGTCATGTTGGAACAGGAAAGGTCCATCCCCAAACTCTTCCCACAAAGTTGAAAGCATGGAATGGTCCAAAATGTCTTAGTATTCTGGCACCTTAAGAGTTCCCTTCACTAGAACTAAGGGGCCAAGCCCAACTTCTGAAAAATAACCCCACACAATAATCCCCCCCCCCCACACCAAATTATTTTGACCAGTGCACAAAGCAAGGTCCATAAAGACATGGATAAGCGAGTTTGGGGTTTAAGAACTTGACTGACCTCAACCCATTAAAACACCTTTGGGATGAATTAGAGCGAAGCCTGCAAGCCAGGCCTTCTCATCCAACATCAGTGCCTGACAAATGCTCTTCTGGAAGAATGGTCAAACATTCCCATAGACACTCCTAAACCTTGTGGACGGCCTTCCCAGAACAGGTGAAGTTGTTATAGCTGCAAAGGGTGCGCCAACTCAATATTGAACCCTACAGACTAAGACTGGGACGCCAATAAAGTTCATGTGCGTGTAAAGGCAGGCGTCCCAATACTTTTGACAATATAGTGTATGTCATCTACAAGGTCTTTTGCATTGTTTTTTATCTGCTGACCCATCATATTTCAAGGTAATTTCTTGTGAAAACGTTGTTTTGTCTCCTTATTCTGACATCTACACCTTTTGTATTCTTTTTGATTGTCAATTAAAGTCAATTTATTGTGAAAGAAATGTAATGCTTTTATTTGGGTGTCAAAAAAATCAGACGATACATAAAAGTACATGGGAAGAAGAAATTACATCAGTGGTATTTATGCACGAGGCACCATACAATGCCGTACAGGAACCCTATGGAGATGTCTCCTCTCCACCACTATAGACATTGCAAGAAACAGGCACACAACAGGCACACAATTCAGGGCTTCACATTACAAAGAAATGATTGATGCCGGTTGGATAATCTGCTATCTCACATCATCTATCAGAGAAGGGAGCCGCTGATGAGCATCACGATGGTTCCCACCGCCAGGACAATGGCGGCATAGCTGGACTTGATGCTGACGCTGGAGTTGCACAGGTCGGTGGAGCAGCAGGACACGGAGGCTGAAACTCCGAGGGCACCACCGCTGGTTGGCGTGCAGCTGACTGCACAGGTTTTGGTTATTGAGGTCGTAGAAATTCCAACTAGAGAGAGAACAAATGGAACAGCCGTTAATTCTCAATATAATATCCTTCCTGAAAACCTGGAATAAAGCTTGCACACCGATAAACCATAACATTATGACCAGGGCTGGTGCAAGGATTTTTGACACCCTAGACCAGGGGTTCTCAACTCCTTTCCTCAGGACCCACCAACAGGCCAGATTTTAAGTATTACCTTGGGGAGATGCAGACTAGAACACTGCAATCACTGAGCAGCAAATGATATCACCTGTGATGTATTTCAGTTATCCTGCAAACCTGGCCTGTTAGTGGGTCCTGAGGACTGGAGTTGAGAACCACTGCCCTAGACGAAACCTCAGTTTGCTACCCCCACTGGTTCCTCCCCTGACCAGCGTTGTATTTAGGTTTTGTGCTGCCCTAGGCCTGACTAAACTCATGCACCCCCTAATTTAAATATGAGCCACCCTTCCCTGTAAAGGCCACACCCCTTCCTGGTTAAGACCCGCCTTGAAATTTCCTATTGGGGACACTCGTTCTGAGGGCCTTGGGGGGATTGGAATGGATTTCCTTAAGAGATTTCCTCACACTTCCTGTTTGGCTATGTGGCAACACAACAACTCATTGGTTGGGGCCCGCCACCTGGGCCGCTTGGGACGCCCGGGTCCCCTACATATGTATGGGCTGTCCCCCTCTGATGGGGGCCTGCCGGTATTGTCATACCGGCAGCAAGTTCAGCCGCTTTATGGGGGTGCCAGACCGGTTTGTCTCCCGGCCCAGTGCACCCAATAAGACTAAAAGTGTAGTGCAAGCCATTGGGGACTCTTTTTGTGCTGCCCCCCTGCAAAGTGCCGCCCTAGGCCTGGGCCTTGTTGGCCTAGGCCAAGATACAGCATTGCCCCTGACCCCACCCCCTTTGCCCTGCCCATGTGACAGGAGGCGGCGCTATACAGGAAGCATCGGCTCTGCTTCCTCTAGCGCTGGTTCCAGTGCTGTGCTGTGCCTCTAATTACACTACCAGTCGGACAGAGCAGCTGCCCAAGACTGACTTAGTTACATGCTGCAGCTTGCAGAGCATGCAGACGTGGAGGGAAACAAGCGGCCGGGCGCCTCTAGGTAGCAGTGCGCCCTAGGCGTCTGGCTAGTTTGCCTAGTAGCACCAGCGCTGATTATCACCGCCCTCCTAATGTTAAAGTGGTTGTAAAGGCAAAAGGTACATTCTATGCATTACGATCAAAAAAACTTCCAGTGTGCAGCAGCCCCCCTCAGCCCCCGTAATATTTACCTGAGTCCCATCTCGATCCAGCGATGTTGTACAAGAGTCTCAGCTGCCCAGGTGTCAGGAAGGACATTCCAGCAGACAGGATGGTCCTTCTAGACAGCGTCCTTTGCAGAGGGACAGGCTAATTCGTGTTCCTGTTCTTGCTAATAGAAATTGTGCACTTGCACACGCCATACGTCAGTCACTATCATTCCTCTGTATACACCCACTATCATTCCTCTGTATACACCCACTATCATTCCTCTGTATACACCCACTATCATTCCTCTGTATACACCCACTATCATTCCTCT
>BLSH010162562.1:117616-149892 GCA_018402905.1 Glandirana rugosa | reverse complement strand
AGGCCAACCTGGTTTTTCAGCTGTAAAAATGTTCAAACAATCTAAAATGCTATAGAATGCAGATCCCCAACGTTTTTGGATGTTTTAGACCAATTGAGTCAAATTTCCAAACAAAACCCCAAACCTGGCCCTTTAAAAACGCACCAAAAAATGCTTAAAAAAGGCAAAAAACAGCAGTAATATAACACTGGTAAAAGGTGCAAACATTACAGATAGACCTCTTTCACACTGAGGCACTTTACAGACGCTATTTAGCCAAAAAAAAGCGCATGTAAAGCGCCTCAAAAGTCACTCACCATCCACCCCAATGTGAAAGCCTGAGTGCTTTCACACGGTTGCAGTCCGCTTGCAAGATGTTACAATAAGTCCTGCAAACAGCATCTTTGGGGTGGTGTGGTGAGCGGTAATATACCGCTCCTCCACCGCCCCTGCCCATTGAAAACCATGGGCAGCGCTTCCAAAGCGACTGCATACCACCTCGGAAGTGCAGAGAGCGGGCAATTTTAACCCCATTTTAACCCCTTGTGGGGGGTTCAAAGTGCCCCACTCCCGCAGCCTTAGCACCGCTCTAACAGCAGTAAATCCCTGCTGTGACTAGTGCCCATAAGTTACAGACGTTTTTTGAATGTTTTTTGGAAGTCCTGTGTGCATGATGGAGCACAGACATTTATTTTGTACCATATCTTGCACCATGTTTAGCCTAAACCTACATTGACTCATTCCCACAGCAAATGACTCCTTGTTCATGTGGGAATACCATTGTAATGACTAGTGCGTTCAGCTTCTGTGGAGGGGGCAAACCTTTCCAGCTTGCTGCACCTCTCGAACGTTCCTGGGATGAACTGCCAGGCTGGGTGCACACAAGTGGATCAAGATGTCAGCTTGTGTCCAACCAAGGTCCATATACATTGCATACAAATCTGTTTCTCTGTGTTGAGCCTCTAATTTTGCCAAACATGTATGTCTGTATGTGACTTTACATTAGAGTTTTAGATAAAAAAAAAATATACTGTACCAATAAGCCACCCGGGTGGCATTTGGCCACATTCAAATTTCCTGGAGTCCAGACTGCTTCAAGATGTAGGCAATATGGCAGGACCCTGGGAAAGCTGCTTGGACACTCATAATCCGCTGCCTGGCGTCACAGACAACTTGGACATTGAGGGAGTGGTACTGTTTTCAGTTCCTATAACCAACTTCACTGATCCTGGGGGCCCTGATTGCCACATGTGTACAATCAATGGCCCCCAGGATTTGTGGCATTTGAGCACGGTGGTAGAAAGCCACCTTCACATCACTCCACTCATCTTCATTTTGTGGCACAAGGTGAAGAATGTCATTAATGACCTGCATAAACATCCTGGACACTGTGGGTTGGCTTATGCCCATAATACTTGCAGAAGTGGCTTGGAAGCTGCCTCGTCCCAAGATATATAAGGTCACCAATAGCCTGACCATGCCTGGCACAGCATGACTGCATTCTGTCATTGGTGCGATTTTCTCCTGTATGAGGTGGTAGAGGTGCATAATTGCTGATCTCCTTAAGCAAAACCTGCTCCAGATATCAGAGTCCCACATGTTTTCCAAAAATGCCCATGGGGCAAAAATGAAACAGAGGTGCCGCAATATCCTGGGCCTGCTTCTTGATGGGCTGCCTCACAAAAGGCACCCACTGCCAGCATAACATGTTCTTCACCCTCTGCGCCAATGATATTAATACCACTGCCATTTATATATGCTAATGCGCACAAGTGTGCATACAAGCGCATTTGCACACAAATATGGGCATCTGCATACAAACATACTTGTGATGCGCACATATATCTGTGTGCACATTGATGCGCAAATATAAGGCTGTGTATGCACAGATATATGAATTTTTTTTTTTAGATTTCCAGGACCCTAATTTTTAGTCAAAACAGATTGGAGCAACGCTTTTCTAACATCCTCCCAGCACCAGAACTTCCAGGTAATCACAAAGAGTTCTGGGTCAGTGAGGGCCGGTTCACACTGCTCCAACCTTGGAGATAGCCTATGATTCGCACACTGCAGTGTGACTCGTATGCAAGCTCTGTGCAATATGAATTCAGCCATAGAGATTTCTTTGCAAATTCAGACATACAATCGGAGCAAACAGACAGCGCTTTTTTTACACAGGGTCAGAATTGGAGCACAGGGCTGTTTACATCATGCAATAAGACTCCTGTGTGAGTTTGCACTGCGATATGTGAACTGATTTGGGGCTGAGATTACCTTTGTATGGTCACTCCCCACAGTTCACATAGAGCAGTGGGAACTGCAACCAGGAGACAAGCGATGCCAGAACACACAGTGGATTCACAGCATCCCGGCATTGCTGCAGTGTGAACCGGCCCTAAGGCAGTTTACTAAGAAATGGTGTCCCTGGGATTACAGCAGGTGAACAAATGCAGAGGACACCATTTCACACATACAACACTGCATATCCACCAGCTGAATTCATTACCTGCAATTTTCTCTAGCTGTTAAACCTAAAGACTCCACCTAAACACCTGGATGATTGACTTGCTGGTGTGCTAAGGCCTCATACACACGGGCGTTTTGCACGCCGGCGTTTGTAGGCGTTTTTTGCAGCTCTCCATGTTATTCAATGGCCTTCTAAAAACGCCGGCGTTAGTGAGCTGTTTTTAGAACGTGGGACCATCACGTTCTGTAGCTGTAGCGTTTTGGCGTTTTTGACGCCAATTGGCAAAACGCTCACTAACGCTTGCTAACGCCCGCTAACGCCGTACCGGCGTTAACAAGCTTTTGACGCCGGCGTTTTTAGGTTGAAAAATAGCAGAGGACTGATTTTTTTTTAAAAAAACGCCTATTGACGCCGACGCTCACTAACGCTCGCTAACGCCGATGCAAAACGCCGATTTTTTAAAAAACGTCGGACCTGGCGTTTTGCTTATTTATTATAAAACGCCTGTGTGTATGAGGCCTAAAGATTAGGTTTTGAGGTACACAATTACAGCTTAGAATTCACATAATTCTAAAGAAAGATATTTCACGTCCAACATTAAAAGTAATAGAAACAAACAAGGAGATCAATAATTGACATTTATTTTGCAAGCATAAAAACACAATTATATACACACACACATTCAGTTCCTACCATTTAAATATTAAAACTAAAAATGGTGAATGACACACAAATGAAAACCATTAAGTTGGAGCAGCCCTGCTCATAGGAGCTTACAATCTAAAATAGTTAGAAACCTTACAGTGGACACCAACACACATCACATTTTGAACAGCAAAATTGAGAAAACTTAATTATAACAAAGCTTCACAACTTATTAAGAACATAATTCTAACACCCACCGCCACACCAAATTCTACACACATCCATTGGTTAGTCTGTTCAGTTATAAGCTGCATTTCCATGTACATGATTAAGCAATGAGATCAAACAATCAGCAGATACTCCCAAACTACGAATGCATGGTAATGCAGAAACAATACACACAACAATTGACAGAATCACCACAGACAACCACTTTTGATGGTCAAAATGCACAATAATTTCAGCAAACAGCTCTAGTGAGGCATTACTCATTATGCACAAGCTCATTACTCCCACAAACACCACAGGAAAAAGAAACAGGCCTCAACCAAACAGAGGCCAGCTACTCCGGGCCTTTATATAGAGCTTGTATCATTAGGGCCGGTTCACATTGTAGCGAGGCGGAGCGGCGCGGAGCGGCGCGATGCGGCGCTCCAGGCGATCTCAAAGCGGCTTGCTAGGAGACTTCTATCATAGAAGTCAATGCAAGCCGCCTGAGATCGCCCTAAAAATAGTGCAGGGACCATTTTTCTAATGCGGAGCGAAGCCATTCGCTCCTATTAGAACGGTCCCATTTGCACAGCATTGAGGCGAATTGTCAGGCGACTCAAGTCGCCTGACAATTCGCCTAGATGTGAACGGGGCGCGAAGTCGCGCCGCTCCGCCCCGCTGCAGTGTGAACCGGCCCTTAGCATTGACACACCCAATGGAAGTACACGCCCACCAGTGTCATTCAATCTGTCTCTTCATGAATGTTTCAAATGCTTACACCTGATGAGCAGCAACACCCCATGCAAAATGTTATGGTTTACACAGCACAGGTCCATGTGGTTTGAAAACTGTTGGTTTGTTTATGTGCATGCCAATGGACTAAAGCCCCGTACACACGGGACGATGATCGTACGTACGATCGTCGCAAATCATATCTTGGCTGTTGTAGCTAGCATATTGACTGCACTACACGATCATACGACCACAGAAGAACGTTCAGGTGCATGTAATTAGCATCCGGCCGTTCCTGACTTCTGAGCATGCGTGTTTTGCACAATACAACTTTGTTGTACCAACTGCTCTGTACACACGATACAATGGTCGTATGACCGCTTGTTGGTATGACCAAGTTTTCTAGTCTGCTCATACAACTCCCCTTGTACGACCATCGTATGTTCGGCTGTTCAAATCGCGCATACGAACGATCGATTACATGTACGACAGTCGTAAGTACGACCTGTTGTATACAACCGTCGAACCGTGTGTACGGGGCTTTAGAGCCCATACACATTATTAGACTTTGTGCATATTTTTGTGTTCTTATATAACTAAACCATGTAGTGTAAGGACCTGCCTGATTGCATACACATTTAAACTTTTAAGGTTTGCCCTCATAGTAAAGGGTCTGGGTCAATTTGAATCCAAAGATCTGTCGTAAATCTAATAGTGTTTATAGGGTCTTAGCCCATAGCCATGCACAGCATACCAAGCAATATGCCTTTGTAAGGTCAGGCACTGATGTTGGACGAGAAGGCCTGGCTTGCAGTTTCCACTCTAATTGATCCCCAAGGTGTCCTGTTGTATTGGAGTCAGGAGTCCACGCCAGTCAAGTTCCACCACCCCAAACTCCTTCACCCATGTCTTTATGCACTGGACCAAATAAATAGGTAGAGGGGGTATTCTGATGTGATTTATGATTTCAGCAGTTGTTTTTGGCCTCCTAGTTCCAGTGAAGGGAACTGATCAGCATACCAACACATTTGGACAGTTTCCTGATCTGAAGTTTGTAGGACCAATTTGGGGATGGCCTGTTCCTATTCCAACATGACTGCACACCAGTGCACAAAGCAAGGTTCATAAACACAATAAAACACCTTTTTGCTGAATTAGAGCATAGACTGCAAGCTAGGCCTTCTCATCCAGCATCAGTTCCTGACCTCACAAATGCTCTTCTGGAAGAATGGTCAAACATTCCCATAGACACTCCTAAACCTTGTGGACAGCCTTCCCAGAAGAGTTGTGGCTGTTGTAGCTGCCAAGGGGGTGCCAAATCCTATTTTCCCACAATGGACTAAGACTGGGCTGCCATTAATGTTCATGTGTGGGTAAAGGCAGCCATCCCACTACTTTGGCCTAGATAGGGTATCTGGGAAGATTTGCAATGGTGGTGTAACCCTCCTACCCAAAAATACAACATTTTGACCGAAAGAGAAGTTAGGCCAGTATTCCCAAGTTATTTTTAACAACATAGGGAAATGAGAGTATTTCTCGACATTAAATAGCATGTTCACAATTGTAACCCAGAAACTCAGTGCTGCCAGGGTGAAAAACTTGGGTGAACAACATAAGTAGAAATTACAACAGGACATGGCTTGAATGGGATTCAAACCCAAGCAACAACCAATGCTAATCAGCCGAGCTACCTTCAGAGCCACTGCAAAGCTGCATAGCCTGCTTATCTACACACATCCTGCATTTCTGTGGACAACTAGGTGATAGAATGATAGGTGTTAGGATTTCTGCTTCAGGTTATCTATTTCAATTTTTCATCATTAAATTAAATTAATAAATTACACTAATTTGACATTTGCATAAGCAATGGTATTGTTTGTGTTTGAACAACATGACAAGTTTGGATGTATTTATATGTATTTCTTCAGTGCTATTTGAAGTTTTTCTAAAAAAAAATAAAAAAATAAATAAAAATAAAATTTCCATAAGCAATGATTTGGTTGGTGGTTTGTAAAGACATCTGTGTGAGTTTAGGGAAATATTTTTGTGACATGGACAGCAGCAAAATGAAATTGACCAAGAAAAAAAAAATATTTACAGAACATGAAGATATTTTACATTCTAGCATTCTTAAAAACAAAATAGATTCTCAAATGTGCAACATTGTTGCCAGTAGAATTTCTTTGAGCGAAAGATACATTTATTTTCAACATGAAATGGATTTCTTAGATAAAGTAACAATTGTACCATTAGAATGAATGGCAGAAACTTGCACTTGGCAAAATAACTCTACTCTTCACTCCCAAAAAATGTGTGTAAAATAACACTAATTTTGGTATTTACTAACAACTCAAGGAATTAATCCATGAGAGTTATTTTGAGAGTTGTTTTGTGTCTGAGCATGCTCAGTTGTGCTCAGCTGTGCTCTGTGCCTTGGAGTAAAGAGACGGGGCATTTATCTCTTCTCAGACTTTTTAAGATATTTCAGTGTAGAAATCACTTTTTCACACAGTTTAAAAGCAGATTACCTTTAAACAATATACCGCATATTTTAGCACAATTTAGGAGATCAGATTATGCTCCAAACATTATTTCTATTTGCACAACTCCAGGTCTGGGCTGGAGTAAGGAGTTGGCCGTTATCTGTGACCTGGCCACTATAGTAAATTCAAGTTTGGCCGTTATTTAACGCCAGCCGTTATAGTGAATTCCATATGTGCGCTATTTACCGCTATTTGCGCATATCTGCCGTTAAATAGCGCACAGTTGCGCAAATGTGCGCCTGAGCGGTATAGTAAATAAACCCCACTGTGTATATATATATATATATATATATAATATAATATTTTACCAGGACGCAGGCCAGCTGTGCCAATACTAAAAGTTCAGGTTAATGTACATACAGTTTAATCTGCATGTTTTTTTCATGCTATCAGCAACCTCCATGGATAATTTTAGTCATTTTTTATTCTTGATAATTCAGTACTTTCTCACACTATTCCATTTCGCTTCTTTAACCGGTTCCCAGCCGGCTCGCGTACATTTACTGCTGCAGAGTGGCAGCGTCCCGCGAATCGCCGTCTATAAATGGTGGCTCACGCATGCGCTGCTGGCCATACTCTGCAGGAGTGTGCCCGCGGCTCGGGCGGACCCGATGTCTGCCGGCGAGCCGCAATTGCTTAGGAGAGATGAAACACGGGGAACCGCCAATATAAACACGGCGGTTCCCCGCACTGTCAGGCAGCATGACAGAGATCTACTGATCCCTGTCACTGGGATCAGCTATATCTCTGGTGCCCCTAGCAGTTAGAACACGCCTAGGGAACACAATTAACCCCTAGAGCACCCCCCCCCCCGGTTAACCCCTTCACTGCCAATTACATTTATACAGTAATCAGTGGACATTTAAATTTCTGACCGTTGAATAAATGTCATTGGTCCCAAAAAAGTGTCAAAAATGTCCGACATGTCTGCCCCAATATCAAAGTCCCGATAAAAATCGCAGATCGCCGCCATTACCAGTAAAGAAAAAATTGTAAAAACGGCAGAAATGAATTCTCAACGGCAACTTTTGCGCAAACCAATCAATAAACGCCGATTGCAATTTTCTTTTTACCAAAAATATGAGGAAGAATATAAATAGGCCAAAACTGATGAATACATTTTTTTTTTTGGATTTGTATTTTAGCAAATAGTAAGAAATATATATATTTTTTTTTTGCAAAATTGTTGCTCTTTTTTTTTTTACAGCGGTGATCAGAAATGCCGCAGAGGGGATCAAATACCACCAAAAGAAAGCTCTATTTGTGTGTAAAAAAGGACGCAAATTTCGTTTGGGTACAACGTTGCATGGCCGCGCAATTGTCAGTTAAAATGACTCAGTGCTGAATCACAAAAAGTGCTCTCCTCCTAACATGGGAAATCCTCCCGGGGGTGAAGTGGTTAAAGGCCAACAGATCAAATTGTTTAAAACCAGTTAACAACCGGCCCATAGACAAAAGACGTCTACAGGGTGGTTGCTTAACTGTGAGAGGACGTACAGTGACGTCTTCCTAGAATCGCACTTCCTGCGCACCCCCTACGGCACGCACACGGGAACATCCGTGACCGCAGGGTCCAGGGGACCTGGCGCATCACGGATCGCGGTGAATGGCCGCTGTGAGTGCCCTTTCACCACGTGATCGATCCATCAAATGACGGAGCGGTCACATGTAAACAAGCCGGCGCTTCCGCCGGCTTTTTTCTCTCCTCTCCGCACCTATTGGTGCATTGTAAGAGGAGAGAGGGGGGAGAGATGATGTGCTGCAGCGCTGTTGGCGATATGTAATGCCCACAGTGCTGCTAAGTGACAGCGGGGGACAGGCTGCACCCCCCACCATCCATTCACACCCACCCAGCCATCCTCACCCCAGCCATCCTCACCCCATCCAGCCACCCTCACCCCATCCATCCACCACCCACCCAGCCATCCTCACCCCATCCATGCTCACCCACCCAGCCATCCTCACCCCATCCATGCTCATCCATCAATGCTCAGCCACCCATCCATCCATGCTCACCCACCCAGCCATCCTCACCCCATCCATGCTCATCCATTCATGTTCAGCCACCCATCCATCCATCCATGCTCAGCTATCCTCACCCATCCGTGCTCATCCATCCCCATCTGTGCCCATCCATCCCCATCCGTGCTCATCCATCCCCATCCGTGCTCAGTCATCCCCATCTGTGCTCAGTCATCCCCATCCATGCTCAGTCACCCCACCCATGCTCATTCGTGCTCATCCATCCCCATCCGTGCTCATCCATCCCCATCCGTGCTCATCCATCCTCATTCGTGCTCAGTCATCCCATCCGTGCTCTTCCATCCACATCTGTGCTCATCCATCCCCATCCGTGCTCATCCATCCCTGCTGAGTCATTCCCATCCATGCTCAGTCATCCCCATCTGTGCTCATCTATCCCCATCCATGGCTCATTTGTGCCTCATTCATGCTCATCCATACCACATCAGTTCTCATCCGTGACACATCCGTGCCACTACAGTGCCCATCCATGCCACTACACTGCCCATCCATGCCACTACACTGCTCATCCATGCCACTACACTGCCTATCCGTGCCACTGCAGTGCCTCACAAAAGTGTAAAATATAGTCAAATTAGATTTGAAATGTATGCCCCTAGAACACCTGGCGGTGCTCCCTGTATGTTGGGCCTCTGTATGTGGTCAGCCTGTGTAAAAGTGTCACACATGTGATATTGCCATACTCGGGAGGAGTAGCAGAATATTTTTTGGGGTGTCATTTTTGCTAGGTCCATGCTGTGTGTTAGAAATATTGTATAAATGGACAACTTTGTGTAAAAAAAAAAAATCGTTTTCATTTTCTTTCCACATTTTTCAAAAACTTGTGGAAAAAATGACATGTTCAAAAGACTCACTATGCCTCCTAGAATATATGTTGGGGTGTTTACTTTCCAAAATGGGGTCATTTTTTGGGCGTTTCCATTGTCCTGGTGCTCCAGGACCTTCAAAAGTACAAGAGGTAGTCAAGAAATGAGATGTGTAATTTATGGTCCTAGAACGCCTGATGGTGCTCCCTGCATGTTGGGCTTCTGTATGTGGCCAGGCTGTGTAAAAGTCTCACACAGGTGGTATCGTCATACTCAGGAGGAGGAGTAGAATGTGTTTTGGGGTGTAATTTGTGGTATGCATATGCTGGGTGTGAGAAATAAACTGTTAACATATGACAATTTTGTGAAAAAAAAAGAAAAAAAAAACCTCAGATCACAATTATGTTATTTTCAAACATTAAAAGAAAATCAAATGTAAATAAATTCAGTTAGCTTAACTTTGTGAATAGTCTTAATTCTTTGTATTAAGCCTTATCGAAAAATACAGCTGTACAGCTTGTGTGAATTCCCTCACCGGTGTAAGCCATCATACCTCCCAAATGTCAGAACTCACATATCTCCATTGCCGAATTTTGTTTGCATTAGTGGCATAATCTACATACAGAAATAGAAGGTATGCTGTGCAGGTGCTGAAGTGTTTTTTTAGGAACGTGGGAGGACAGATGGCTAAAGTATGAAACCTGCAGAAGTTACTGTACAGCCATGGCCAAAAGTTTTTAGAATGACACAAACAATTTTCACAAAGTCTCCTGCTTCAGTGTTTTTAGATCTTTTTGTCAGATTTTTTATCTGGTATACTGAAATATAATTACAGGCATTTCATAAGTGTCAAAGGCTTTTATTGACAATTTCATGAAGTATATGCAAAGAGTCAATATTTGCAGTGTTGACCCTTCTTTTTCACAACCTTTGCAATTCACCCCGGCATGCTGCCAATCCATTTCTGGGCCACATCCTGACTGACGGCAGCCCATTCCTACATAATCAATGCTTGGAGTTTGTCAGAATTTGTGAGGGTTTTTTGTTCACCCGCCTCTTGAGGATTGACCACAAGTTCTCAATGGGATTAAGGTCTGTGAAGTTTCCTGGCCATGAAACAAAAATTACAGTGTTTTGTTCCCCAAGACACTTAGGGGTTGATTTACTAAAGCTTGAATGTGCAAAATTTGGTGCAGCTCCACACAGAAACCAATCAGCTTCAAGGTTTTATTGTCAAATCTTGATTGAACAAGCTAAGGTTAGAAGCTGATTGGCTGCCATGCACAGCTGCACTGTTTTTTGCACTCTCCAGCTTTAGTAAATCAACCCCTTAGTTATCATTTTTGCCTTATGGCAAGGTGCTCTGTCATACTGGAAAAGGCATTGCTCCTCACCAAAATGTTCTTGGATGATTGGGAGAAGCTCTTGGAGGATGCTTTTATACCATTCTTTATTCATGGCTGTTTTTAGGCAAAATTGTGAGTGACCAACCAATTTAAGCAGTGGGAGTCACATGCAGTAAATAGTAGTGCTTACCCTGAAATCGGGGGGGGGGGGGGGTGCAGTAAGAAATGTAACTATACCAAAAAAAGAAAAACAAAAAAGGCAACTGCACCAGCCATATAAGTCAGTTACTTTTATTGGCATGGAGAATAAGGCATGACAAAAATCTGTGTCCCAAACACCATCAAAACCCCTCCCTCCCCCTCCCTCTGCCCTCACCATCCAACCAAGACTAAATGATGCCCTAGGGCCCAACCTAAATAACCTGTGTCCCACCCCAATAGGGTGGGAGGGAATATGTCCCAGGGAACAGAGACCCCTCACTGCCCCCCTGGGATGATGGGTGGCTCCCACTCAAATGTCCCACTACCTGATGGTATTGCGGTACCTGAATGAGCACAGATAATTAATGTGTAAAACTATGTCTGTCCGATCTGTTCAACATGAGGAAAAAAGCAATGGAAAACTGTGCAATGTTTACCATGTGTTCATCCTTCAGAATGAAATGGGGCGTTTTACATATGGAACATGAGTTCTTGATTATAGTGCAATCCCCCTAATGAACACATGGAGCCGTGGCTGACTTCTATATAGTTTCTCTTTCAGCTAGAGTGTCATGTTGGGACCGGCTGTTGGAAAACACACATTAACAGACTAGTGCCGATCCTGTCTGTTGAACCGACCTAAACCCCCGGTGGGATGGTCACCACACGGGGTGTGAGCAGTCCTAAGCCCCCTTCAATAGGATGTAGGGGAATGAGGGAACTGGGACCTGACCAAGATCAACCAGTGAATGAACATGGGGTATAAATGAACTTTTATATACTGTAGTTTGTGAGTGAGCCAACTCCCTTGGCTGAGAAGCAACCCCACACATGAATGGTCTCAGGATGCTTTACTATTAGCATGACACAGGACTGATGGCAGCGCTCACCTTTTCTTTTCTGGACAGATGCCCCAAACAATAGGAAAGGGGAAATAACTTTACTCCAGTCCTCAGCAGTCCAATCCTTGTACCTTTTGCAGAATATCAGTCTGTCACTCATGTTTTTCCTGGAGAGAAGTGGCTTCTTTGCTACCCTTCTTGACACCAGGCCATCCTCCAAACATCTTCTCCTCACTGTGTGTGCCGATGTACTCACACCTGCCTGCTGCCATTCCTGAGCAAGCTCTGCACTGGTGGTCCCCCCGATCCCGCAGATCAATCGACGGTCCTGGCACTTGCTGGACTTTCTTGGGTGCCCTGAAGCCTTCTTCACAAATACAGTGGAAATATTTTTTATGGGATTACGTTCATTTTCATGGCAAAGAGAAACTTTGCAATTAATTGCAATTCATCTGATCACCGCTCATAACATTCTGGAGTATATGCAAATTGCCATCATAAAAACTGAAGCTGCAGACTTTGTGAAAATTAATATTTGTGTCATTCTCAAACCTTTTGACCACAGTTGTAGCATGTTTACAATCTCAGCGTGCTGCTATTTCTCCTCCCCTAGCTTCTATGCAGCTGAGAACAAATGGAATGTAATCACTTATGAAAAAGGGGGAAAAAAGTATTTATACATTTTTCTATATCTATACACAAATGTTTTGCCTGTCATTTCAGTTTTAAACTGAATGGATTATTTTACAAGGTGACAGTTTAAAATCACCACCACCTTGTATAGCATATGTGCAGTCATTGACCTTCTACTGTACATTGTCCACAGAGTCAGGCCATCTACTGTAGCATGGCTGCATTTTCTGCCCATCTATTGTAACATGTTTATGGTCATGCACCATCTTCTGCAACATGCCCACAGTCTCTGACTAACCACTGTAGCATGTCAACATTCTCAGATTATCTACTACAGCATGTCTACAGTTTTTGACCATCTATTGTAGCATGTTCACAGTCTCAGACCATTAATTATATCATGTTAAAAGTTTAAGACTACCTACCATAGCATGTCTGCAGTCTCTGACCATCTCCTGTAGCATGTCTGCACATTCTGACCATATACTGTACTGTAGCATATCTGTAGCAGTACCCCCATCCTCCAGAGGCACGATGGTGATCTCCAGAGTCAGGGGCAGCTAACATTCCTCCTCAGGGTGCAGGTTACTAGGCATGGTGGGTGTAGTGCAAGGTGGAATGATTGGGCGCCAGTCACTTTTAAAATGAACAAAAAGAGATTTATTGTCTCTCAACAAGAAGAGAGGGTTAGGGCCAAGACACCCTTAGGCAAATGCAATATACAAACAGGCAGACTCCGCAGACAAAAATAGAAATAGGCTGACAGCGATACAGAAAAAGGATCTTTAAGCTGAATGCAGCAATCTGTATTTTCGTAGCAACTGCTGTCTCCTATAGCAACACTTCACTTCAATATTTCAGTGTAGATCTGCACATGTAACGCACAGTAACTCGCTGTAGATCTTCACTCACATCTCACAGTATCCCATTGTAGATCTCTCAAGTTTTACCTACCCTATCCTGCTGGGTCCCTGACTTGACTCACAGCTACCCGCTGTACTTATCTTCAAGCATCACCCATGCTACCTGCTGGGTCCCTGGCTTGACTCACAGCTACCCGCTGTACTTAACTTCAAGGTGCACCCATACCTCCTGCTGGGTTCTGGATGAGACTACTGAAACTTTCCCACCTCTTCACCATCCCCGGCTATTGAAAGGGCTGCTCCGATACTTCTTCAGACCTCCATCCTCTCTACACCTGCCTCTGGTAACAGGAGTGGCCGTCCCTTTGTGGCAACTGCTTCTCCTTTACCAATGGCACTGGTCCGGTTCTACCCCCTCTGATATCAGGGTAAGCCCTACACAGTATTTGCAGTTTTTGCATTAGTAGGACTCCCATTTACCAGTTGGTTTACTGATCCGGTTCTCCCTAAGGCTGCACCTCTGCAACTTGGTTAGCTCCTGACTTGAAACCTAACCCCATGCTGCTGCTTGGATTCCTGGATAGGTATCATAAAGGCCTAACAGCCAGGTGCTCCTGTATAGGTCTCAGGCTTCTGGCCTAGCAACCTGGAGCAATGCGACACACGTCCACCCAGGCAGCCGCCCGGTTGGCTAAGAGACTCGATCACTTGACTCCTCCCAAATAAATAGACTACCCCAGCATGCTCCAGGGGCCAAAAGAAACCCCCTGCTGATTGGCTGAGATAACCTATCCATTCATAACTTGTGCTAAATGTAATCCATCATTCTAATGTCAGAGGCAGCAATGCCATCTTGTGAAAGAAGAGTGGAACTACACGAGACACAGGATTGGGGTAAAATCAGTGGATCCCCTACCATTTAGCCAGGCTAGTTACCACCTAGCACAACTAAATTTGTTAGCAGCCCTGTTTAGGACCAGGGTGCTTCATATCCTTGATCTCAGGCCATCTCCTGTAGCATGTCTGCATATTCTGACCATTTGTAACATGTCCATGGTCTCTGACTCTCCGCTGTAGCATGCCCAAGAATTTTGATCATCTGCTATAGCAGTGGCCCCAACCTTTTTAGTACCAGGGACTGGTTTTGTGGCAGCCAATTTTTCCAGGGACCGGGGCGGGTGGTTAGTGATGGGACACCACAACTTCCCTTTACAAAACAGTCCCCCCTCTATATCAGTGCCCACAGTCCCCCCTTTACATCACAGTTTCCCCGTTAAAGCCGTCCCACAGTGTCCTCATTTCCCCTTCATATCACAGCTCCCCTTTACATTCCAGTGCCCCATTACAGTGCAGTCCCCTTTACATCACAGCCCCCTTTACATTAGTGTCCTTTACAGTGCAGTCCACTTTACAATAATGTAACAAGGACTGCACTGTAAAGGGGAACTGTGATGTAAAGAGGTTTGCACTGTAATGTAAAGAGGGGTTGTGATGTGAAGGGGAGTGCACTGTAAAGGGGCACTGTAATCATTACAGTGCCCCTTTTCAGTGCAATCCCCTTTATATCACAGTGCTCCTTTATGTTACAGTGTCCCTAGCAATCAAAGCCCCCCATCACAGTGCATTGATCACTGTATTAGTGTCACTGGTTCCCAAAAAAGTGTCAATTAGTGTCCGATTTGTCCACCAGTCCCGCTATAAGTTGCTGATCACCGCCATTACTAGTAAAAAATAAAAATAGAAAAAAAATAGAAAAATATCCCATAATTTGTAGACACTATAACTTTTGTGCAAACCAATCAATATACGCGTATTTGGATTTTTTCTTTTACAAAAAATTTGTAGCAGAATACATATTGGCCTAAATTTATGAGGAAATTATATTTTTTAAATTTTTTTATTGGATAAGTTTTATAGCAGAAAGTAAAAAATATTGTTTTATTTTCAAAATTGTCGGTCTTTTTTTGTTTATAGCGCAAACAAAAAAACCCACAGAGGTGATCAAATACCACCAAAAGAAATCTCTATTTGTGGGAAAAAAGGACATAAATTGTATTCAGTGCCGTATCACAAAAAATGGCCTGGTCATGAAGGGGGGTAAATCTTCTGGAGGTCAAGTGCTTAATAAACGGATGATTACCTGTTTGTTAATATGAAAGACTCCTACTCTCTGTGCAGATCTCCGGCTCCTCCCACCCCCTGCCAAAAGGATGACATCATCGGCGAGGCAGGAGAGCTGAGAGAGGAGATACAGGCATGACCGCATAGCAGGAGTTGAGCGGATACCGCAGTCTGTGGTAGTCCTGTCTGGATCATGGTTGTCGCTCACCTTCTGATGTGCGGCCCCTGTGCTATTGCATGTCGACAGTCTCTGACCATCTCCTGTAGCAGACTGGGTAACTGAGAACAGCCCTAGTATCAATGATTATGAGCTGCTGGAGGGAGGGGATAGCAAGGGCTGGAAAACTGAATAGGGAGAGCTCAGGTGGTAAACTGCTTTACTTCTGTAAATTGCAGTGGTGGTGCACATTCTCCCAGCTTCCTCCTATTCATGTGTTCACAGGACTTCGCTAACCCAAATGTCTTTATTGGGACTATAAGTCTGATTATTAGCTCTTAGCCAATCACCCCCTTGATGCCTTCTTTGTTGTGTTCTTCCTTTTCTCCATAGATCTTATTTTTAATGTTTTAAAAGCTTTGGCGGCGCTAAGGGGGGAGGGGAATATCCAAGGCCAACCTTGCCTTCACGGCACTTGGTAAATTCTGATTCACAATAATAGGAAGAGTCAACATCAAAGGATCAAAAAGTGGCATTGCCATGAATGCTTCTTCCTATAAGAATTATCAATATCATCTTTATTATTATTGCTATTATTTTTTGTTTGCAATCTTAGTTAATCTTTGTGGTTTTTCGTAATATTGCGGCTAGGTGACAACACTACATCAGGCACCCCATCCCTGAAGTAGTATTTACAAAGCGATAGGTATTTAGTGGAATTTTAACGGTGCCACAGGGCAATAGAACAACACTCAGTAGTATAAAGCTTTCATAGTTTATTAATACGTGATTAAAATAAAAACATAAAAATTTTAACACATGGCAGTTATATGGTTACGACTGTATATTACATAGGCGGTCATAGTGTGGCGTCTGATCCTGACATGTTTCGCCAATGTTGGCTTCTTCAGGGGATTTGAAGACTGCTACTAATAAACTAACTATAACAGAAAACACAAAATATTCAAATCACATTTGCTGAAAATTTTTTTTTATACTCACCCTAAGTGCCCTGTTGCTATGTGGTCCCTGTAATCTTCCACTTCCTGGTCCGCGGCGCTCTGCATCACTTCCTGCCTCACCTGGGCTCTTGGGAGATGTGAGTCATCATTGCCCAGGAGTCAGTGGGCATCCATGAGCTGTAAAATCATGTTATTTCCCTACAGTCACTGTCCCTTGTGATGGCAACGAGATACGCTATCAGCGCTGCGCCCGGCGATTCACTGCGCATGTGCGAGATCTGGAGGCAGCATGCACCGTATCCAGGAAGAAGGTGGAAGAAGGTGCGAATGGGCTTCAGATGCTCACAATCAAATTTGGAAAGCACAGGTACACAAAATTCAGCAACGTTAGTCACAAAAAACAATAGATACTAATCAAAATTAAATATAGCAATACCTTTATTGATCTTATGTATATAAGCTAAGGGGATGCAAACAAATTGATGTGGGTGGAACTCCACTTTAAAATCTAGTTAAGAACCTTGCAGTATAAATAATTTGCTATAATGTGTACACATGCATTTTTCATATCAAACAAAAGTAAGTACGGGGGGGCGTGGCTAGCATGTGAGGAAGAAGGGCGTGCACTGCCAGAGCTACGATCCTGTTATCAGCTTTAAGTTCACATACAGCACCGAACTTGCCCTGAGAGCAGCGGTTAGCCTCCCTGGACCTGCCCAAACCTCATCCCGATCAATTGTGGTGTCTGGGGTTGCCGCCGGGGACCCAGTCCGACCAGCAGCGCTGGGACAGCTGGCTCCTGTGCATAGTCTGCGGCCATCTTGCCAACACGGCTCGCAGCCGCAGAGACTGTGGCCGAATCCAGCCACCAGCCTGCAGCCAAACTATAGCTCGGGACACTGTTATTTAGGTGGCGGGGCCATTCTCATTGCACTCTCTCCCTACTTTTATTAAGGGGCTGACATACCCGTATGGGCCCCCCCAGGACCTGCTCGGTACAACCGCTACAAGACTTAAGCGAGTCTCACCCGCCCCAAATTTCAGCCATCCCTGCCATGAGACTGCTACAGATCAGGCAGCTACTGCTTCCCCCCACAGGGGCAGAGATCCTAGCAGCCATCACAGCATGCGATAACTCTATTAAATTCTGCCGTGAGACACTCATGACTAACATTGAATATCTGAAAGTAGATGTGGGCTTAATTAGACAGAACATGGATAAGTTCCGGTCATGGGTTACGGAGGTAGAAGAGCGAGTCTCCACACTAGAAGACAAGCCCTGGGTGGATTCCAGGGAGGTGAAGGCCTTACAAATTCAAGTACAAGCTCTCAAGGAAAGGGCCATAGACACTGAGAATCCTCTCACGAGAAACAATGTGCGCATCCTGGGCCTACCAGAAAGAGCGGAGTGTCCCAACCCGACCAAATTCACTGAACATCTTCTGATTGACCTTTTGGGTCTAGATAATATGCCTCCCACTTTCGTGGTCGAGAGGGGCCATGGAGTCCCAACTCCAACTAAACAGCCCCACTGCACCCGTTTCTACGGCATCTCTCGAATTATAGAGACAGTGACTGCATCCTATCCACAGCATGAGCCAAACAAGACATAAAGTACGAGAACACCAAATTATCCTTCTTCCTGGACTACTTCCAGGAGATTCAACAATGCCGCAAATGCTTCACCGATGTGCTTCTTCATGAGAAAAGCATTTGTTTTGGTCTACTATACCCAAGTCGGCTGAGAATGACAGATGGAGACTGCACTCATTTTTTTAACACACCAGCTGAGGCCTCAGACTGGTTGTATAACCACTGATGTTTGCAGTTCTCCTTGCTTAGTTGCACTTCCATCCGGCCCGGCTGGGTTCAAAGTTGCTGTTTCGCCAGAATCGGATGGTTTAAAAAGAAGTGAGTTTTACTGTTTAGAATGACCCTTGCATGCTCTAACTATTTCCCATTGTTACAGTCTGCCCTCTTCTAAACTATCCTGGATGAATCACTCACCCTTGTAATCTGACTCTGTTCTAGGTCTCTACCCTGAGAGACTTGGTTTAGTGCTATACTGGACATAATCAGTTGCTATTGTCAGTTAGATTGCAACTTTTTTTGGTCAAACAATCCTATCTACACCCCCCCCCCCCTTGTTTGTTCTCTGGAGGGATGCTGGATATGAGCTGGGCACACCTGTGCCCTTTGGGATTCGTTTTTTTCTGTTTTTCTTTTTATGTTTATGTAGCGCCCCCATAGTACAGGTGCATTTTCTAGCAGGGTTTTTTGGCTAGGAGAGGTAAAATTGGTCAGGCCTGAATGTAGTGTGCAGGCCTGGGTGTTTTGATCTTGGCTGGAAGGAGAGGCTCAGGCAGGATTGGGTGGACTTAACAGATGAGGTCACCAGAATCTCCCACTTCTTTCTAGAAACCTGGGGAAGGTTTCTGGTCAGAAAGTCTGGGAGATAGGTGGAGTCATCTGGAGTGTTCTGAGGAGCCCTGACCGATCCCCAGGCAGGATTGGCAGGGTGCAGGCCTTCTTAAATACTCGAGTCAGCCCAATCTGGTAGGAGTAGTGTCGGGTGGAAGTCTGGAGATGTAGCAGAGGCGCAGTGGAGCAGGCCCCTACCCGGGAGGTCGCCCCCAGTCTCAGGGGAGGGTGATCTTGGGGCTTTGGGGTTTGGGTGCAGCCAGGGAGGAGAGTGATTCCTGGAGTCACACAGGAGGAACAGGAGAACAGCGGAGGTACTACAGGAGAAAGACTTTAAAGTGATCCACCGATGCGGTCAGTGATGGTCCCTGGGACTGGAGGAGAAAGTGCTGGAGCAGGCTGGGAGAGGAATAGTGGACAGTCTGTGGGAGCCTTGGGAGCCAGTGAAGGGAAAGGAGAGTCACTACTAGAGAGCAGGTCGTTGGGACCTGGAAGAGGATGGGCTGGGAGTTGTAGTCCGTCAAAGGCCCGGCTAGCATTCGAATACTTTGCTACACATTCAGGGGCCCGTGATTCCTGGCCTGTAATGGGTGTTCCTGAGGTCCTGCTGATGCCAAGTAGGCCTCACCATGTGCTAGCCACAGTGAAGAGAAAGGTGTAGAGAAGCCTGATAAATTTCCCTTCAGGCTGGAAACTAAGTTCTGAGCTGGAGAGAAGCAAAGAAGTGTAAAGCTGCAAGTTCTGAGGAGAAAGAGAACTTTAAGAAAAACGGTCAGCAAGTGAAGTGCTGGAGAGTTGTGAGAAGTAACAGTCTGCAGAGGGATAGTCTGCATTGAAGTGCGCATATACAGGACTGTATATGGAGTTCATGTATCATAATTCTTTGGGCATCCCACAGCCATCCCTTATCCCCAACCAAGTTTATGTCCCCTAAATAAAACAACAAAACCAAGAGCTGGCCTGTTCAGTGTCTCCGGATGTGTGATGTAAGTGTGATTGAGGGCAGCTATAAGGTGAACCACTACTACCAGCCACTGGTAAGGGAGCACATGGCTACATTTATATACTGCATGGTGTTGGTGCTACTACATACTATTTTTGCTGCTCTTGAGATGTCTTCCTTTCCTCCTAATGTGTGCTCCTGATCCGTCCTGGATGAGCCTGCATGATGGCTACCCATTCCGCTGAATCTTTCAAGGTCCTCTCATGGAATAAGAGGACTTAATTCCAAATTCAAAGAAGCCCTTCTATTTCAATGCTTAAAATCGCACTCTCCACACCTTATGGGCAGCAATTTATTAACACTGAAAAAGCCATGGATACAGAAGGTATTTCACGCCAGGTACTCCACATTTGCCAGGGGAGTATCGGTCCTAGTACATAGAAATTTTCAATGTCAAGTAGAGGAAATCCAAACTGACCCTCAAGGCAAATTCCTCCACCCTTCTCACATACGATCCTATACTCGATTCTAGAGAGGATCACCCCATTCCGTCCGGAAAAGGTTCTGGTTATGGCAAACTTCAATGCCACATTATCACCCGATTTAGATAGACCCATCCCTCCTAAGTCCCATTCTGCTGACCTTTCTGCCTGGGCCCAGGCAGCGGAGTTAACAGAGATATGGAGGTGGAAACAGCCAGATAAAAAATCCTACTTCTGCTATTCAGCTTCGTACAAAACGGCCTCTCGTATTGATCTGGCATTCTCTAACCCTTCACTCCTTGCAGATATAATAGAAGCATCTTAGCTACCCAGTGGTCTGTCAGATCACCGCCCCTTATCCTTCATCCTCTGCTCCTCAGCCTCCCGCAATGCGATGCTATGGAGGTTCGGACTTTCACTGGGTCTTCCATCCAGACCTTGCTGATAAGATTCCCCCCTGATGGAGGAATTTTGGGAACAGAAAGCCGGGACCCCCTCTCCTGAAATGATTATAGATGCCTTTAAGGTATTCACGAGGGGTCACAGGGGGTCAATATATCTCTTCCATTTCAGCTAAGAGCCACTACTCTCTCTTTACAGCAGTCAATTACTGACCATACAGCGCCATATGCCTCTGACCCTACCCCCCCTAACTTTGATCTGATGATGGCGGCGCAGAGAGAGCTGCAGTTTCACCTGACAGAGATCACCAAACTTGACATTTACAAAAACAAGTGGCATTTTTTTGAACAAGGGGACAGAAATGGCCAGTTACTGGCCATGATGGCCCAACACGACAGACCACTGACAGTCATTCCAGAACTTTTCACCCCAGAAGGTGAAACAGTGACTTCTCCTTCAGATATACTAGACACCTTTCATAAGTTTTATGAGACTTTATATGCTTCGTGTTTGCCTTCTGATTTCTCAGCAGGTGACTTGCAAGAACTTTTACATCCACTGGCGCTGGGATAGTTGTCGGACGGAGAAAGGGAGGCTTTGGTACAGTCCTTCATGGCTCTGCAGGTTCTTAATGCGATTCAATCCTTCCCCTCTGGTAGAGCACTGGGTCCAGATGGGCTCCCCATTCATTTCTACAAGACACAGGGTGAGCTTGTGGCACCACTCTTGGCCTCATTGTACACTCTTTCAGAGGGGAAGCTACCGACGTCCATGTATAATGCTTATGTAACCCTAATATACAAGTCCCCTAAAGACCCCAAATCCTGTGCTTCATACAGGCCCATTGCATTATTGAATAATGTTTTTAAAATTTTCACAAAGCTACTTGCACTTAGACTATACTCCATATTATCCTCCATTATTGATCTCGACCAGACCGGGTTTATGCCTCATAGGGCAATAGATGTTAATCTCCGCAGATAATACACTAACATTTCCACTCAAAATTTAAATATAGATACATGGACAGTGGTCTCTTTAGACATCGAAAAGGCCTTTGACACCATAGAATGGCCTTTTCTGTGGGAAACGATTTGCAGAATGGGATTCCCCTTAGTTTTCATTAAGTGGCTTCAAGTAATTTATGCCTGTCCCACTTCTTCGGTGCAGCTGGGGGGTGGACTTTCCCTTCCTTTTAGACTCCACAGGGGTACTAGGCAGGGCTGCCCTCTTTCTCCGGCATTATTTGCCATAGCCATTGAACGAGTGGCTGAATTGCTCCATACCTCTGCACTCCTCAAGGATCTTTGTGTTGGCTTGTTGCAGGAGAGGGTTGCCATGTACGCTGATGACATGTTACTTTTCCTTAATGATGCTGACCCATCATTGCAGGGAGCTTTACAAGTTATGGATTCCTTCTCTGGAGTCACTGGGCTCAGGGTCAATTGGTCTAAATCCCTACTTTTCCCCATTGATCAGACCGCTAGAACGACAGCCCCCCAGATGTCCCTTTGCAATGGGTGGACTCCCTTAAGTACCTGGGAGTCTTGATCTCCTCGAATGATTTCCTTCAACTTAATCTACTCCCGATCCTACAAGATATAAAGCATAAACTGAAGACATGGGAGGGCCTTCCCTTGTCCCTCCTGGGCCGCATTAATTGAATTAAAATGGAACTTATCCCTAAGCTTACATACCTTTCTAGGCATTCCCCACAGTGGATACCTAAATCCTTCTTCAATAAACTGAATCCGCTATACTAATCTTTCCTTTGGTGCCCAAAATCGCCTAGGTACAAATTAAGTGCTCTGATGAGACCGTGCTCTCAAGGGGGATTGAATTTCCCGACTGTTACAAATACTTTTTGGCGACCCAGTTGATAACAGTGGATTGGTGGGTGAACCCAGATCTCTTCAACTCAGCCACAGGCCTGGAGGCTGCGTTGGTGGGATCACTGGAGGCTCTAAAGTTCCTGGTTTACAGGGGATGCAGGGCCCCTTACAGTCTGACCCCCTCCATGCTCACCACTTTGCAGCCTTGGAGGGCTGGCCTGAAGTGTGAAAAATATGAAAGTACTGCGGTCTCTCCTGATGCACCAATTTGGCTTAACCCTAACCTACCACATCTATATAAGATACCTGACCCCCAAGCATGGACCAAGTATGAAATTAAATTAATTTCACAGATTGTGGCAAATGGAACTCTCATTCCCCTGTCACACTTTTCATCCCTATTCAACGTTCCCACATCATATTTTTTTTTTTATATATATGCAACTTTCCCATGCTCTTGCCGCACAGTTTGCACAGTCCTCTTGCATGGTGGTACAGTCTGGGTTAGAACGAGTGCTCCGCACAGACTGTACGGACACACCAACTTCCCACCTTTACTCCCATCTCATTTATGCATCACTGGAGAAACTCAGGCCCGTTGGGAACGAGATATCCCCCCTCTAGACAATGACGTTTGGGACGATGTTTGGGATTTCCCCTTTAGATCTCTAGTCTGTATGCGGACCGTATAGTACAATTTAAAATAGTGCGCAGGGCATACTTTACTCCCCATAGGCTACATTTAACAAATGCAGGGGTTTCATCAGAATTCTGGTGGTGCAGCTCCTCACCGGGAGACTTTTCACACATGTTTTGGCAATGCCATTGGATCAAGAAGTACTGGGGGGACGTTTTGGCTTTAATAGAAGTAATTGCAACTTGCAGCCATCCCTATGCAACCCTCTATGGAAATATGTCTATTGGGGCTGGTAGAGCCTCTGGTGCCGACTGGTGCTGAGAGAACACTTATAGGAACACCCCTTTTCTATGCTAGGACAAATATTGCGATGCAGTAGAAGAAATCCTCCCCTCCCCTTGCATGTCTCAGTGGATATGGTTAGTTAATGGCTGTCTTCCTATGCATTAGGACACTTACTTTAACAGGGGATGCCCCTTAAAATATGAAAAGATATGGCAAACATGGTTAGAGGACCCCTCAACAGCCTAAGCTGCACATGGGGATGTGTCATTCCGCCTATTACCAGCCTCATGCAAATGATCTCATGTTATAGTTGTTGCCTAATGACATAGATTGCTTGGGCACCAACAGTAGGATATCAAATTTTGTTTAAGATTTGTTTCAGTGTGTAGCACCACTGTTCAGAAGAATGTAGCCAGAATTATCATTCCCCTATCCTGTCATCTCTCCTATTCGAGGCTGCGTCCTCACAGTGATTGATAATTTGCTTCATTGTCTCATTGCTTTTTCATTTTTTTATTTTGTTGTTGTATGCACCTCATATAAATGCAATAAAAATATTTAAAAAAAAAAAGCCAAAAAAACCCCAAAGGTAAGTACAGTAAAACTTTGGATTGAGAGCATAATTTGTTCCGGAAATAGGCTTATAATGCAAAACACTCGTGTATCAAAGCAAATTTCCCCATAAGAAATAATGGAATAATGATAGCAAAAAGGGGCCTTGATAAAGCAAAATTTGTGTGTAAAAACATGTAAGCCGTTCCTCCCTTGCTTGTACATGTAGTGCTCTTCATATTCTTCATGGTTTTATGCAAATAAAGGCATTTGGATCTCAGTTTGGTGTGCAGCCATCCATAGTTTCCTTTCATTATTGCTTCAGCTGTGACTGGGCGAGCACCCTGCAGAGGAGATCATGCTGTTGGAGCCGACTCACCTGCGAGTAGCGCGGAACTTTTGTTTGTTGTACAAGAAATAATGGAAACTAAGAAGATTCGTTCCACAACCATTTATTCATCATTCCTTCAGTTTATAGTCCATATAAAAAGATTATAGCAATGTGATAGGTTGTTTACCCATAAAACATTCATCAACAAATGACAGCCTCCACAAGGGTATTAGAAGCAAAATCCAGTATCCTGGCCCCTTACCATGTGATCAGCTGTGACCGTGAGGAGAACAAAAAAGCCTATGACTGTCTTCTGTAAACGGGACATCGGTCTGCACATGGAGGGCCAATGCTGCCTCATCAGTGCCCACCAGTGCCATCTACCAGTGCCTATCAGCACTGCTAAACAAGGCTCACCAGTGCCACCTACCAGTGCCACCTACCAGTGCCTATCAGTGCCACCTATCAGTGCCCATCAATGCCGCCTATCAGTGCCCATCAGTGGCACCTATCAGTGCAGCCTCATCAGTGCCTCCTGATCAGTGCCACCTATCAGTGCCACCTTATCGGTGCCTATCAGTGCAGCCTATCAGTGCTCATAAGTGCAGCCTCATCAGCGCATTTCAGTGAAGGAGAAAAAATACCTGTTTGCAAAATGTTATGAAAAACTATGAAAACTGTTTTTTTTTTTTCAAAATTTTTGATAATTTTTTATTTGTTTGGCCAAAAATAAAAAAGTAGCTATTAAATACTACCACAAGAAAGCTCTATTTGTGTGAAAAAAAAAAAATTCATATGGGCACAGTGTAGCATGACCGCACAATTGGCATTCACACAACGACATCGCTAAAAGCTGAAAATTGGCCTGGGCAGGAAGGGGGTTTAAATGCCCAGTAAGCAAGGGGTTAACAAGTTGCTTTCTTGTTTTTTTGGCTTTATTATATGCTTTTTTTTTAGACATCTTTGACTATAACCCCTGCCTTGTAATGTTGAATAAAGTTATTGAGCTGCCTTTTCAAAATCAGCATCCTTGCTACAGTTCCTTCTCAAGTGCAAATATTGGCTGTATGGTATACTCCTTGATACGGGCTTTTGGTGTGAGCTGGTGGCGTACAAGATTGTGTTACCTGCAGAGGGCTTTCTATAAAGAGAAGAGCCCATCCTCATTATTGAAAATTTCTACATCCAGAAAACTGATTTTAAATTGATTCAATTCATTGGGAATTTAGGATTGTAATCATCAGTACTGATGGCATCCATGAATTGCATCAATTCATCCTTAGTGCCTGACCAAAATAACAGAACATCATTGATGCATCAATGGTGGAGGTGATTAGAAATGTCTTTATGCACAAACAATTCCCTCTCCCACCCCCCCGGTACAGGTTGTCATAAAATGGGGCACAACGTGCCCCCATCGCAACCTCCTGCACATGGAGGTAGTGGGAGGGACCGAACATTTTGAGTTAAGATGAACTTTACAAATGTTTTTGCCACATTTTTGAGCGCTTTTATGCACGTTTTTTCTTCGTTTTTTTATTAGCCAATAGATAAAAGACCATCTGTTTCATCATTTGTTGAAATGCTAATCCACTTCCTGATTCAAATCTGTACTTCTTCCGGGTCAGTTTGCTATGTTGCCTTTTGTGTGCTGTGCAAAAATGAGCGATGATGAGATGGCGTGTTTTGTGGCAGCAACCGATGTCACGTCATTTTTCCTAGCAGAGAGTGAGAGGAAGAGGCCACGGAGATACTGGATACATCCGGTAATTATTGATAAAGAAAATAGAGGCCAGTTCTGGGTCATGTACAGTGACCTATGTGCTCATGAAGAAATTTTTTTTGAGTACACCAGAATGTCCATAAAAAGTTAAGTCACTTCTATTATTAGTTTTTAATTATGATTGTTTTCGTTGTTGCTTTCTGATCATATCTATAATCCTCCCTTCTATTTTGGCACAGTTTCGACAAGTTGCTGGGTTTACTCAGTCCTCGTTTGCAGCGAATGGACACATACTTCCGAAATAGTATACCTCCTGTTGAACGATTAATCATCACACTGAGGTAAAGGAATTAGCTTGTTTTCAATGCATATTCATAAACTAAACACCAAACACACCTTTATAAATTAATTAACAAAAATGTTATTAAAAAAAAAGAATATGGATTTGATTTAATTGTAATCTGAATAGTCCAAAGGCCTTTGGATGTAGTGTATCTTCAAATCCTCCAAGCCCACGCTTAATTTAATAAATGAGGTCTGTTTGTATTGACAATAGGTTATGTATTAATATAGAAAACTGGTTACATGAGCCTGACCAAAGGGTGGTGATAAATAGCGAATCTTTGGAATGGTATGGATTTTTTTATTACAGTAACACAAGTGGCTTACCAGTGAATTGGGTCATAAATGACAACTAGCTCAATCTAATTTTTTTGCTAAAATGTGTATAATTTTTTTGTAGGTAACTAGCAACCAGACAATCGCTGGTAAGTCTACACTATGCTTTGTTAGTGGGAAAATCAACCGCCAGTTATATAATCTGGGAGATATGAGCTTCAGTTTGGGATGTCTTGAAAGATATTGTTTTGAAAAAGCCAACAACAGAAGAATAGCCATCAATCACTGAGCTTTTCTTACAATGCTGCAATTTTCCCAACTGTCTTGGCGCTATTGATGGGCAGCACATCAGAATTGTGAAGTCAATGGGTAGCGGAAGTCTCTACTTCAATTATAAAAAGTATTTTTCATTTGTTTTAATGGCAGTGGCTGATGCTAATTATTGTTTTTGTTATGTCGATATTGGGGCCTATGGCAGCAACTCTGATTCTGGCATTTTTAGCCACTCATTATTTGGGCAGTTGTTCCACACTGATAGGCTGGACCTTCCAGAAACTAGACTTCTCCCTGGAACAAATGGCCCTCCTCTACCAAGTGTATTTGTGGGGGATGAAGCATTTGCGTTGAGCGATCACCTGCTACGGCCATATTCTGGGAATAATCTAACCATGCAGAAGCAAGTGTTCAACTATATTTTCTGTTTCTGTTTTTCTGTTTGAGGACTCATTACAACACACTATGGAAAGAGCTCAATGGACTGGAGTTCGTGGAACAAGACAAGGTATACATGTCAGGGATATGTACGCTTCCTACTTCATGTTTCCAGAAGGACAGGTCCCATGGCAGCTTGAGGCCATTGAATAATTGAAAATGTGTACCAATAAAGATTTTTCTTGTTCTATTGGTTCCCAAAATGTCACTGAATAATAAAAATAATTAAATGGTAAGAAGCCTCATTTTTTGTTCACTGTTTGTATGTATGTGTTTTTAATTTGGGTAATTTTGTTAGTAGTAAACACATATTTTTTTTAGGGAATGGACACATACCTAAGGTTAATCATGACAATGATATAAATTGTGTTTAAACACCAAAAGAAACCCCTAATTATGTTTCAGAAATGTAGATTAAAATAAAACCAAGAAAATGGTATAAGGTAATGAACACTCTGTTTTTCCTTATAAGGAGCAATAACTCATTTTTTCTAATTTTTATTAGAAGAATAGAACAGATAAAGAAAATATATTTTATTGTATTTTTTTTACAACGTTGGAGCAAAAAGCTCAAAATTAAACTTGAACCACATTTCTGCCTGCTGTCGTTCCTCTACTATCATCATGAATCATTTCTGACAAGTTTCAATGACAGCAAGAGAAAAATTTACATGGTACCATCTAGTCATCATGGTACCATCAAAACATCTAGTGGGTGTTAACTGTAATGAGGACCACATACCTGATAGTTGAGCTTGTCTCTTGTAGAAGGAGACCTCTCATACAGCCCTGGCTCAGAGCCCACTGGAGTGGAGACAGCGGTCTCGTTAGCACAGCGAGGTAGGAGTGCCTCTTGTCAGCAGCTGTAGACCGGATACTGGAAGCAGAGCCTGGAACACTGGATAGCAGACGGGCTGGAATAGGAACAACAGCAGACGGTCAGCAATTACAGTAGCTGGATGCAGGCAGGCTGGAACACTGGACAGCAGCAGCAGATCAGCAATCACAGTAGCTGGATGTAGACAGGCAGAAGAGGCATGAGACAAGCCGAGTCAGGAACAGATCAGCAAGCAGGCAGAATCAGCAGACAAGGGATGGTCGGAGAACAGGCCGGGTTCAGTAACAGGTATCAGGCTGGCAGAAGAAGCGAAGTCAAACAAGCCGGGTCAGGATTGGAGAAGGCATGATGGTCAAGGCAAGCTGGGTCGAGCAGGTAGTTGATCAGATAACAGATAGTAGGTATCAGAAACGGACTAGCTGCAGATCAGACAGCAGTTCAGCCAAAGTCTGACTTCCTTTTAAAGGCCCATGTAATGTGCTGACAGAGTTGCTGGGTCATAGAGCCCTCCTGCTCTGACAGATTCTGGGTCCTAGACTCCTCCTGCTCTTGGTGTCCTGACAACATCCCTGCGCATGCTTCCGAACAGTCGTGGGAACCTTCGTTTGAATCCATGCGTGTGTGCACACAAGCCTGCACGATCGCAACGCTCGTCTGGATCCCTGACATTAACATTATACCCACCAAACCATCACCGGTGTCTAGAGGTTATGGTAGGTAGCTGGCAAATGGGCAAGGTCATTTGATGGAAGAACATTCATGCCCTGTGCATAATTCTGAGGGCTGGCGGAGTGACTAGTATGATTATACACTGGGGCAGTTGGGGACATGGTGTTAGGAATTGAATGAATGGATGGATATGGTTGAAAAGGTTGTTGCTCGGAGGCTGTGTGAAAATATGGTTCTGGCTGACGGTGCGGCGTGGTGGTGGTGGTCAATGTGATGGTATGCATTGGGTGTAATTTACATATGAACCATAAGGGGGTGGTCCTTCTGAATTTGCAAAGGAGGGTTATTGGTTTTGATCAGGTGGGATGAAGATGTCAATGTATCTAATGACACCCGCCCACATTATAGCCTTGAGTTCAAGGGGAACTCTACCCATCTTATTCTCTAGACCAGTCTTTCTCAACCTTTTTAACACAGAGGAACCCTTGAAATAATTTGCCGGGCTCGGGGAACCCCTGATAAAAATTAAAACTCTACAACTCATGATACATTAGTGTGATGGTCATTGGGAAGAATGCTCCTCACGGGGGCGTGGCCTGCGCATGGAGCTGTGAGGACGCACCTGAGGAGAGCTCCGTGGCCATCCTAACTTATTTGCTCCATTATCACCAACTTCTAACGAATCCCGATCCATCAAACATGGGAAAGAGAACGGGAAAGTCCCTTCCTTCAAAAGGGACCCCCTCAAGCTCGATCAAGAGATTCCTGGTCGCTGAACCAGATGATTCGCTCGCGGGAGATGGACTAGGCCGCTCGCCGCATGGCGGTAGTCCCGCCCCTCGCCTTCGGCCAGCACACAGACACGCGTTGCCTGCCTCCTCCATAGGATCGGACGGAGTGGAAGCCTCCCAACACCAACTTAACGTAGCGTCCCTAGTAAGCGGGCTCCCAACCAAGTCCGAGCTAGCTTCCATGCTACACTGCCTGGAAAAGGCCATCAAGAAGGAGGTCTCCGCAGTACGGTCGGACCTCTCACAGGTCCTTTTTCGCGTGGAGGAATTCGGAGCAGCGCCTAGACCGCGGCCATTAGATCTCTTCAGGCCACGACGCGCAGTTTGATTCTGGCACAGAGAATGGCGCTATACAGGATTGAGGACCAAGAAAACGGAAGCGGACTATCCACTTAAGATTGACCGAGTCCACCATACCCTGCGCCCGCGCAATTTGTCATCTGAGTTACCAAGAGATATCATCTGCCGGGTCCACTACTTTGAAGAGAAAGAACGCATCATGAAGAAGGCCAGAGAGGCAGCCTCACTCGATTTCGACGGCGCTGCCCTCTCATTCTTCCCGGACCTGGCTAGCGAGACGCTTGACCGGCGCAGGGCGCTCAAACCCCTCACGGAGAAGCTGAGAGCCAATGGCATCAACTACAGATGGGGCTTCCCGGCCTGCCTCATAGCCAACCGTGATGGAAAGACAGCTATCCTCCATTTTCCAGAGGACCTGGAAAGATTCTGCCTGGACGTCAACATAACCCCCCCCCCCCCGGATCTCCCGGGATGGAACGAAGACATCCCCATTTTGCCAGCACAACAGGAAGAACAGTGGCAGAAGGTCTCCCACGGCCGCCGCTCCAACACCTCGGGACCCCCTGCGTAAGGTGCAATCCCCGGGATCCGGATAAGTATTCCTTCTCTACTGCAGTAATTTGAATCCCTGCTTCTCCCTGATTACCGTTTTTCAATTTTTGTTTTTAGTTTTGATGGTTTTAGACTTGTTATCTCTCCGCTCTTGGTGTCACTAGTCCCAACACCCACTTGTTAATCTGCCTGAGACCACCAGCCATTATGTTATCCCCCTGCCCCATGACTTGCTTCTATTAACTGTACACGGACCTCTGCCTGTCAATCACAACAGTACCAATCCGTGCTAGCTGGACATACCGGCTTGTTCATTCCTGCCTCTCATGTTTATGCTATTGTATTGTTGGCCCGGAGCTCCCCGAGTGTTCCTGTTCGGGCTATACCCACCCCCATTTTTAAGAACGTATGCTCGGATGCTCTCGCCCGCTCTCGTGATGCGGGGGGAGAGTCTTGGGCCTCCGCGGTCACGCCGTCACAAGCACGCCAACAGATCGCGTGCCCTGTTTGGTTCAGATTTGTGGTTTTGATTGCTTGTTTATGCTCTTATATATTTTTGTTTCTCTTTTTTTCTTCCATGCTTTTTCTCTCCCTTTTTTCCTCCCCTCCTGCCTCCGGATATTCTGTACACTTCGTTAGAGATGGCCGCCCTCTCCGCAAAACCTGATGGCAACGCTTCAATTTATCTCCCTTAACGTCCACGGGCTTTGCTCTCCCTGCAGAAGACACAATCTCTTCCGAGAACTTAAACGCTTACAAGGTGAGATTATATTCCTGCAGGAGACCCACATTACACACCAAACCAATGTGAAATTATACTCTCCTCTATACCCTACCTGGTTCTACGGCCTATCTGACGTCAGGAGTAGAGTTGAGCGAACCTCTGGAAGTTCGGGTTCTGCTGGTCCGTCTGAACTTCGGGACAAAGTCCGGGTCCGCACGGACAACGAACCCCATTGAAATCAATGGGGACCCGAACTTTTAGGCACAAAAATGGATGTAACAAAGTCCTGGAAAGCCCTAGAGGGCTGCAAAAGGAAGTAAAATGGGGGTAAGGGTAGGGCAAGTGCCCTACAAAAAAATGGGGACAGGGAAATAACTTTAAATCTTTTTTAAAAAATAAAAACATAAAAAAAGCAAAAATGGAGGCGAATGTGGATCATCTTCAAACTGTGTCTGAAAAGTATTAATTAACGGTAGAAGCCATATAACTGTTCTATTCTACTAAAATCTTGTCAATATACCGAAGATGGCAATTAATTATGAAAAGTCTGTGTCAAACTTCTACTAGGTGTAAGCGGAGGTAAAAACGAAAAAAATACAAAAATAAAAAATTTTTTCTAAATTTCAATAAAGGGACAGGGGTAAAAAAACATCCCGTGAACGGGATGGGAATGGGGGTAAAATGAAGGAAAACGTCGGGAGATCCCGAAAGGTCCTGAAACAATGTAGGTAAAAACACGGATTTTCAAGCCCAGGGGTAACTAAAGTTACCCCAAGCAACAGGCACGCCTGGGCCTGAAACAGGGCTTCAAGTCTGCCTGGTCGTCTTGGGCTTGAAGGTCTCCAAGCGAGTTGAGATGAGGACTGCAGTCTATCCGGCATCTTGGTCCATCCCATATCTCCTCTCATATTAAAG
>BLSH010162562.1:99276-109993 GCA_018402905.1 Glandirana rugosa | reverse complement strand
GTGAAATCTCAAATTACTCCCACAATATGATCGTTGTGTACGATCCCACAATCTGATCGTTGTGTACGAACGTACGATCGTTTCGTTAGACAGAGTTTAATCTACAATCTCCAACTCTAAGCAGCGGTATTTGAAATCTCAAATTCCCCCAACAATCTGATCGTTGAGCACGATCGTAGCGATCGTTGTTCTATGCAGAGCTTGATCTGCAACTCAAAGCAGCGGTATGTGAAATCTCTCATTTCTGCTATCTGTCCTCAGAGCAACAGCACAGACAGCAGTAGTAAAGTAATCTATCTCAGGATGCAGGATCAGGTCTTAAAATGTCTCAAATCTGTCCCTCAAGCTTTCAGCTTCCTTTCCCTACACTAACCCAAGGAGCATGTGACTGCAGCACTGTGACTCCAGCTTATAAAGAGGCTGGGTCACATGATGCACTGGCCAATCACAGCCATGCCATTAGTAGGACCCGAACGATTTTTGAAATGTCCGGGTCCGGGTCCGTGCCACGGACGCCCGAAAGTTCGGTACGGACCCGAACGTTACAGTCCGGGTTCACTCAACACTAGTCAGGAGGTCTAAGGGGGTTGCCATTGGGTTCCGCAGGGACACCCTATTCTCAGCAGAAGATGTCCTCGCGGACGACTTTGGTAGATATGTCTTTGTGAGGGGAAGCCTGGGTGGTGCACCATATACCTTCGCTACACTGTATGCTCCGAACCATGACCAGGCCACTTTCATTGCAAACACACTCTCAAAACTTAAGGACTTTGCCCGTGGCTGCATAGTTCTTGGCGGAGACTTCAATCTCGCCCTTGAGCCCTTACTTGATACATCCCTAGGCTCATCCTGTGTTCCCAACAGGCGCCTAGCCTTTGTTCGGAGGCGCCTGTTGGAACTGCAGCTGATGGATCCCTGGAGAATTGCTCACCCCCAGACTAAAGATTTTACATTTTTCTCTAATCTCCATCAATCCTACTCCAGAATTGATTACTTTTTTATTACCCACCATCACCTCGGTCTAGTAGCCAACACCAAAATCGAATCCTCCCCCATTTCTGACCACGCCCCAATTTCTCTGACACTCACCACCCCTTTCGCCCTCACTAAAAGCTGCAATTGGAAATTAAACGAAAGTCATATCACTGAGGACCTGGACAAGAAGGAGGTTGGTGAAGCTCTCATGTCTTACTTCCAGGAGAACGTCCTCCCAGAGGTCTCCCCTGGAGTTCTCTGGGAGGCCCACAAAGCCCACATACGAGGCAAACTCATTGAACTTGGTTCAAGGAGAAAGAGAGAGAAGCTTCACCGCCAATCTCAATTGCTCCAGGACATCAGCAACTTAGAGCGTAACCATAAAACCCACCAGTCTCCTGACATTTTTCATGAACTCACTGCTAAACGCAATGAACTGAGAGAACTATTTCACTTGGAGCAGAAATCTAGATATAGAGTTCTCTCCCAGCGAATTTATGAGTGGGGAGACAAACCTAGCCGCCTTCTTGCCCGCTCGTTGCAGAAGACCAAATCCAAATCCTTATCCCCGGCAGAGAGGCCCGCGACAATTCTCTCAGGACGCTCTCTCTGATCTCTTATGTGCGCTCGCTGTCCCAGCCCACCCTGCTCCTGTCCACAGACGCAGAAAAAGCGTTTGACAGGGTGGACTGGGACTACCTTATGGCGACTCTCTCCTCTCTAGGCCTAGGACCCACTATGTTAACCCGAATCTCCGCTTTATACCAACATCCCACAGCTCAATTAAAAATCAACGGATCCCTTAGTGAACCCTTCACCCTACACAATGGTACACGTCAGGGCTGCCCATTATCCCCTATCCTATTCGCCCTCTCCTTAGAACCTTTCTTAGCCTCGGTGCGAAATAACCCTAACATTCACGGTATAAAAGTAGGTCCCCGAGAGCATAAATACGCGGCCTACGCAGACGACATTCTATTTTACATACAGCAACCCCTCATCTCTCTTCCCAACTTAATGGAAGCCTTTACAACATTCAGTGCAATCTCCAACTTCAAGACTTGACTAAATCGGAAATCTTGAACATCTCTCTTCCATCCCCCCTAGTGGCATCCCTCAAACCATCCTTTCCCTTTAATTGGCAACACAGCTCCTTAAAATATCTCGGCATCCACCTCACACCTCCCTTCCTGCCCTGTTCAGATTCAACTACATCCCCCTACTAAACTCAATTAGGAAAGACCTCCAAAACTGGACCCAACTAGCTCATTCTTGGCTAGGCAGAATTAGTGTAGTGAAAATGAACATATTGCCCAGAATATTGTTCACTTTCCAAATGATCCCGTATGGTGTACCCCCAGGCTTCTTCTCCACGCTTACTTCTATACTCTGTAAATATATATGGAATAGGAAAAGCCCTAGGATCGCTAGACAAGTTTTGTACAGACAAAAAGAGATGGTGGTCTCGCTCTGCCGGACGTTAAGTCATACTTCATGGCTATCATATTAGCCAGAGTTTCTGATTGGAAACATCACAAGAGCTCTAAACTTTGGGTGCAGCTGGAATGCGATCTAGCGGGAAGAGACTTATATACGCAAGTTTGGGTTCCCAAAGAATCCCGCCATTTCTCAAACAGACTCTCCCCCATCTCAAAAACATCCTTTGTGCTCTGGGATCGCCTTGGTCGCTCTCTTAATTGGCTCCACAATTCCCCACTCCTACCTATTACGGGGCATGCGCTTTTCCCTCCTGGAGAACACACCCAACAATTCGGTATAGGCTCCTTGCAAACTCCAATCTTACTCCACCAAGTAACTATGCCTTCGGGACTAGTCCCCCTATCCAACCTGATGGAGGCCTCCTCAGCCTCCCAACTGGACAAGTGGAGGTATCTCCAACTCTCACAATTCATCAAATCTCTGCCTAAGCCTCTATGCTCTATACATGAGCTCACCCCAGTGGAACAGGTCCTGTAGCATAATCAACCACAGAGAGGCCTAATATCCCTTTTTTACCAAGCTCTTCGCTCATCAGCATCAACACATTGGCCTTCATTCCTACTAAACTGGGAAAGAGACTTACATCTAACTCTATCAGATGATCAAAAAACCAAAATCCTGGAATTAACACACTCCTCCTCCATTTCCTCAAGAGTTGCAGAAGCTAACTACAAGCTTCTGTCAAGATGGCACTATTCTCCTACCTTCTTGCGCAGAACGTTTCCCGCAACATCTGAGTTGTGTTGGCGGGGATGTGGCGAACGGGCCACACTTGCACACATCTGGTGGACATGCCCGGCAATCCGCCCATTTTGGTCCCAAATTTTGCATTGGATGGGAAAAATAACAGGAGCTTCAGTCCCAGAAGACCCTTGTGTGGTGTTATTCCACTGTACTAGTGAGCCAGCAGGACGCTATAAGAAAACTATTACCCCTCACCTACTCAACGCAGCAAAGTCACTGATCCCCAAACATTGGAAACAACCCACCATCCCCAACATTAAACAGTGGCTCTCCACGGTGGACAACATTTATCACATGGAAGATCTCACACTCGACTATAGAGGTAAAGCCTCATTGGCCAATAAGATCTGGTCCTGCTGGCTCGCTTTTAAGTACACTGCCTCTTACTCAGAGCTCATGTCATAATTCCTAGATAACAATGTATGGAAAGATAAAGCTTAAACTGTACATCTCTATTTATCTAGTTCTGACTCTAGTCCGGAGGCGGGAGGCTATCCCCTCCCAACCCCTCTTCCCCTCTCCCACCCTCTCTCCATCTTCCCCTCGCTTCCTTTTTCTCTTTCCCTCTTTTTCTCTGTGCTATTCTCTCCTCTTCTCCTCTCATGTTTATTGCAATATATAATATTGTCTGTTCACATATGACTGTTTGATACTGCTAACGTAGACACATGTTCTGGTATCTGTCATTTGTTTTGGCTCAATAAAACTTATTGAACAAAAAAAAAAATGGGAAGAATGCTCCTTGCACTTGTGGTCATTGGGAAGAATTACTCCCTTACAGATAGCTAAAAAGATCAATGATGTCATTGGGAATTTATCAGAGAGGTAGAAATTGACCATTGCTCAAGGAACCCCCAGCAACCTCTGGAGGAACCCTAGGGTTCAATGGAACCCTGGTTGAGAAACCCTGCTCTAGACACCAGCAAAAAGATTGTTCTTCTGTCCAGCTTCCTGTCATGCGGTCTGCCATAGTGGACAGAATGTCCAACATCCGGTTCACATCTGGTGCAATAGCCCTCCCTCTAGTTGCATGTGTGCTTGCACGCGCATAAGGTGTATGCACATATGTGCTTGTAGTAGGGTTACTCGAATCCTCTTCATTATTTGTGGTTACTGATGACGGAGTGGAGGGTATCAATCCTGTTTCCTGTGTTGACTCATCTCCATTGTTTGCCACTGATACTTGCTGACTTTCTTGTGGAGAAGAATCCTCCCAGCTGGTTTCTGTACTGTCAATGAAAATTTCTTGTTAGATCCTTTACCAATAACTTAATTAGATAAGAGACACATAATTGCAGATGCTAGCTTACATTGCCGTACACAGAATTGGCCGGAGGAATCTCATTTCTATGGCGTGTAGATATTCCGATGGACACGCTGCTGATCCACTTTTATACTCCCTTATTAACCAAAGGTGGCGTTTATAAGCATCCCACTTTATTTTAATCTGTCTGAAAAATTAGGTTTTTTTATTTTTATGCCTAGCAAACTGACAATTACAGGTAGTGACAGTTACTCATTTTTGCTATCTTTCCACTGACCACCAATGTAATGAGCATTCTTCCCACTGAGCACCTATGTAATGAGCATTCTTCCCACTGACCACCTATGTAAGGAGCATTCTTCCCACTGACCACCAATGTAATGTGCATTTTCCCCACTGACCACCAATGTAAGGAGCATTCTTCCCACTAACCACCTATAGGATCATTCTTACCATTGACCAGCTATGTAATGAGCATTCTTCCCACTGACTACCTATATAATGAGCATTCTTCCCACTGACCACCTATGTAAGGAGCATTCTTCCCACTGACCACCAATATAAGGAGCATTCTTACCACTGACCACCTATAGGAACATTCTTCCCACTGACCACCAATGTAATGTGCATTCTTCCCACTGACCACCTATGTAATGAGCATTCTTCTCACTGACCACTAATGTATGTATGTATGCTAAACTGATTGAGGTTAAAACACAGTTCTAACATGCAATTAGATAAATAGCAAATGCAGAATGAGTTACTTTTCTCATCTTTCACATCCATTCTATGCCAGTCTGGAAAAACCTGCTGACCAATATTCTCCCAGGCCCTCCTCTTCTTGTCCCGGCTTTTATAATTGGTGTCCTTGTTGTCATATATACAGGGGTGCGCCCTCACCATTCGAATGAATGGCTCAGGATCAAATAATGTGACTGTATCCTCCATTTTTGGTATCAAAATGGCCGTTTGGTGACTTCCTGCTAAAAATATGTAATTTCCAGTTTCCAGTTCCAGTTTCCAGACGTATGCCAAAACACGTGAATTGCACATTCTCTTGTTTGCCTATGGGATTATAAACACACCAAAAATGACAACATATGCCCGATTTGAGCTACAGAAATACCTCCAAAACTTTTTTGATCTTCAGGCGTTTGGCTTCAGGCATTTTCGAGTGGACATGTGAACGAACTCCATAGAGAATCATTGATTTTTTCCCCTCAAGAGTTTTGTTGCTTCAGGCTTCAAACTACAAAATGCTCAGGTGTGAATGGGACCTGAGGATAGACCCCACCTAAAAGTAATTACCACAGAATCAATTACCGGTAACTGGCTAAAAGCCTGTCTTCGTCATTTACTAAAACTGGAGAGTGCAAAATCTGGTGAAGCATGATAGCCAATCAGCTTCTAACGTCAGCTTGTTCAATTAGGCTTTGATAATAAAACATGGAAGATGATTGGTTTCTATGCAGAGTTGCACCAGATTTTGTACTCTACTGTTTTAATAAATTAACCCCATGGTGTCTCCTGGATTTCCCCTTGTTTGTGCCACTCTCTGAGCCATACACACACACACACACACAAGAACCCGTGTTAATTTGGGACCTGGTTAATAACTTTATTATTTTCACCGGGAAGTGTATTTGAAGTGTATTTGAATTCCTGATGGTCTATACAACGGTCCTTCCATTATATCTTTAAGGCTAATATACAAGCCAACGGGCTATGTGTGTGAAAGATGTATGAATGAGCGGTATGAATGAAGCAGCTGCATTGATTCAAGACAATGTTGCCTACTTTTAAACTCTTTGGTCGGGTATTGGTGGTGGAATTTTTAAATCCAGTTTTTGTACTATTGTGAATTTTGCATTAAAGATCCTTTATTTAAGCTGCTTAAGCTTGCTAATTACTTTTAGGTGGGGGTCTATCCTCATTGTGTGCGTTACCAGTACCTTATTTTTTGATTACCTAAATTACACCTTGATTGGTGAGTCAGCAAATAGAGGAACTCTGTGTGTGTTTAAAAACCACAGCTAATGTATGATAGTGAGATATTGGCAATCATTTTTGAATGTTCAAAAGACGAACTTTAGTAGTTCCAAAATGAAATTGTTATAGTTCTGAGCCGATTCCCCTTATTCTCGTAAGTGATTAGTTATAATTTTTATACCTTTGTCATGAGGAATGGTGTTATATAAACGTTGAATGTCGATCACTACTAGCCAGGTATTTTTATGAAGGAAGAGTCCCACAATGGTTTTCAAAAGTTCTATAGTATCCTTGATGTAAGAGAAAAGAGATCACATATGGATTTAGGTAGTTGTCAAAAAGAGAACTTGCATTTTCCGTTAAGCTTTCGCAGCTAGATATTATGGGTTGACAAGGTGCCTGTGTAATTGATTTAGGTATTTTGGGTAAGCCATAAAACAAAGGGATCTTAGTTTGTGGTTGGTTTGAAGACAATGGTCATTTTTTGTTCCTTTTTTTCCCCCAACAATGCTTTCCTTGGTTTTCAATTGATCAAAATCTGTGTATTGCAAAAGAAGCAACTTCAATTCTGTGCCAGTAGTGCATTAAAAGCAAGTTTAGGGGGGTCTGGACTGTGGCCATTTGGAGTAGAAACTGTCCTGGCACCAGTGGGAGTAAATAGTGCATTTTTGGCATTAGGGGGAGAAATAGTGCTCTATCATTGGTGTCAGTGTTAGGAATAGTGCCCCATCGCTGGTGTCAGTAACAGAAATTATGCCCCATCAGCGAAAGGAAAAGGAACTCAAGGGCTGGATAAAGACAAGCAACGGGCCGCATTCAGCCCCCCGGAGACCACTGGCTCAGAGCATTAAGTTGCACCTGCCACCAAGTCAACTGTATTAAACACTCAACCAAATTTTTAGCTATATACATTTGAGGTGCATCAAAGTAAAAGGTGTGCAAAAGTCTCTCTCTACTCTTTCCTACCATCAGCACCTATGCACTGCAGCACAACTTATTGACTCCTTGCTCTGCTTCTTCCTACTTGCCTGAGCTCTACTGTAGCAATTGTATATGCTATATGACTATTTTTATATTTGCTATTTTTTTCCCCCACGAAAGAAAAGTTACCCTTTAAAGCTCCTGCTGTCTGCACTTCACCAAATAACTCTACACTCACCCTCAACATGCATGACATTTCATTTCATGATTATTACTGAAAATCATTCTAATGTATGGAGGGTGTTTAAAAAAGGATCCACCTTTGGTGCTAGTGACAGACTACATTGCATATGTTTTTGTGTAGCCCATATTTCTGAAGCCAAGACAAGCAATAGTTGAAGAACCAGTAGTTGCAGTAATATATAAATATGAACAAAACTATTTTTAACAAGAAATATGTTTATTCAGTCATTACAGAATGTTGGTGTAAAGTCTGCGTCTAGCACATCATGTGATGTATTCTAGAAGCAGAGGGTTCAATGATGTGAATAAATATTTCAGTTGAAAGTTCAGTTGGCAGCCTGGGTGCTGGCGATCCAGGAGTTGTAGTTGCAGACCTTGGTGTAGACACCGGGGTAGTCTCTCAGGGCACAGCCATATCCCCAGGAGACAATACCCTGGAGCTGTCCGTTACACACCACGGGGCCACCAGAGTCACCCTGAAAAATAGAAAAAGCATTTTTTAGAACTTTGGGTAAATGACAGAAAAGTATAAGCATTTAGATGTGTTGGCTGTGATGATCTTTATTTTTTATGGCTTTTTTAATCTTTTTTTTTCCACCTGGTAATCCAGGGAACGACACCCTTCCTGTCCCTGGGTGGCAAAACGCATTACCTCCAGTGTATATATGGAAGGAGCCATGGTAGGCACCAAGGCATGACTACCTTCGCTATTACAAGTGCGGTAATGGGATTAGTAGCCTGTGTTTCCTTCCAGTATATCTCACAGAAAGTGACAAGGACACTGCAGTTATGGGAGGATCAATGGTTAATCTCTGTACTTGCTAAAAATATTCTTAGCCTGAAAAAAAGAAAACTAATGCAGCCACCACATCTATGGACTGGCAAACTGAAATATATTACATATTAGTTCTTAGGTTTAGTTATAATTTATGATGATATTTTTTCCCTCTGGCTTAATTTTAATGGTTGCATTTCCAGCTAATAACTAATAATAACTATTGCTAAACAAGATCTGTTTTAATATGCAGTTACTTGGGAAGAAAAATCTTTTCTAATTTCAAAACTTCTCCTGAACATTTGGGCTATAATTTATACATTGAATTTAATGTATTTTTTTACATTTAAAATAATAAGAACAAACAATTTACCCAGTCTATGAAATCTACTACTTCTTTGAGAAGACACATTTATTTGAACAGTACAACTTTATATACAAAATTAAAATAAGTTGTGGCAATTACCTGGCAGGAATCCTTGCCACCCTCCAGGTAGCCAACGCAGATCATGTTGTTGGTAATCTCTCCGGGGTAGGCATTGCTACACTGGGTAGAGGTCAGGATGGGGGCGTTCACACACTGCAGGAGGTTAGGCATGCTGGCTACAATTCAAACAAATGACAGTTAATAAAATATTGACTGGAGACAAAAGGAGAAAGCAAATTGAGTTAAAAAAGACAAAAAACATTCATTATACATTTTTAGCCAGAGAAATATTAAATCATTCCAATTATTTATTATTATATTTACCATTTGCAGCCAGCAGGTGGTGCTTTTATGGATATCCTGCAGCTCTTTATTAAGGTGACTTGCAACTATGTTGTGAATAACTTATACAGCCTATGTTTTGAATACCATTAAGCAACTATAGATTACGCATGCACAGTTGACACATCATCCCACCCCTCTTCTAGTTATTGAGATTTGTGTTTATTTTCAGTTAAAAAGAAGCAGTCAAAAATGTTGGAATAGAGGGGTGTGGGTGGGGGGATAAAACCTTCCTCAGGTTTTATTGCACCCTGTGTTCCCACTGAAGACGTGCACCCTCTTTATTTGTCCTGATGTCCATTGTTACCAGGACTGAAAATGATGAGAAATTCAACATTTTAAGTGGTTGACAGAAGAGGGAAAAGAGAAATCTTCCAATGGGGACACTTGTTCTGAGTTTCAAAGGCATTTCAGAATATATTTCTTATTTTTTCTACTTTATTTATGTTTTGTTTTTCTTTAGTAAAGTTTAAAGCCGGCCATAGAAGGTTCAGATCATTTAAATCATCTATGAGCAAGCAGATTGAACCCAAGTCGCTCCATCAATTGACTTCCTTAGCATGCAATTATTGCCAGTGTCTGTGTTCTTCTGGCAGCTGACAGTTCCCCCCTCCAGCCGTAAGAACACAATAGTTCCAAGGGAGGGATTCCCCCATCAACACAGCCACTGTGGCTTCATCTATGGCCTGCCTAACTAATATTGCTCCCTCCTAGCTCATGAAGGATCCAGCGCTAATTCTCCTTTCTAGGGAATGGGATAATCCAGAGTAATATCTCTCTTACCCCAGGACAGCCCCCTGTTTGGTCCTATTCCCTCAGGTGCCCAATGGGATTGGTCACTCCTACCAGCAGGCCCCCTAATGACATGGCCACTGGTCATTAGGGTGGTCCTGCACTGTATGTGATGACCTCAGTAGGAGGGGCAGTGACACGGCTGGTCAGAGAACTAGTAAGAAGAGAGAAGCAGCGCAGTCATAAAAAAGAAATATAATAAAGTCCACAGTGTAACAGGATGTATTGATAGAATTCCCCGGTGATCAGATGGTTAATAAACACGGTGACACAAATCCTCCACCAACATCCACTGTGCTCACCTTCCAATTCGACCCCAAATAGGACTCCTATGGGGGGAAGACCAAGGGGCAGAGGAAGGGGAAGAGGACGGGGTTCATTCCCGTCTAATCCCCATTCCCATTCATATAATTATAACCAAGGATAATAATTGGTAGACTAGTGGCCCCTTAAGATAGTTATGTAGGACAATGTGACACCTGAAATAATATAAAGAAAAAATACTGACGCGACGAAGAGAGAAGAATGATCAAGAGACTGGTCGGCACAGTGACGGGGAGGATGACTCCAGTAGTGTATGTCACGTCCTGGTGGGATTACTGGTCACCGGTACAGTAATCCCCCGGACGACCATCCTCACTGGTTAGGGTAACCCGTGGACTCCCTTATCCTGGTTTGTCCCCCGACAGGACCCCATTCTCTCTATAATGAGACCTAATAGGGTAAGGGATCTTTCCTCTTAATC
>BLSH010162562.1:71732-86816 GCA_018402905.1 Glandirana rugosa | reverse complement strand
CGTGCTCACCCATCCATCCATCCATGCTCACCCATATATCCATCCATGCTCACCCATCCATCCATGCTCACCCATCCATCCATCCATGCTCACCCCCCCAGCCGTGCTCACCCAGCCATCCATCCATGCTCACCCACCCAGCCGTGCTCACCCAGCCATCCATCCATGCTCACCTATCCATCCATGCATGCCCACCCAGCCATCCATCCATGCTCACCCAGCCGTGCTCACCCATCCATCCATCCATGCTCACCCAGCCATCCATCCATGCTCACCCACCCGGGCTCATCCATCCCCATCCATGGCTCATTTGTGCCTCATTCATGCTCATCCATACCACATCAGTTCTCATCCGTGACACATCCATGCCACTACAGTGCCCATCCGTGCCACTACAGTGCCCATCCGTGCCACTCTACTGCTCATCCGTGCCACTACCCTGCTCATCTGTGCCACTACAGTGCCTATCCATGCCACCACAGTGCCTCACAATAGTGTAAAAGGTAGTTAAATTAGACTCTAAATGTATGCCCCTAGAACACCAGACGGTGCTCCCTGCATGTTGGGCTTCTGTATGTGGTCAGGCTGTGTAAAAGTGTCACACATGTGGTATCGCCATACTCGGGAGGAGTAGCAGAATATATTTTGGGGTGTCATTTTTGCTATGTAAATGCTGTGTGTTAGAAATATTGTATAAATGGACAACTTTGTGTAAAAAAAATGTGTTTTCATTTTCTTTCCACATTTTCCAAAAACTTGTGGAAAAAATGACACGTTCAAAAGACTCATTATGCCTCCTAGAATATACGTTAGGGTATTTGCTTTCCAAAATGGGGTCATTTTTTGGGCGTTTCCATTGTCCTGGTGCTCCAGGACCTTCAAAAGTGCAGGAGGTAGTCAAGAAATTATGTGTGTAATTTGTGTTCCTAGAACGCTTGATGGCGCTCCCTACATGTTGGGCCTCTGTATGTGGTCAGGCTGTGTAAAATACTCACACACATGGTATGGCCATACTCAGGAGGAGTAGTAGAATGTATTTTGGGGTGTAATTTTTAGTATGCATATGCTGGGTGTGAGAAATAACCTGTTAACATATGTCACTTTTGGGGAAAAAAAAATCTTAATTTTGCAAAGAATTGTGGGAAAAAAATGACAACTTCAAAAAATTCACCATAACCCTTAATAAATGCCTTGGAATGTCTACTTTCCAAGAAGGGGTAATTTGGGGGGTATTTGTACTTTCCTGGCTTGTTAGGGTCTCAGGAAATGATATTCAGTGATTGGCACCATAGCTTGTAGACTCTATAACTTACACAAGAACCAAATAATATACACAATTTTTTTTTTCACCAAAGATATGTAGCAGTATAAAGTTTGAGCAAAATGTATGAAGAAAAATTACTAATTTGCAAAATTTTATAACATAAACAAAGAAAAAATAATTTTTTTACAAAATTTTCGGTCTTTTTTTTAATTATAGCGCAAAAAATAAAAACCCCATTGGTGATTAAATACCACCAAAAGAAAGCTCTATTTGTGTGAAAAAAAGGACGCAAATTTCATATGGGTGCAGTGTTGCATGACTGAGTAATTGTCATTCAAAATGTGAGAGCACTGAAAGCTGAAAATTGGTCTGGTTGTTAAGGGGTTTAAGTGCCCAGTGGTCAAGTGGTTAAAGTAATGTAAGCCATATTATTTTGAAGTCTGACATTTTGACATTTGAATATCAGTATATAATTTGTTTGAATGCGGCAAGTCTCTCAGTAAACAAACTTCCTGTTCATTACATTTGTGTCTGTTTTACTGTGCATTGTAATTACACTGTTGCTGGGTGTGCCAGAGGGGTTGGGACAGTTATTTGGGGTTGAGAAGCAGAGGCCCGGGAACAAATACAAATTTCATTAGCAGTTCCTTCGGGGGTACTGCTACACTAAAAACAGCACCTGAAAATCTCATCCCAAACCACTCCAGTGTGAAAGCCTGAGTGCTTTCACACTGGGGCGGTGAGCTTGCAGGACATTAGGAAAGGTCCTGCAAGCAGCATCTTTGGTGTGGTGTGCTGAACGGTGTATACACCGGTCCTCTACTGCCCTTGCCATTGAAATAAATGGGCAACGCTTCAGAAACGAGGAGTGCTGGCACTTTTAACCCCTTTTTAACCCCTAGGGTTGCCACATCATCCCTTTAATCCAGGACACAGACTAATTACACAGGTTCTGTGGCTGACAAAGGTGGTAATTAAACTCACTTGGTGCCTTATCTGCGTTAAATTAGCCTCCGAACCTGTGTAATTGATATGTGTCCTGGATTAAAGGGATGATGTGGCACCCCTACCCGCTCCTGCCTGCATAGTGGCGCCATAGTGCTGCTATAACAGCGGAAAGGCACCACTGAAACTAGCAGGTGACCCCCACTTGCGTCCGGTGACCGGGCTGTGCTCGCGTCTGAGGGCGCGTTTGGCCGGCAGCATCCTTCCCAGCGATGGGAGAAAAGTCTGCGTCCAGGTGGCTACCCGCTGCGCCCATCGGAGTGGTGAGTGACCCCCCCTTCCCCCCGGGGGTGCGGAAGGGGGGGGCTGGGCGACTGACAGATTTTGGGCTGTCCGGTGGAGGGTTTCAGGGATGCGTTACAGTCACTGTCTTCTTCTCCCTCCCCCCTCGCGCCGCACCCCGTGCTCGACTGCCTGCGTTTTCCCCGCCGCCATTTTGCCGTAGCCGTGGCCATTTTGGGGGCTGTTTTGGCCTCTAGTGGCTGTGCGGCGGCCATTTTGCCGTAGTTGCGGCCTGTACAAGCATGTTTTGGCCTCTTGTGTCCGCCCGGCGGCCATTTTTGAGGTGTCGGCCTGGAAGAAAAACGTGCATGCGGTGCCGTTTTTCTCTCTCTCCTCTCCTGATATTGGTGAAGGCAGTGGCAGCAGGGCTAGTGGCAGTCAGCATCCTTCTGGGACAGCGCTTGAGGGACACAGAACAGGAAGTATAGCTGGTCCTCCTGTGCTGTCGGCGGCGGTGGGCACAGTCCTCCTGGGCATTATCCTGGTCGTTCTGTGGGCGGTGGTGGGACTCCTTAGGGGCGTGTCATGGCCCATAGGCCTAACAAGAGCTCCGGTGGCACAATGGCGACTGAGCTTGCAGGTTCGTCACCGGAGGGAGCAGCAGAAGTGCAGGCTGCGCTGGGGCCTGTGGTCCCCCTGGATCAACTGACGTCCATTTTGGGGGACTTCTTTTCCCGGGGGAGTGCCATGCTGTGCAAAAGGGGTGTCCAAAAAATGTCCACCCCCATCACGGGGACCCCCCTGAAGCTCTCAGATGGTGAGCTGGAGCCCTCGGATGGTGAGGAAGACCAAGGGGCCGGGGTGGCGCGCGAAAGGGCACTGGTGGCCTCCCTGATACTGATATCCTTGCGACTGGACCAGGCCGGGGAGTCGCAGGAGACGTCCTACGTCTGTGGGTCATTTAAACCATCACGGACCCCCAGGGCCTACCCTTATGATCAGTTTTTTGATCAGCTCGTCTACAAGGAATGGCAGCATTTCTCTGTGCGCTATCCTTTTGAGGATAGCTTTGTGCAGAAGTGGGCATCCCCCGCAGTGGACTCTCCGGTGGCTCGCCTGAATAAGGTGACGACCATTCCCTTGGAGGGGTCCCCCTCCTTCAAGGATCCGGCCGATAGGCGGATGGAGGCGGTTTCCAAGGCATTGTTCTTGGTGGCGGGGCGGCCATGAGACCAGCTCTGGCGTGGGCCATGGCAGCACAGTCCCTGACCAAGTGTGCGGTTGAATTGTGCAACGAGTGGGGCTGCAGTTCTTCGTCTGAGGCGTCACAGCAGGTGGACCATCTGATACAGGGTCTCCGGTACCTATGTGACGCAGCTTTGGACCTGCTCCCCATGCTGTCTAAGATGTCTGTTTTTGCAGTCATCATCAGACGGGTGCTATGTTTGCGTTCATGGTTGGGGGACCACGCGTCCAAAAAGGGCCTCACGGACCTCCCTTTTCAAGGTGGTCGGCTCTTTGGGCCCCAGTTGGATGAAATCATCAAGGATTTCACCGGGGGGAAGAGCACTTTTCTTCCGGAACCCAGGCGGCGGACATTCCGCTGTAAGCAGGCTCCTGCAGCTTCGGGTCAGAAGCCTTTTTTTCATGCGCCCAGTGCAGCGGGCAGAGGTTCCAGGCCCGATAAGACTTCCGCGGGGCCCGGTAAGCATCCCTGGCAGCGCAAGAATGGAAAGTTGGAGGAAAAGTCCTCTTCTGCACGATGAGTTGCCCCCACCCAACTCTCAGGTGGGGGGCCGGCTTCTGGGGTTCACAGACAGGTGGACTGCCCGCATCTCCGACCGGTGGGTGCGGGAGGTGGTGTCCTCCGGGGACAGGATAGAGTTCAGCGCTCTACCCCCAGACAGGTTCTTCCCATCGAACTTGAGTCTTGAGGGGCGTCGAGAAGCTCTTCTAGGGGCTGTTCAGACGCTTTCCGAACAGGGGGTAATCGTGCCGGTTCCCCCGCTGGAAAGGTTCAGCGATTTCTATTCAAACCTCTTTGTGGTGCCCAAAAAGTGTGGGGTCAGGCCAGTTCTGGACTTAAAAGCCTTAAACCGTTATGTGAGGGCGCAAAAATTCCGGATGGAATCTGTTCGCTCGGCCGTGGCCGCCCTGCACCAAGGGGACTTCATGGCGTCTCTAGATATCAGGGACGCGTATCTCCATGTTCCCATTTGCTCCCGTCACCAGCGTTTCCTGCATTTTGCGGTGGGGGTTCTACATTACCAATTTGTGGCACTTCCCTTCGGTGTGGCCTCAGCCCCCGGGTTTTCACCAAGCTGTTGGCTCCGGTTCTGGCACTATTGAGGCAGAGAGGCATTGCAGTGGTAGCATACCTCGACGACCTGCTATTGCAAGCAGAGTCTGCCTCGGCCTTGGAGGAGAATGTGGCTATTACCCTGGCCTCGCTGAGAGACTTCTGCTGGCTGATCAACCTGTAGAAGTCAACGTTGGCCCCGTCCTGTCGTCTGGAATATCTGGGTCTAATACTGGAATGGAACAGGCGAAGGTGTTCTTGCCTCCGGCCAATTTGCTGTCTCTGCAAGCAGTGGTGCGAACCCTGCTGTCACGCCAGTGGTCCTCCTTACGGTTCTGTATGCGGGTGTTGGGGCTCATGGTCTCGGCCTTCGAGGCGGTACCTTACTCCCAGAGTCACACTCGGCTTCTACAGCGAGCGATTCTGTTAAGGTGGGACAAGTCTCCGTTGTCCCTTGACCAGCTGATCAAGCTGGATCATCAGACCAGGGGGTCGTTGACCTGGTGGCTGCGGGCTCTGGCTCTGACGTTGGGGAAGTCTTTTCTCCCCCTGAATTGGTCAGTGATCACGACGGATGCCAGCCTATCAGGCTGGGGAGGGGTCCTGGGGCAGTTGTCTGCCCAGTGCCGTTGTTTGGCGAGGGAGTCTCGTCTCCCGATAAATTGAGTTGAGGGCGATCAGGCTCTGCCTCTCCCACTGGACGGCAAGGCTCCGCGGCCGCCAGGTTCGGGTTCAGTCGAACAACACCACAGCTGTGGCATACATGACCCATCAGGGCGGAACAAGAAGCGCGGCAGCAGCTGCGGAAGCGGCTCTCATTCTGAGATGGGCAGAACTTCAGGTACCAGCGATCTCCGCCGTTTACATCCCGGGCGTGGAAAACTGGCAGGCGGACTTCCTCAGTCGCCAGAAACTGGACCAGGGGGAATGGTCCCTGAATCCAGAGGTGTTCCTACAGATTTGTCACAGGTGGGGCACGCCAGACATGGACTTAATGGCGTCCAAGTTCAATCACAAGGTACAGACATTCTTGTGCAGAGCAAGGGATCCCTTGGCGGCCGCCACAAATGCGCTGGTAGGGCCTTGGAGTCGGTACCGGCTCCTGTACCGGCTACTGCGCAGGGTAGAAGCGGAGGGGATTCTGAAAATCCTGGTGGCTCCGGATTGGACTCGGCGCACTTGGTACGCCGACGTGGTGCGGATGGTGACAGATGTTGCTTGGCGTCTTCTGCTGTGCGAAGACCTGCTGTCTCAGGGGCCCATCTTGCACCCTGCTTTACCCTCGCTGGCTTTGATGGCGTGGCTATTGAGTCCCAGGTGTTAAGGGATAGGGGTGTCTCGGACTCCGTGATCCCTACCTTACTGAAGGCGTGCAAGTGTACTTCGCGCAAGATCTATCATCGCACCTGAAGGGCATATATTGCCTGGTGTGAGGCGGGCGGTTGGAACCCCGCTCTTACATGGTATCTCAGGTGCTGGCCTTCTTGCAGCAAGGCCTGGACAATAAATTGGCCTTGAGTACCCTCAAGGGTCAGATTTCGGCTCTGGCGATTCTTTTTCAGCGTCCTTTGGCGACGCATTCTCTGATCCGTACATTTTTACAGGGTGTTCGCCATGTGGCTCCTCAAGTATGGTCGCCTTTGGCGCTGTGGGATTTGAATTTGGTTCTTTCTGTACTGCAGAAACCGCCTTATGAAAAGATCAGGGAAATTCCCTTACCACTGTTGTCACGGAAGGTGGCTTTTTTGGTGGCCATTACATCCGGCAGGCGGGTGTCTGAATTGGCGGCTTTGTCATGTAAGTCCCCCTTCTTGGTCCTTCATAAGGACAAGGCGGTGCTGTGCCCTTCTCCTTCTTTTCTACCGAAAGTGGTTTCCTCTTTCCATATTAATGAGGATATTGTCCTTCCTTCTTTATGTCCGCACCCGTCACACCCCAAGGAAATTGCCTTGCACTCATTGGATGTCGTGAGGGCTTTGCGGGTGTATTTGGCGGCTACAGCTTCTTTTTGGAAGTCTGATGCCTTGTTTGTATTGACAGAGGGCCCGCACAAAGGGTTGGTGGCCTCATCGGCTACTGTTTCCCGTTGGATCAGACAGACCGTGACCCTCTGCGTTGTGTTTGTACGGCTTGTTACGAACTGATATGCTAAGCAGAGTAGGGGGGTTATATGCTGGAGTGAGGACGGCCCCCCTGGGAGGGGCCAGCTTGCTTTTTCTGTTTTGCCCAGTCAACTCCTAGTAGGATGCGCATAAACCCCACTTGTCTATGAAGGGCTGCGTTTGTCAGTGAACTCAGAGAAAAGGATTTTACGGTAAGTTCTTAATAAAATCCTATTTTTTTTACTTTTTGCTATAATACATATCCCAAAAAAATATTTAAAAAAATATATAAAAAAATCGAATTTATTCATTTTAGGCTGATATATATTCTTCTACATATTTTTGGTAAAAAAATCAAAATAGGCGTATATATATTGGTTTGCGCAAAAGTTATCGCTTCTACAAACTATGGGAATAGAATTATGGCATTTTTATCCCTTTTTTTTTTTTTTACTAGCAATGGCGGCGATCTGCAATTTTTATCAGGACTGCGATATTGCAGTGGACAGATTGGACACTTTTGACACTTTTTTGAGACCACTGACATTTATACATCGATCAGAGCTAAAAAAAGCCACTGATTACTGTATAAATGTCACTGGCAGGGAAGGGGTTAAACTGTAGGGAACGATCAAGGGGTTAAGTGTGTTCCCTAGGTGTGTTGTAAGTGTGTGGGCTGGCAAGGACATGACAGATCTTACTGATCCCGATGACAGGGATCAGTAGATCTCTGTTATCCCCTCTGACAGAACGGAGATCTGCTGTGTTTACATTGGTGGATATCCGTTCTGCCTCTGTAACAGGTGATCGCGGGTCGCCGGCGGACACCGTGTCCGCCTGACCTGTGGGCACGCTCATGCACCGCCACCGGCGAGCTCCTTCCTTCAACTGCGCCTGCGCAAGCCGCTGTACAGCTACGGCAATTCGCGCAGGAGAGCTGACCTGCCACCATATAGCGACGCCGCATGGTCGGCAAGCGGCTAAACCACGATGGAAAGATCAAACACGTCATTCAACTTACTCATAGAAGTGTGTAAGGTGCCACTCGAGGTTAACCATTGGGTACAGATTCAGCAAGCGCCTTCACAGGGGTAGCGCTACATACTGTAGCATATCCATTGTCTCAGACAATCTTCTGTACATTGTCAACAGTGTTGGGCCATCTACTGTAGCATGTCCACCCTCTCTCACCATCTACTATAGCATGTCTGCAGTCTCTGACCATCTACTGTAGCATATCCATTGCCTCAGACCATTTCCTGTAGCATGTCTGCATATTATGACCATTTGTAACATGTCCATGTTCTCGAATGATCATCTGTAACATGCCCACAGCCTCTGACTATCCACTGTAGCATGTCCAGGATCTCTGATAATCTGCTTTAGCAGTGGCCCCAAACCTTTTTGGTACCAGTGACCAGTTTAGCAGCAGCCAATTTTTCCATTGACAGGGGGGGGGGGGTGTTATTGGCAACTGAACGTCACAACCCCCCCCCTTTACAGTACCGATAGGATGACATAAAGGGTCGGGCAGGAGAGCCAGGAGAGGAGACTCAGACATGAATGGCGACCACGGTCTGTGGTAGTCCTGTCCTACCTTCTGATGTGCAGCCCAGTCATCAACAAGCCATGGGCGGTACTGGTCCGCGGCCTGGGGGTTGGGGACCCCTGTGCTATAGCATCTTCATAGTCTCTGACCCTCTACCATAGCATGTCCACAGTCTCTGACCATCTCCTGCAGCACACTGGGGACTGAGAACAGCCCTAATATCAATGATTATGAGCTGCTGGAGGGAGGAGATAGCTAGGTCTGGAAAACTGAATAGGATGAGCTCAGGTGGTAAACTGCTTTACTTCTAGGCAGGGGCAGCCCATCCATTAAGGGCACAGGGGCGCCCCCTCCATCCATCGCCACCTCCCCTATCCATGCACCCGGCCACTTTCAGGACGCAGGTGCATTAATTCCAATGGGGAGGGGGTGTTTTTTGAAGCACCAATTAGAGACAGAGGCTCTAATAGGCTTCAATATAGGATGGGCTCGGGACGCAGAGAGTTCACTCCCAGCCCACCTCGGTGTGTTAAAACAGTGAATGAATATTCTCTGTTATAACACTGATCCTCCTCCCGGCCAATCAGGGAGATGATCTTGATACCCATCACCCAAATGACTTAACGGACAGTGTTAGGAACTGCTATGATAACCCTCGGCTATCATCTCTCTGTCAGTCTGTCTTGCGTTTGGACGTCCAATGAGAGACTGACTTCACCCGAACGAAATGGATGCAGACAGACACACAAGTATGGTAAAAACAGTCTCTGGCTTTACTGGGAGGACAATGAGTATTTATACACAATTCATACAAAGGGAGGCGTATATTACACAAAGAAAAAATTGCCTTGTCAGCAGTTATCTATAAATTATGTCATTAATTCAAGAATAACATAACATATTAAATGTAATTACTCAGCTTCAAGGTTACAGACGTTCAATCTACAAAACAGGAAGTACTGCAAGGTGAGATAACATGTTATGATGTAGCAAATTACATAACAGGATGTATTTGCCGGATAAGATAGCATGCTATGACGTGATTACTCAGAAGTGACCCCACAAGGTCAGACAGGGTTAAAGACAGGGTCAGGTGAGTTAAAGGACAGGATATGTTTGTGTGCCGAGACAAAAAAACCTTGCCAGCATAAACTTCTTGCTAATATTAAAGCAGCATTTTCTTTATACAACAATATGAAATAATTAAGGATAATAGGTTCTCTACTCATTACAATCCCCTCTTAAAACCAATTTCATGGTTTTCTCCATACTTCCAGGGCCATACTAGACATCATCAGGGACATAAAGTTTTACTGGGAAAATTAGTGGACATAGAACTCTTGGATCCTTTGTCTCCTAACTGCAAAGAAAGGACCATGTCCATCCTTTTTTATATGATGAGATTCTTTCTCTTTTGTCTATGCCTTTTAATGTACTGAGTGTATTGGCCAGAATTTGAGAGGGTTGTCTGGTTAGGAAGTAGGGAGAAATACATAGAGAGATTGTCAACTCCTTTACTAAGCATTTTCCTAAAACATGGAATAACACAGCATACCACTATACCTATAACTATGAGTATGATGAATGTGATAAGACCTAGCTGAATAAGGGCCTGCTTCCAGCTAGTGAACCACCTGAAGTATTGATCCCAAGGATTGTCTATGCCCGAATTTGTTACCAAAACATTGGTAACTATAATTTATCCATTGTACATTCTAATTAACAGTTATTATGGGAATAAAGGTTTCAAATCCAGCTGTCACTTGATCTCTGGCTTTGAGTTCACCTTGAACCCCTCTTTGAACATCTATATATATGTACCCCTATGAATATAAAAATGCACACTGACGAAATACTATAGGACAGTGAACTATATGGCAGTGGTCAAAAGTAAAGGTGGCTACATATATATATATATGGTGTGTTATACCAGAATGTTGTGAGACTGGGAGTTTTACCCTTTTGGGTAATGACCACCTCTGTACTAGTACACATGAGAAAAGTCAATAAAATCACTAGAAATGGGGGTAGGATCAGGGGGATTAAGGGCCATTGTCCAAAATATTCAGGTAGCAGTTAATTTTCAGGCTCAAGGTTGTCTACCTCCGTTAATACCCCCTTGTCTTGACTCTCCTTTTTGAGGTCAGGGCTTTCTGCCCCCATTAATACCTCCTTTCTTGCTTCTGGGGCCTCTGGGTCAGGTCTCTTCTTTACCAATTTTACTCCGGTGGCATGAATCCAGGCAGGGTTGTGTTCTGTCAGAACTACAGTTCTGGTTAAAGCTATCACTGCAGTCTTGGGGCTATAAATGAAGTCCGAAACACAGTACAACAGGTCTGCCTATGTGTAATCCTACTGAAAGCGAGGGCTTAAAATTTTTTTTATAGTGAAAAATATGCATAAAACATAAATGTGTTCTGAGTTGTAACCTAGGGATGATCATATAATCATCCTAATCAATGTCTGTATCTTCTATTAACGATCAAGCAGCTAATTTGGTGGTTTTCCCACGTGACCAATAGAAAGGAAAACAAAATTTAGGCAGTGCTGTAAGAAATCCATCTTGGAGCCGGGAAAGGAAATAATTCAGATCATCACACATCCAAGAGTTTCATTTTCTCAAAAGCAGCGACATCTCCTCCTGTCACTGGATGTTCTCTTGTCTCAAATAAACACATTCATTAGTACATTATGAAGATACAAAGGGAACATTAGCCACATAATATTGATACAATATATTGTGTGATTAGACTTCAGTTTTTTCATGAGAACCGAGCATAAGACACTCTCTCAAGATAAGGCCAGAAACAAGTCAGACTAATAGATATTTAAAGTGGAACCCTAAAATACAAAATGGATACCGTCAAATCCTTTCAAAATCAATATTTTATAGATTCACATAAAGCATTACTCTAGCTACATTTAATAAAAGACTCCTGATTTAACCCATTCTTCCAACATTTCCCCCTCCTGTTGAACCTACAAAATGTAGATTGATTTAAGCTCCCATTCCATGAGCCTGTCTTGGTGGGGATTTTCATAAAAAACAGCATCACTGTCTCATACAAGCAGTGTGGCTAATCCTAATTTGTCATATAAGTCAGGGTCTTGTGTGGATAGCGCTGCATATATTACATCACCCGCAGCTCCATCTGCTACCCTTGAGATGAGTCCCTTCATGCATGGTACCAGACAGCAGCCTACGCATAATAATACTGACAGTACCACCGCAACCGCGGTGGTCAAGAACTTGCCCCACTTGCCAAACCAACGTTCCATCCATCCGGTGAAGAGGTCCTCAATCCCGCTATTTTCTGCCAGCTCTTGAGACAGCATCTCCAAGCCCTTCAATGCTCGGGAGACACTGCCATCTGGGGCAGTATTATTAGGGATAAATGTGCAACACGTGGTGCCAAACATTATACAGACCCCTCTGCTCTAGGTCAGGAGCATGTCCAAGGAGATTCTGTTCTGCCAGGCTGTCAGTGAGGTGGCATCAAGATGCTCGGCAAGTCCCTTGACTGCATCTCGTGTGTAGCCAACAAAGCGCTGTTGATTGTAACATATAGTCTATCCAATCAGTATTTTTATTTACAGATATAAACAAAAAATTGATTAAATGCTGTGCCTTGGTCTGAGCTAATTTGCAGGGGTATTCCCCACCTGGGAATGATCTCCCTGGTCAGGATTCCCACCACCGTTTTGGCATCTTCCCTTTTGGTTGGAAACATTTCCGGCCATCGAGAGAACATGTCAACAATCACACATGCTGGTTGTTGTCCCCCTTTCTGTTGCGTGATGTGAGTAAAGTCAATTTGGAGGTGTGTGAACGGGGTTATGGGGTAAGGGAGATGTTGATGTGTTACATGGTGTGGGTTATTAGGATTGTTTCTTATGTATGTAATGCACCTCTTTACATAACTTTCCACCATCTCTTTTGCTCTTGTAATGTAGAAATCTTTTAATAGCTGTGTCAGGGTACATTTCCATCCCAGATGTCCCACCCCATGGTAATGTGCAATGTATATTGGTGCACTGCATCCTGCATGGCCTCCCCTCTTTGCAGATTAATCCAGATTTTGGATTCTTCTGCAAAACAGGATAACACCAGTCCTCCAGCTCTGCTGGAGATGCAGATTGTTGGAGGTCTGCAATTAACTGTGCTTCTCCGGGAAGAATGGGAACCAGACTGGGCATCTGTTCCCCTCTTTGGGATTGTGCAGCCTTCTTTTGCTTCCTGATTAGCTAAAGCATTTCCTTTGCTAACATCATCTATCCCATGGGTATGTGCCTTACAGTGTCATCAATAAAATACATGTCATATTGAAAACTGGGGGGACTGAAACAGTCACTAGGCTTGGTCTTCCACTGGCACACACTACACAGTCAGAGGCATTAGTAGAATTGGCTGTAAACTTCATCCATTCCAACCATTCATTCTTGTCAGAATAACCCGTCTCTATGCTCAGAACATCTTCCGGTTGTATTACTACTCCAATTACCTTGTTATCCTGCCGCACCCCAACCTCAGGGGGTAAGTTGCCCATGGCACCGGCAGGGGCACTGTGGGGAGGGTTTACCTGAAGTTTGACTTTAGCCCTAGGATCCGTCCCTGACATAGTTATTCCTAGCCTATATATTCCACTGTCTTTAACCTCTTGGTTCTGTACTGTGAGTATAATATTCCCTTGGCTTCCCTTCACTAAGGGGACCCTCTGATAGGTGCTCATGTCATCTGGGGGAATCCTAGCCAAACTAGTCTCCTACCTTTGGTCTGTTGTCCACCATACATTCTCCCAATAACCACATTCATATATATTATAGGCCTCAAGGTCATAAGTAACTTTTGTTGGGTCGAATACCTGGCTCTTTGTTAAGGTAAACACTATGGTCTGGTTTGAAGCTTCCATATTCAACACTGGTGTTTCTAGTACACCCCACCCCTTAACTTCTCCTGTATTCAGCCTTCTCATCCTCCTCCTAGAGAGATCTGACATTTTCTTTCTTTCAACTTCAAAGCCTCCCAGATCCAATAGGTGCCAAGACCCACGGCAAATAAGGCACAAGCAATAATCAGAAACCTTCCTAGAGGGTTTTTTTTTTGTGGTACCCCGGGGACAGCAGAAAAAGCATGGTCACCTCCTATCTACCTATCCCTATGTGTTGAGTTCACAGTGTTACTTTCACCTCTTGTAGGAGGGAGGTGGTCTCTCCTTCCAGGATGTGAATCCCTTTATTTAAAAGAAAAGATGTTCCTCCATTCACAACACTCACATAGATTTGTTTTCTAGTCTAATGATTTTTGGGGACACTCTGCTACCCTCGGGGATATTAGGGTCTGGATGTTTGCTTACTGACTTTAACAGCGGTAGGTGTGGTTAAGAGTGTCTAGTAGGGTCCTTCCGTTTTTCCTTTTTGTGCACCTTTATCCAGATCCAATCTCCTGATTCCACAAGAATGGGTCTTTCACCTTCTGATGCGATACCTGGGGATGAACAAAACTGCTAGACAGAAGTGGATTAGAATCTGAGCCTAACCACAGGGTACCTTCCCTTGTACCACCTTGTGTTTCCACTTTTGTTCCTTTTGTTACAGGGAATTGCCTTTTGTGTGGATGGAAGGAACCTTTGGAGTTATGATTGCTGCATCCGCAGTTTTCATCAACCCAATATCAGTTTTTCTGGCTAATCAGAGCGTCAGGGGCAGAGTGGCCAGTTCTCCCCCTGCTACCTCCTGTCAGCAATATGTCCAATCATTTATCCTCCTTCCACACAAAACGTTCAGATATGTTCAACATCTCTTATTATACATCTATAACCTGTATAACCTGTACACCCTCTGCAATTCTCCAGGCATCATTCCCATCACACCATGCCCAAGACTTCCCCGTGGGTCGCCTGAGTGTGGTGTGGGGACAACAAAACTTGCTGCCTGTAAAATTTCCTAAGGGTGGGACCACATTTCACACTCATATTGATGTTACTATTTCAATGACTGGTTCAATTCTATACAGATCTAGTTTCTTCTGTATTAACAAACAACTCATAAAACAATCATTAATCCTGTATTTTAAAATATCACACTTCATTACATTTATTACTTAAACCAATTTATAACATATATAGACATCTATCTCCTATGATCATTCAATATTGTCCGATCACATACTGTTAAGTAAAGGTGTTCTAGCCTGGTCTTGTTTAAAATAACTTTCACCGAAAGGTAAATTTGGTTTTTGTTTAGTGGGTGGAGCTTTTTCCTTTCCACACCCAATAGGCTGGACCGGAGAACTAAACATTAAATTATAATAATCATGGCTGCTTTTTAGGAATTTAAAGGGTGTCGACTGCATTCAGCCTTTTCTTTGTTTAAACTGAATCCTAGAGTTACAAAGCTAAAAACTAACCATTTCAACTGGGATTGTATCTTTGAATTAAACATTTCCATTGGTCTTATATATCACCCACATTTAAACATTAATTTTAACAGTATATTGCTTATTTCTTAGATGTTTAGAACTTTTCTGTTTCACAGACAGACACAATCTTTTAAGGGGGGTTATATATGGTGGAATGTCGGTCCCTTTATCTGTTTCCTTATTTACACAGACACACAGAGCATGTAAAGGGAGGGGGGGGGGGGG
>BLSH010162562.1:52223-69707 GCA_018402905.1 Glandirana rugosa | reverse complement strand
GGGACCTCCACTTGTTGGGAACTGCTATGATAACCCTCGGCTATCATCTCTCTGTCAGTCTGTCTTGCGTTTGGACGTCCAATGAGAGACTGAGTTCACCCAAATGAAATGGATGCAGACAGACACACAAGTATGGTAAAAACAGTCTCTGGCTTTACTGGGAGGACAATGAGTATTTATACACAATTCATACAAAGGGAGGCGTATATTACACAAAGAAAAAATTGCCTTGTCAGCAGTTATCTATAAATTATGTCATTAATTCAAGAATAACATAACATATTAGAATGTAATTACTCAGCTTCAAGGTTACAGATGTTCAATCTACAAAACAGGATGTACTGCAAGGTGAGATAACATGTTATGATGTAGCAAATTACATAACAGGATGTATTTGCCAGATAAGATAGCATGTTATGACGTGATTACTCAGAAGTGACCCCACAGGGTCAGACAGGGTTAAAGACAGGGTCAGGTGAGTTAAAGGACAGGATATGTTTGTGTGCCGAGACAAAAAAACCTTGTCAGCATAAACTTCTTGCTAATATTAAAGCAGCATTTTCTTTATACAACAATATGAAATAATTAAGGATAATATTTTCTCTACTCATTACAGACAGGCAATCCTATTTGACATCTAGGAAGGAGGAGGAGGGGAGGAGCTGGAAGCCACCATAGAGGAGAGAACTTGAAGCCTAGCAGCTGCACCATGCTGCCCGCCACCCGCTTCCCGCCACAATGGGGTGCCAGACCGACCGGCAAACAGCAGGGGAGGGGGGTGGGTGCTGCTGGGGGGGGGGGTGGGTGGTTGTTTACCGCCCCCCCTCCAAAAAAAGACAACAGCTGCCACTGCTTCTGGAAAATGCTGTGGTAGGGCACATTCTCCCCTTTCCTCCCATTCCTGTGTGCACGGGTCTCCACTAACCCAAATGTCCTTATTAGGACTATAAGTCTGATTACTAGCTCTTAGCCAATTACCCCCTAGCTGCCTTCTTCGTTGTGTTCTTCTTTTTCTCCATAGATCCCTTTTTAAATGTTTTAAAAGATTTTGCGCTAGGAATGATTTTCAATACACTATCCAGATACCCAATGAACATGCAATGTGCTCAGTGAGAGAAAGGTGCATGCTTCCTTCTGTGCTCCTGTCCTGAGATGAGTGGCACTACGCCCCCTGGAGAGATGCTAAGGTGGGAGGGGACTATCCCAGGCCAAGCTTGCACTTGGTAAATTCTGATTCACAATAATAAGAAGAGCCGACATCTAAGGATCAAAAAGTGACATTGCTATGAATGCTTTTTCTTATAAGTATTAACAATGTTATCTTTATTATTATTGCTATTATTTTTTTCCAGTCTTAGTTTGTGGTTGGTTTGAAGACAATGGTCATTTTGTGTTCCTTTTTTTGCAACAATGCTTTCCTCAGTTTGTAATTGATCAAAATCTGTGTATTCCAAAAGAAGCAATGATCTACAACACGTGTCAAACACATGCAGCCCTCCAGGCCATTTAATGTGGCCCTCGCACCCAGGGCTTATTTTTAGCTGGAATGTGGTGGAACTCTGTTCTGCCACTTCCAGCTCTAGCCCTCTGTTCCCATTGTCACTTTCCTCTCTGCATCTCACAGATCCCTGCCTGCCCTGCACTCATGGCAGGGGCAAGGGAGATACATATGCAGTGTAGGATGGAGCATCAGGTGGTAAGCTGCACTGTGATCCCCATCTGTGCCCGTGTATACAGATGGCAACCAATGATCTCCCTGCAAGTAAAAGAGGCGGAGCCACCTACACTGCCTGAAGGTACTAGAGCCAGGCTGGGTAGGTGAGATGTAAAGAAGATTTTGGGGGTGAGGGGAAACATGAGGGCTGGGAAGGGATATATGTGCAGAGGTGGGGGGTGGGGGAGAGGCGTGCACAGGTCGTAACCAAAAAGGGGTGAAAGTGAGATGTGGACAACCTGTGAAAAAGAGCTGAATCCTGCACACTGTGCCTAGAACACCCCTAAACCCTGCACTCTGTGCATAGGGCAACCCAGAGACTGCATTCTGTACATGTTGTGCCCCTGAACCCTGTATTCTGTACATGTTGCACCCCTGAACCCTGGACTCTGTACATAGCATACCCCTAAACTCTGTGCATAGGGCACCCCTGGCACTGCACTTTGTACATAGTGTGCCCCTGAACTCTGTACATAGCATACCCCCAAACCCTAAACTCTGTGCATAGGGCACCCCTGACATTGCACTCTGTACATAGTGTGCCCCTGAACTCTGTACATAGCATACCCTCAAACCCTAAACTCTGTGCATAGGGCACCGTGACACTGCACTCTGTACATAGTGTGCCCCTGAACCCTGCATTCTGTAAATGTTGCACCCCTGAATCCTGGACATAGCATGCCCCTGAACCCTGCACTCAGTATGTAGCGAATGCCTGAACTTTGCATTTGCCCTCACCCATCAATTAATGCAGTTCAGTGGAGAGCGGGAGGGGGGCTGGCTGAGTTCCTGTACCTATTCTCTGAGAAAAACAGCCCTAGGTACATTTTTATAGCCTTACAGATACAAACGGCCCTTAGAAGGAAACTATAATACTGATGTGCCCCGAGATGAGATTGAATTTGACATCTCTGATCTACAATAACTACAATTTTGTGCCAGTAATGCATTAAAATCATTGCGGTCATTGGGAGTAGAAACTGTCCTAGCACCAGTGGGAGTAAATAGTGCATCTTTGGCATTAGGGGGAGGAGTAGTGCTCAAGGACCCAAGGGCTGGAGAAAGACAAGCAAAGGGCCGCATTCAGCCCCCTGGAGACCACTGGTTTTGAGGATTAAGTTGCAACTGGCCACTAGTCAACCAAACTTTTAGCTATATAGATTTGAGGTGCATCAAAGCAAAAGGTGTACAAAAGTCTCTCTCTACTCTTTCCTACCATCAGCATCTATGCACTGCAGCACAACTTATTGGCTCCTTGCACTGCTTTTTCCTACTTGTCTCTGAGCTCTACTGTAGCAATTGTATATGCTATGTAGCCAGGAGCCCGGCATTACCTCTCCGGTATAGAGACATTTGTGCCTATGAAATATTGTGGGGAGTTCCCTCTAGTGCTGAGTCCATTAAATAAAGAATGGAACTGTGAGCGAGTGATGCATTGTGGGATTTGTAGTGTGACAGAAATAAATGTCATCAGACTCTGCTGTGGAAGGACTCCGTTTCCCATGGGGCTATGCTGCAGTGGAAGGCTCCTGGGAAGAACAGTGCCTCATGGGAGAAACTATTTAAGTCAAGGGAGGGGCCGTTGCAGTCTCTTTTGGACAGCTTGATCGATCAACAAGGGCTCTGTGCGCTTCTACCGCGGGATTGCGGCCTGCAGCCTACACACAGTGACCCAGCAAGCTGCAATTTCACAGTGTTCCAGCGGGCTGCTTTGATATAGTGTTCCAGCGGAAGATCTGCTGAACCAGCCCTATTACCACCTGAGTTTGTTCCAGATCCAGTGGTAACGGGAGCGATCGATCAGGGAGAGCTGCAGCGAGTGCAGTGGAGGCCATTTTCCAGGAGCAGAGAGTGGGAGTATTTCATCAGCCAAAGTGTCATTATCATCATCTGAGCAGCAGGATTGTTTATCGGCCACCATCTGTCTGGTTGGGTGAGCTGGCTCAGGCCCATCCAAAAAAGTGCTGATCTGTTCTTGCAATCCTTTTCTAAAGAGAGGTCCTTTCTGTCTAAGGATTACTATCTAATTGTGAATACTGGATTACAGTTAATTAAATGTGCTGGTTGCTGCTAGTTGCAGGCTTACCATAAAATCTTTGCTCACTGTGAAGGTCACTTTTCAATTCAGTGAAGTTTGCTAACCTACCTTATGTGCCTTATCCTGAGGATTAGTGGACACAGTCACTTCTTAGGTACCTAACTTTAAAATAACAGAGCCGGCAGAAGATACACCGAACTTTAACTACAGAATTGATACAACTACAACTGTTCTTTCCCCCCACTTGGCAGGACTCAGGGTTGTTATATTTGATGCTACTGAATTTCCCTAAGAGCTCTCTGAAATAGAGCAGGAAAATTTATATAAGTAATTCATACTATTCAATGTAGTTGTACCAGTTTAGCTGAATAATATTAAAGTGGTACTGATCTACTTGGAATTCATTCAGTGTTATCAATTTACCTCTAGTTCACCAACATCTAAATAGTCTATTATCTGTTATTGATTCATTCTAAGTAATATATCTTTATAGCATTTATAGGTGAACAATTTGGTAAATTGACTAAACTCTATTGGAGGAATTTCATTGTCATCATTACTTTCACTACTGCTGAATAGCGGGGAGCAGTGATTCTAACTTTGCGTTTGCTGCCTCCTTCTTATTCATTAAGATTTCTAGGGCAAGTGGATGTGTTAAGCTTTCACAAGTGTGTATTTAAAAGTGAATTGTTGATCATAACCTTTGAGATACAAATTCTGTTTAATCTGGAGTTTCACTTCAACATAAAGAAAGAGTCAAGTAAATGCTTTAAACTCATACCTTGGTGTGGTCTCTTTCACTGAAGTTTGTTAAATTAAACAAAAGGTTATAGCATGAGTGAACCCAGAGTGTCAGGGGTGGTGGAGGACTCTCTGAGTTGGGGAGACCAAAGGGGAATGGAATTTTCAAGCAACCCTCAAGGGGGCAGCGCTACAGCTATATGACTATTTTGATATTCGCTATTTTTTCCCCCATGAAAGCAAAGGTACCATTTAAAGCTCCTGCTGTCTGCACTTCACCAAATAACTCTACACTCACCCTCAACATGCATGACATTTCATTTCATGATTATTACTGAAAATCATTCTAATGGACGGAGAGTGTTTAAAAACGGATCCACCTTTGGTGCTAGTGACAGACTACATTGCATATGTTTTTGTGTAGCCCATATTTCTGTAGCCAAGACAAGCAATAGTTGATGAACCAGTAGTTGCAGTAATATATAAAATGAACAAAACTATTTTTAACAAGAAATATGTTTATTCAGTCATTACAGAATGTCGGTATAAAGTCTGAGTCTAGCACATCATGTGATGTATTCTAGAAGCAAAGAGTACAATGATGTGAATAAATATTTCAGTTGAAAGTTCAGTTGGCGGCCTGGGTGCTGGCGATCCAGGAGTTGTAGTTGCAGACCTTGGTGTAGACACCGGGGTAGTCTCTCAGGGCACAGCCATATCCCCAGGAGACAATACCCTGGAGCTGTCCATTACACACCACGGGGCCACCAGAGTCACCCTGAAAAATAGAAAAAGCATTTTTTAGAACTTTGGGTAAATGACGGAAAATTATAAGTATTTAGATGTGTTGGCTGTGATGATTTTTATTTTTTTCAGGCTTTATCTTTTTTTTTCCCACCTGGTAATCCCAGGAAACGACACCCTTCCTGTCCCTGGGTGGCAAAACGCATTACCTCCAGTGTATCTATGGAAGGAGCCATGGTAGGCACCAAGGCATGACTACCTTCGCTATTACAAGTGCGGTGATGGGATTCGTAGCCTGTGTTTCCTTCCAGTTTATCTCACAGGAAGTGACAAGGACACTGCATTTCTGGCAGGATCTGCAGTTAATTTCTGTACTTGCTAAAAATATTCTTAGTCTGAAAAAAGAAGACTAATGCAGCCACCACATCTAAGGAATGGCAAACTAAAAGATATTACATATTAGTTCTTATTTTTTTTTTATAATTTATGTTGATATTTTTTGCTTTGTTGGCTTAATTTTAATGGTTTCATTTCCAGCTAATAACTAATAATAAATATTGCTAAACAAGATCTGTTTTACTATGCTGTTACTTGGGAAGAAATATCTTTAATCTAATTTCAAAACTTCTCCTGAACATTTGGACTATAATATTTATACATTGAATTTAATTTAGTTTATTTTACATTTAAAATAATTAAAAAAAAATATTTTCCCAGTATATGAAATCTACTACTTCTTTTAAATGACACATTTATTTGAACAGTACAACTTTATATACAAAATGAAAATAAGTTGTGGCAATTACCTGGCAGGAATCCTTGCCACCCTCCAGGTAGCCAACGCAGATCATGTTGTTGGTAATCTCTCCGGGATAGGCATTGCTACACTGGGTAGAGGTCAGGATGGGGGCGTTCACACACTGCAGGAGGTTAGGCATGCTGGCTACAATTAAAACAAATGACAGTTAATAAAATATTGACTGGAGATAAAAGGAGAAAGCTAATTGAGTTAAAAAAGACAAAAAACATTCATTATACATTTTTAGTCAGAGAAATATTAAATAATTCCAATTATTATATTTATCACTTGCAGCCAGCAGGTGGTGCTTTTGTGGATATCCTGCAGCTCTTTATTAGGGTGACTTGCAACTATGTTGTGAATAACTTATACAGCCTATGTTTTGAATACCATTAAGCAACTATAGATTACGCATGCACAGTTGACACATCATCCCACCCCTCTTCCAGTTATTGAGATTTGAGTTTATTTTCAGTTAAAAAGAAGCCAAAATGTTGGAATAGAGGGGTGTGGGTGGGGGGATAAAACCTTGCTCAGGTTTTATTGCTGCCTGCGTTCTCACTGAAGACGTGCACCCTCTTTATTTGTCCTGATGTCCATTGTCACCAGGACTGAAAATTATGAGAAATCCAACATTTTAAGTGGTTGACAGAAGAGGGAAAGGGAAATCTTCCAATGGGGACACTTGTTCTGAGTTTCAAAGGCATTTCAGAATATATTTCTTATTTTTTTCTACTTTATTTATGTTTTGTTTTTCTTTAGTAAAGTCTAAAGCCGGCCATAGATGGTTCAGATCATCCATATATGAGCAAGCAGATTGACCCCAAGTCGCTCCATCAATTTACTTTTTTAGCATGCAATTATTGCCAGTGTCTGTGTTCTTCTGGCAGCTGACAGTTCCCCCCTCCAGCCGTAAGAACACAATAGTTCCAAGGGAGGGATTTCCCCATCAACACAGCCAGTGTTGCTTCATCTATGGCCTGCCTAACTAATATTGCCCCCTCCTAGCTTATGAAGGATCCAGCGCTAATTCTCCTTTCTAGGGAATGGGATAATCCAGAGCAATATCTCTCTTACCCCGGGACAGCCTCCTGTTTGGTCCTATTCCCTCAGGTGCCGAATGGGATTGGTCACTTCTTCCAGCAGGCCTCTTTATGACATGGCCACTGGTCATTAGGGTGGTCCTGCACTGTATGTGATGACCTCAGTAGGAGGGGCAGTGACACGGCTGGTCAGAGAACTAGTAAGAAGAGAGGCTTTGGAGAAATGGTCACCACAACCTTATGGATGAAGATTACAGGACTCTGGATTAGGTTAAACATTATTTTGTGTTATCCCAATCCCTTGACAAACAAGCACTAGATCCTTAAAGTGATACTAAAGTCAATTTTTTTTTTTTCTTTAAACACTTCCCGTCCAGCCTATAGACAAATGACGGCCTGGCGGGGGATTCGTTATCCTGGCTGGATGGCTATTGACGTGTTTCAGGATAACCCCGGGGGGGCGCGCATTGAGGGGATTGGTGGTGTGGCGTGTCAGTCTGACCCACCGCATTACCGATCTCGGTAAAGAGCTTCCATCGGAAACTCTTTACCACGTGAGCAGTCATGACCAATCATGGCTGGTCACAGTGTAAACAGGAAGAGCCGTTTATCGGCTTTTCCTCTACTTGCGTCTGCAGACGAGAGTAGATGAGAGCCGATCGGCTGCTCTCCTGATTGCTTATCAGCACAGCCCCCCTAGGATCACCACCCTAGACCACAATGGAGACTGCCCAGGGACCACCAGGGAGCTGATCAGGGAGCCCATCCTGACCATCAGGGAGCCCACCCTAGACCACCAGGTAAGGAGCAAAATGCCCAACATGGATGGCACTCAGTGCCAATTTCAGATGCCACCCTAGACCACCAGAGAATGACAACCTTACCAGTGCCCTCTAACAGTGCCAACCAGTGCCACCTATCAGTACCCACCAGTGCCACATATCAGTGCCCATCATTGCTGCCTATGAGTGCCCAGTGCCGCTTATCAGTGCCTGTCAGTGCTGCATATCTGTGCAACCTATCAGTGCCGCCTATCAGTGCTGCGTATAAGTGCCACCTCATTAGTGCCACCTCATCAGTGCCAATCATTACAGCCTCATCAGTGGCCGTCAGTGCAGCCTCATCAGTGCCCATCCGTGATGGAGAAAATGTACTTATTTACAAAGTTTTGTGACAGAAACAGAGAAAAACGTTATTTGTAGCGCTTAAAATAAAAGCCGTAGAGGTGATCAAATACCACCAAAAGAAAGCTCTATTTGAGGAAACAAAATGATGAAAATTTTGTTTGGGCACAGAGTAGCATGACCGCGCAATTGTCATTCAAAGTGCAACAGCACTGTATGTTGAAAATTGAACTGGGCGGGAGGGGGGTAAGTGCCTGGTATTGGTTAAAAATAACAATGTGGAAACAAAAAATCAATATGGCGCTTGTGTGCAGAATAAAATCATTGCCCAAGTGACATGTTTCGTTTCACCGCTTTCTTGCAGACATTGGAAGTGGAAGCGCCGCCACCTGCTCCTCCAGCCGCCCCTCCCATCTGGTTGCTCCTGCCATCCTCTTCCTCTCCTCCATCCTATCACAGTTCGAGGCTTGACGTCGTCTCTATGAGACGGACGGAACAGCGCCTGTTCCTGCGGCTGTACAGCACTCCGGGTGACCATCTGACTTCCATCCCAGCCGGACCCACAGCCGTCCCTCCATCTAGGGATGCCTCTGGTTCCCACACTCCAGGGAGCTTTGTGACATCAGCCCTTCCATGGAAAGCAGAGCGTTCCGGCTCCACACCAGTCTGGTATGATGATCATGTAAGTTCCCATGAGTGTCCCATCTTCATCTCCATGTCCACCTTTTCATTATAACTGTTCATGAACAGTGCCAAATCTTTTTCATCTTTGCCTGTTAAAAATAACAAACCTGTTATACTTACCTGCTCTGTGTAGTGGTTTTGCATAAAGCAGCCCAGATCCCCCTCTTCTCTGGTCCCTCCACCGCTCTCTTGGCCCCTCCATTCTGTCGCGTGCCCCCACAGCATTCAGACACGGAGCCGCCGTTTGTCCCTGCCCCCTCTCTCTCCTGATTGGCTGACTTTCATTGACCGCAGTGGGAGCCAATGGTACCACTGCTGTGTCTCAGCCAATAGGGAGGGAGAGTCCCAGACAGCCGAGGCACTTGTGCACATAACTGGACCAAGAGGGGGCTCAGGTAAGTATAAGGCTCCATGCACACAGGGCGTTAAATAGTAGCAGTAGCTTTGTAGTGGGTTTTTCAACATTTTTCAGGTTTAATGCACTAGCGTTTTTGAGCTTTTTTTTTTTGTTTTTTCTTTCCATGGATCAAAAACGTCCAAAAATGCTGGTGAGCCGCGTTTATACATGTTTTTAAGCTTCTGATGTTTTTTATGGTCAGAAAAACAACTCTTGGATGCGATTTCAGGGCGTTCTGACAACAGCCCAAAAACTCCACTGCTGATAAATGTCAATAAATGTCCATGTGTGCATGGAGACTTAGAAAAGCATAGAGGGGAGTTTATGGGCTGTTAAAAAATGCCCAAACTTCCAAAAACGTCCGTTTAGCACCTACAGTGTGCATGGAGCCTTAGGCTTAAAAACAAGCAAAAAAACGTGGCTCACCCGCTTTTTTGGACGTTTTTGATCCATTGAAAAAAAAGCTCAAAAACGCGAGTGCATTAACACTGAAAAACGTTAAAAAACTCACTACAAGGCTACTGACGTTTTTTTAACGTTCTTTGTGCATGGAGCCTTAGGGGGGACTGGAGGGGCTGCTGCACACAAACCTTCTGACTTTAATTGCTGGAGGGATGGAGACGTGCTTAATTAATTCTTACCTGCCCAGAGTTAGGATTTATGGGATTTGTTCCTCAAAGGAATAATTTTGCCTAAATGTTCTAATCTTGGTAAATTTACCCGAGAAGCTTAGCCTTATTCATTATCAGTAATAGATGATGTTACGGTGATGGTGACTTACTTCCACTGCTAAGGGTATTACCCCATCCGGAGATCACACAGCTGGTGCCGGCAGCAGCACAGCCACTGGGCAGAGACACAGCCTTGACGTAGGAGTTGAGGGTGGCGGGAGAGGCGAGCTTGATCAGCATGATGTCGTTGTCCAGGGTTCTGGAGTTGTAGCCGGCATTTCTGATGACCTTGGCAGAGTTGATGAACTGCTCGGTGCCCTCAGAGACAGCGATGTTGTGCTCTCCCAGTCTGACCTGCATGCTCCTGTATAGAGACAAATTCAATGAGTACATTTGCATCTTAACTGCTTCCACACCACGCGCAGTAGTGTGGATGCTTCCCGCGAATCGCCGTAAATAAATGGCAATTTGCGGAGCGGGTACTAGGGGGCGCGTGCACGTGCCCACCGTACTCCGGAGGAGTGTGCCCGCGGCTCGGGCGGACCCGATGCCCGCCGGCGAGTCGCAATGAGCAGCCACAGCAAAAGAACAGGGAACCGCTGATGTAAACATGGCGGTTCCCCGCTCTGACAGTTAGAACACGCCTAGGCAACACAGTTAACGCCTAGATCTCCCCCTGCAGGTTAACCCCTTCACTGCCAATGATATTTATACAGTAATCAGTGGATATTTAAATTTCTGATCGCAGTATAAATGTCATTGGTCCCAAAAAAGTGTCAAAATGGTCCGACATGTCTGCTGCAATATCGTAGTACCGCTAAAAATCGCAGATCGCCGCCATTGCTAGTAAAAAATAAACGAAAAATAAAAACCCCAGAAATTAATTCTCATCATCCGTAAACTCGGCCACTTTTGCGGAAATAATCAATAAATGCTGATTGCGATTCTTTTTTTACCAAAAATATGAGGAAGAATATAAATTGGCCAAAACCAATGAAAAATAAAAGTTTTTTTATATTTTTGTTTTGGATTTGTATTTTAGCAAAAAGTAAGAAAAACTGTTTTTTTTTTTTTGAAAAATTGTCGCTCTTTTTTTGTTTATAGCGGTGATCAGAAATGACGCAGAGGGGTTAAACAAAGGAATTCTGGCTAGAAGCCAGTAAATGTGATTCAAACTGAGGGTAGGTTTGCTTAGTATGGAACATGTACCACTAGTGGATGGTACACTAACCTTCAGTTCCAGTAATGAAGTACAGTCATTTTGGGTACTGAGAACATTTCATTTTGTATCACATGAACAAGAAGTGAGGGAAAAAACTCCAAAGGGGGTCACAGGAATAAATAACACTTGGTAGCATTTTAACTCATCCCCAATCTATTCAAAATATGACAAAATACCTGGAGAAAGGGTTTAATAATTAAAGTAACCATTACAGCTGAAACTTTGGTATGGTCATTTTTAAATATTCATTGGTCCAGATTAATTATTGTTAGGAGCGCTATATTTTTTGTAATAACGGTTATCTATGTATAGCTGATTTGGATATTACACAGGAGCTATAGATTAGCAAGAGATTGGGAGCACCAAACAATTTGTGTTCAATTTAACTGCGCTTAGGTTCTTCTCTAATAAGGGCATTACCATCCCAAAGGATTTCCGTCCAACCCACCCACTGACCAACCAACCTTCCATTTAACCAACATGTTGCTTTGCTGGTCAACCAGCTGGGAAAAGCTCTGAATAATAGATATTACTGTTTGCAATGCCTCATAACTATTCCAATGAAAAGTGCGGTCATAAAAAGTGCACTTACGCCTTGTAGCAGTGAGCAGCAGAGACCACCCACAGGGAGTTGAGGAGGGATCCACCACAGAAGTGATATCCGGAGTTCAGAGATACCTGCCAGGGCTGAGAGTATGCTGAGCAGGTGTATCCTCCGACGATCTTGTCATCATCCAAGGCAGCTGTAAAACACAACATGTGCTGATTACATATAGAGAGCCTACGCAAAGGGATATATTAAGTCTACCTTCATATAAGGAAAAATAAAAACCATAATATTTAAAAAATAAACTTATATATATAAAATGTATACTCACCAGCTGCCCCGAGGAGCACACAGATCAGAAGGAGTTTCATGGTGTCGATTTTACCAGTGAACAATTTGTTGCTAATAATGTAGGTATTTATATGTTTTACCACCCCCCCTCCATTCCCCCCACATGTACACTGACCAGCTGTGTCAATAATAAAAGTTCAGGTTAATGTATATATAGTTTTATCTGCATGTTTTTTTCACACTATCAGCAACCTTCACCATCAGTAATTTTAGTCATTTTTTATTCTTAATAATTCTGTATTTTCTCACACTATTCTATTTCACTTCTTTAAAGGCCAACAGATAATTCTTTTTTAATATGGGTATTTAGTAATGAATGACCATTCTTGGTCTACTGCTTTAAAATTATCCTGAGGAGCACAAATCCACCTATAAAAATCACTCAAAGTCATCTTTCACAAACTTTTAGAAGTAAGTAGGCTTTTATTTTTTGGAAGATCAAGAAGAATGACCATCTGTGTTATCCAGAGAAATAAATCTTGGTTTCACTTTTTTAGAACTCAATAGATGATAACATTGAAGAGGACCGTACACCAATCAAGAGTCCCAGAATCATTGCACTCCTTGATATTCTTTATTATAATTCATAAAAGCATCACAGACATAGGTGTGCGCAGCCTATTGCATTAGGGTGTGCACCCAAAGCTCAAACACATGGTATCAATCACTCAATGTGTGTGAAAGGGGCCTTATAAGCAGGCAGTACAGGTGCAGGCACTTGCATAATTAGTGTCCATCTCTCACTAACCTCAGTGGGAGAACCACCTCCTCCTACACAACCAAATCTTGTTTTCCATGTACGGCCATGCATCATGCAATCTATGTAATTAAAAACCATAATATTGTTTACCAATATTTAGTTCTTCATTTCGCACCCACAATCCCTAGAAGAAAGCAGCCTACGCCACCAGGTTACACCTAATAATCCCTTGCAAACATTTTTGTAACCAATTCTTATTGTGTGGTGCAAGCTTAAGGCCACTTTCACAATGAGACGTTTTTCAGGCGCTTTTGCGCTAAAAATAGCACCTGAAAAACACATCCCAATCCAGTGGGAAAGCCCGAGTGCTTTCACACTGGGACGGTGCGCTTGCAGGACATTAGGAAAAGTACTGCAAGCAGCATCTTTGGTGCGCTGAATGGTGTATACACCGCTCCTCCTCCGCCCCGCCATTGAAATCAGTGGGCAGCGCTTCAGAAGCGCGGCGCGTTGACACTTTTAACCCCAATGTGGGGGGTTAAAAGCTCCCCGCTCCCACCTGCATAAGGCTGACACCAGCGATGCTTTACCACTACCGCACCCCCACCCCAGTGTAAAAATACCCTAAGTGAAATCAGTGGGGAGGAAAATAAAAAGATGGAAAAATACAGCAGAGCAGTGTCCAGGCTAAATGTGTAAGCGCATGACAGGCTCATCACAACCTGTCTGTGCACATATACCCCTGATAACACAGTTGCATTGCATGCAATGATTGTAATAGGCTAAAATAAATTTATAGTTAAATGTCCACAACTGATGTTTAAATGTCAGACTCCTAACAGGAACCCCCGCTCGGTCAGTGTGTAGAGACCAAACACTATGGGGTTTATTTACTATACCGCTTGGGCGCACATTTGCGCAACTGTGCGCTATTTAACGGCAGATATGCGCAAATAGCGGTAAATAGCGCACATATGGAATTCACTATACCGGCTGGCGCTAAATAACGGCCAAACTTGAATTTACTATAGTGGCCAGGTCACAGATAACGCCAAACTCCTTACTCCAGCCCAGACCTGGAGTTGTGCAAATAGAACTAATGTTTGGTGCATGATCTGATCCCCTAAATTGTGCTAAAATATGCTGTATATTGTTTAAAGATAATCTGCTTTTAAACTGTGTGAAAAAGTGATTTCTACACTGAAATATCTTAAAAAGTCTGAGAAGAGATAAATTCCCCGTCTCCTTACTCCTAGGCACAGAGCACAGCTGAGCACAACTGAGCATGCTCAGACACAAAACAACTCTCAAAATAACATTCATGGAGTAATTCCTTGAGTAGATAGTAAATATCAAAATGAGAGTTATTTTACACACTTTTTTTTGGAGTGAAGATGAGAGTTATTTTGCCAAGTGCAAGTTTCAGCCATTCATTCTAATGGTACAATTGTTACTTTATCAAATAAATCCATTTCATGTTGAGATGAAATGTATCTTTCTCTCAAAGAAATTGTCCTAGCAACAATGTTGCAAATTTGATAATCTATTTTGTTTTTAAGAATGCTAGAATGTGAAATATCTTCCTGTTTTGTAAATATTTATTTTTTTCTCCGTCAATTTCACTTTGCTGCTGTCCATGTCACAAAAATATTTCCCCAAATTCACACAGATGTCTTTACAAACCACAAACAATATCATTGCTTATGGAAATGTATTTATTTTTTATTTTTTGAAAAACTTCAAATAGCACTGAAGAAATACATAAGAATACATCCGAACTCGTCATGTTGTTCAAACACAAACAATACCAATGCTTATGCAAATGTCAAATTAGTGTCATTTATTAATTTAATTCAATGATGAAAAAATTAAATAGAAAGCTAGAAGAAGAAATCCTAACACCTGTCATTCCATCACCTATGTGTCCACAGAAATGCAGGATATCTGTGTAGATAAGCAGACTATGCAGCTTTGCAGTTGCTCCAAAGGTAGCTCAGCTGGTTAGCATTGTTTGTTTCTTGGGTTTGAATCTCACGCAAGCCACATCCTGTTGTAATTTCTACTTATGTTGGTCACCCAAGTTTTTCACCCTGGCTGCACTGAGTTTCTGGGTTAAAATTGTGAATGTGCTATTTAATGTCGAGAAATACTCTCATGTTGTTAAAAATAACTTGGCAATGCTGGCCTAACTTCTCTTTCAGTCAAAATGTTGTATTTTTGGGTAGGAGGGTTACACCACCATTGCAAATCTTCCCAGATACACTATCTAGGCCAAAGTAGTGGGACGGCTGCCTTTACACACACATGAACATTAATGGCAACCCAGTCTTAGTCCATTGTGGGAAAATAGGATTTGGCACCCCCTTTGCAGCTACAACAGCCACAACTCTTCTGGGAAGGCTGTCCACAAGGTTTAGGAGTGTGTCTACGGGAATGTTTGCCCATTCTTCCAGAAGTGCATTTGTGAGGTCAGGAACTGATGCTGGATGAGAAGGCCTAGCTTGCAGTCTATGCTGTAATTCAGCAAAAAGGTGTTTTATTGTGTTTATGAACCTTGCTTTGTGCACTGGTGTGCAGTCATGTTGGAATAGGAACAGGCCATCCCCAAACTGGTCCTACAAACTTTAGATCAGGAAATTGTCCAAATGTGTTGGTATGCTGATCAGTTCCCTTCACTGGAACTAGGAGGCCAAAAACAACTGCTGAAATAATAAATCACATCAGAATACCCCCTCCACCAATTTATTTGGACCAGTGCATGAAGACATGGATGAAGGAGTTTGGGGTGGTGGAACTAGACTGGCCTGGACTCCTGACTCCAATACAACAGGACACCTTGGGGATCAATTAGAGTGGAAACATCAGTGCTTGACATTACAAAGGTATATTGCTTGGTATGCTGAGCATGGCTATGGACTAAGACCCCATAAACACTATTAGATTTGCGACAGATCTTTTGACTCAGATTGACCCAGACCCTATAATATGAGGGCAAACCTTAAGAGTTTAAATGTGTATGCAATCAGGCAGGTCCTTACACTACATGGTTTAGTTATATAAGAACACAAAAATATGCACAAAGTCTAATAATTTGTATGGGCTCTTAGTCCATTCGCATGCATATAAACAAACCAACAGTTTTCAAACCACATGGACCTGTGCAGTGTAAACCATAAAATTTTGCATGTGGTGTTACTGCTCATCAGGTGTAAGCATTTGAAACATTCATGAAGAGACAGATTGAATGACACTGGTGGGCGTGTACTTCCATTGGTGAGTCCATGTGCTAACAATACAAGCTATTCTATATAAATTACTGCAGTAGGTGGGTTCGGTTTGGTCTGAGAAGAGGCCTGTTTCTTTTTCCTGTGGTGTTTGTGGGAGTAGGACCTGCTGACAGGTCAGGTTTGTTGCTGTTGTTTTGTAGGCAAAGGGGGAATGCTGGGACTTTGGGCCCCCCCCCCCCAGAGTCCCGGGGTCAGTTGCGAGAGAGGTTTCTCTGTGAAGAGGAATCTTGTCCTTTTTTTGTCAACATGGCAGATGGAAGATATACGTCAGCGGCCCATGAGGTGCGCTTCCACAATGCCGTTAAAGTCGAAATTTTGGAAGAATTCCAGGAGGAGGATTGCGCAAAGCTGGTCATGGAGAATGTGTTATCACCGTGCGGAGTGGAGGGGAAGGACTTATTATGCATGGCAGAATATCATAATCAGGGAGTGGTGGAGGTGGTGTTCAGAGAGTATGGGAAATACAGAAGCTTTAAAAGTGATTGGGAAGTGAGAAGAGAACAGCCTGAGTTAAAAAGCTTTTGTATGGAATTCTTACATCGAAGCCCATGGAAAATGGTTACTGTGATGTTGTACAACCCATATGTGACAACTGGAGAGGGGACAGACTTCTTAAAATTGGAATGTGAGGAGGTGGAATTTGTAAAACTTATAAATAACAGTGTGGGGGTCTGGTCTGGAAAGAGACTGGACCGCTGTAGGTTTTACGTCAATGACCACGCAGAGGACCACCTCGAACATATTAAACAGACATTCCAAATTGGTCGCAATAGGGGGTTTCTCAACTATTCTGGGATGCCTGCCTATTGTTGGAAGTGCGGATCAATGGGACATGTGACTCAAGATTGTGACCTACTGCAGAGCTGCAGAAAGTGTTCAGGGTTAGGTCATACTGCTGAGAAATGTACCATTCCCAAGAAGTGCACACATTGCCAGAGCACAGAGCATCTCTATGAGTAGTGTTGAGCGAACCCGGACTGTAACGTTCGGGTCCGTACCGAACTTTAGGGTGTCCGTGGCACGGACCCGGACCCGGACATTTCAAAAATCGTTCGGGTTCCATGCCTGGGCTTGCAATGTCAGGCCCAAGCGAGTTGTGATGAGTATCTCTACGAGACACGAGACCGTTACACACGTGAAGAACCCTTACCATGTAAAGAGTCGTCATACTGGATTGGGACTTGTGAAAGACGTCGAGACGTCATCCAGTGTTAGAACTCAGTGTACAGGGTAACTAGGCGTGAAGGTTGTTATCCGTCCGTAGGGTCTTATCAACTCTTTGGGGGATAACGCTGGTTAAACCTTACAGACAAATTATACAAGCTCCACCAGGAGACGCACCAGTAACTGCATTTTGGATGTCGCCAGGTCAGAGAAAGGTCTGGTCTGGGGGTGTGACAATAAATATTCAAAATGTTTAAG
>BLSH010162562.1:21663-34684 GCA_018402905.1 Glandirana rugosa | reverse complement strand
TATATATATATATATATATATATATATATATATATATATATATATACAGGGTGGGCCATTTATATGGATACACCTTAATAAAATAGGAATGGCTGGTGATATTAACTTCCTGTTTGTGGCACATTATGTGAGGGGGAAAACTTTTCAAGATGGGTGGTGACCATGGCGGCCATTTTGAAGTCGGCCATTTTGAATCCAACTTTTGTTTTTTCAATAGGAAGAGGGTCACGTGACACATCAAACTTATTGGGAATTTCACAAGAAAAACAATGGTGTACTTGCTTTTAATGTAACTTTATTCTTTTATGAGTTATTTACAAGTTTCTGACCACTTATAAAATGTGTTCAGTGTGCTGCACATCCGTAGTTTCAGGTGCTGCACATCTCGTATCTTCACAGCATAGACAGTTGCCTTCAGATGACCCCAAAGATAAAAGTCTAAGGGGGTCAGATCAGGAGACCTTGGGGGCCATTCAACTGGCCCACGATGACCAATCCACTTTCCAGGAAACTGTTCATCTAGGAATGCTCGGACCTGACACCCATAATGTGGTGGTGCACCATCTTGCTGGAACTATGATGTCGGTGATAGGGAATTGCTGGCCATCAAGACAGCTTTGGAGGAATGGCGATATCTCCTGGAAGGAGCAGCTCACCTGGTATTGGTTTTTACTGACCATAAAAACCATAAAAAAAACATATGCTGTGAAGATACGAGATGTGCAGCACCTGAAACTATGGATTCTGGAAGCCTGTGCTAGCATTTCTCCTGCGGTGTTGCTATCAGTGTGTGAAGAGTGGGAGAAGAGGGTTGAATTGACAATCCAACACAATGGGCAGCACATTGAACACATTTTATAAGTGGTCAGAAACTTGTAAATAACTCATGAAATAATAAAGTTACGTTAAAATCAAGCACACCATTGTTTTTCTTGTGAAATTCCCAATAAGTTTGATGTGTCACATGACCCTCTTCCGATTGAAAAAACAAAAGTTGGATTCAAAATGGCTGACTTCAAAATGGCCGCCATGGTCACCACCCATCTTGAAAAGTTTCCCCCCTCACATATACTAATGTGCCACAAACAGGAAGTTAATATCACCAACCATTCCCATTTTATTAAGGTGTATCCATATAAATGGCCCACCCTGTATATATATATATATATATCTATATATATAGATAGATAGATAGATAGATAGATAGATAGATAGATAGATAGATAGATAGATAGATAGATAGATAGATAGATAGATAGATAGATAGATAGATAGATAGATAGATATTGTGTTTTATGGTTGGCCCCCTACTTTTGTCCCTGTCCCCCCATGTGCCCCCCCTAAATATGAAAGCTGGAGACGCCACAGAGGCAGGATTTAGCCTGTGTGTCCTCTATAGGGTCGCCCCGCCGACAATGTCATCCTATCAGCAGGGCAGGGGATGGGAGGAGCTGCAGATCTGGATGGAGGGTGGGATCTGCCCAACTTACAATGTTAATAAGTGGGTAATTCCCTGCTTGTTAATATGAAAGACTCGCCCTCACTGTACAGATCTCCAGCTCCTCCCACCCTCTGCCGATAGGATGACATGGGTGGGGCAGGACAGCCAGGAGAGGAGACACAGACATGACCACATAGCAGGAGGTGAATGGCGACCACGGTCTGTGGTAGTCCTGTCCAACCTTCTGATGTGCAGCCCAGTCATCAACAAGACATGGGCGGTACTGCTCCATGGCCTGGCGGTTGGGGACCCCTGTACTATAGCATGTTCATAGTCTCTGATCCTCTAACGTAGCATGTCCACAGTCTCTGACCATCTCCTGCAGCCCACTGGGGACTGAGAACAGCTCTAATATCAATGATTATGAGCTGCTGGAGGGAGGGGATAGCTAGGGCTGGAAAACTGAATAGGTAAGTGGTAAGCTGCTTTACTTCTGGGCAGGGGACCGTCCATTAAGAGCACAGGGGCTGCCCCCCTGTCCATTGCCACCTCCCCTATCCATGCGTCCGGCCCCTTTCAGAACACTGATGCATTAATTTCAATGGGGAGGGGGTGTTTTTGTGAAGCACCGATTAGAGCCAGAGGCTCTAAGAGGCTTCAATATAGGGTGCAGAGAGTGCGCTCCCAGCCCACCCAGCGAATGAATATTCTCTGTTGTAACACTGATCCTCCTCCCGGCCAATCAGGGAGCTGGTCTTGACACCCATCACCCGATTGACTGAACGGACAGGCAATCCTATTTGACACCTAGTAGGAGGAGGGGAGGAGCTGAAAGCCGCCATGGAGGAGAGAACCCGGAGCCGAGCCGCTGCACCACACTGCACACCACCCACTTCCCTCACAATGGGGTGCCAGACCGACCGGCAAGCAGTGGGGGAGGGGGACGGGTGCTGCTGTGGGGGGGTGGTTGTTTGCCCCCCCCCAAAAAAAAATCAACAGCTTCCACTGCTTCTGAGAAATGCTGTGGTAGGGCACATTCTCCCCCTTCCTCCCATTCCTGTGTGCACGGGTCTTCACTAACCCTTCTCTGCACATGGAGGAGCTTGAGAAAAAAATGCAATTCCAAAAGTAATTGTTTTATCTGAGGCTGCTCACCAGGCAAGAGTTGTGGATAAGGCTCCTAAAAGGAGAAGTCATCTTCTTATTGGTGATTCGATTGTAAGAGGTGTTGCTATAGGAAATCATGTGGAAGTGCCAAAGGAAGTTAGGTGTTTGCCTGGTTCTACTGTTAGGAGAGATAAGAGGCGCATTGTAAGACTCGTCAAAAAAGCTAGCAAAGAGTGCAATGTTGGTGTTGTTGTGCACCTTGGCACAAATGATTTGTCCCAGAATGATGTGCAGAAGGATTTTCACAATTTGGGCCAGGATCTTCAACAGTTAGGGTGTACTGTTACATTTTCAGAGGTCTTACCTGTGCATAATGGACAACACGAGAACGTACTTTGTATAGCAGAGTTCAATGTTTGGTTAAAGAATTGGTGCAAAGCTGAAGGTTTTGGTTATGTTAGTCATGATGCTACCAGGTGTTCGGACATTGAACTTTACAAGAGAGATGGCCTGCATCCCTCACACAAGGGCACCAAGCTTCTTGGTATGGAATTTGGGAACTTTTTGGACATGCATTTAAACTGAGAAATGGGGGCAGAGATGTAATTGTTGAGGAGAGTTTCTGTCCCCAGCAGGTTGAAACAAATGTGAGGATTTGTGTTGGTAATGACTGGGCTGATGAGGTGGTCACTTCAGTTGAAGTTTCTGTTAATAGAAAGAAAGCAGTTTAGGCAACAAGCTTTGTGAACTGACAGCTCTTATGTCTAGGGATAACTTGGACCTTGTTGCAATTACAGAGGCATGGTTCAAGGATTCAAATGACTGGGAAATAACTATACCAGGGTACACACTATACAGGAATGACAGAGTAGGGAAGAGGGGAGGTGGAGTTGCCATATATGTAAAAAATGGCATAAAACTAACATTAATTCAAAAGACAAATGAACTACTTGAAACCCTCTGGGTCTGCCTTCCAACCAGGGAGGGATCTTCCCTTAGAATTGGAATAGTATACAGACCCCCCAGGACAGAGTGAAGATTATGATAACTTGTTGATTGATGAGATAACTCAAATGGCAATGAAGGGAGAGGTTTTGATTATGGGTGACTTCAACATGCCTGAAGTTAACTGGAATTCTCAAACTGCTATTACAAGCAGAAGCAGGGATGTAATGGAAGCACTGAATGGGGTTTCTCTAAAACAGTTAGTAAAAAGCCCAACCCGAGGTGATCATATTCTTGACCTAGTACTGACAAATGGGGATCAACTGTCTGATATTGCGGTGGGGGAGAATTTGGGTTCTAGTGATCAGAAATGTCTTTGGTTTGATATTAAAACAAAAACTGAAAAATCATATACAAAAACAAAAGTTTTAGATTTTAAAAGGACAAATTTCGCTGAAATGGGGAAATTTCTAAAAAATTAACTGAAAGGTTGGAGTAAAATGACAGGAGTAAGTAATCAGTGGGCACTATTAAAGTCTACCATCTTGGAGGCAACTAGATTATATGTCAAGCAAGTTAGTAAGAATAAACGGAAGAAAAAAACAATATGGTTCACCAAAGAGGTAAGTAGGATAGTAAAGGGAAAAAATGGCATATAGAAGATTCAAGGAAACAGGAGGTGCAGCTGACAGAGAGGAGTATATAAATAAACAAAAGGAGGCCAAACACATTATCGGTGCTGCAAAAGCACAGAAAGAGTAGGAAATTGCTAAGTCTATTAGGAAGGAGATAAATCCTTTTTTAGGTACATTAGTGATAGAAGGAAAAAAGACAATGGGATCACTAAAATGAAAACTGGGCACAACACATATGTTGAGACCAGAATGTAGCAAATCATTTAAACAATTACTTCTGTTCAGTCTTCTCAGAAACAGACTGCACTAATGATAACAAGTTAGGGAATCATATTGGTTCTAGTAATGATGGTTAATTTCTAGGATTTCTGGAGACAGAGGTAGCCGAGGAACTGGCTCGGTTAAAGCTTAATAAAGCAACGGGCCCTGATGGTATTCATCCCAGCGTTCTAAGAGAACTTTGCGATATAGTTGTTGGACCATTAACAAATCTTTTAAATAAATCTGTTCTAACAGGAGAAGTTCCCCATGATTGGCGGATAGCTAATATTGTACCTATCCACAAGAAGGAAAGCAAGGTAGAAGCTGGCAATTACAGGCCAGTGAGTTTAACATCAATTGTAGTCAAGGTAATGGAATCACTTCTGAAAAGAAGGATCATTGATCACCTAAAAATACACAGCTTGCTGGACCCAAAGCAGCATGGCTTTACTGAGGGCAGATCATGCCAGACAAATCTGATTGAATTCTCTGACTATATTACCAGTGTTTTGGACCAGGGTGGTGCTGTGGACATAGCATATCTTGATTTCAGCAAGGCATTTGATACAGTTCCACATAATGATCTGATACAAAAGTTGTATAAGCTGGGACTTAACCCTTGGGTGGTTCAGTGGATATGCAGCTGGTTAAAGGATAGATCCCAGCGTGTGGTTGTAAATGGGGTTCACTCAGAGCAGAGACCAGTCACTAGTGGGGTACCACAAGGCTCTGTATTGGGTCCTGTTCTATTTAACCTATATGTAAGTGATAATACTAAAGGTTTGTTGGGCAATGTATGTCTCTTTGCTGATGATACAAAGGTGTGTAATAGGGTTGATATCCCTGGAGGTGTCTGTAACATGGAACATGATTTGGCATTGCTGGAAGATTGGTCAAAGCAGTGGAGACTGCAGTTCAATATTTCTAAATGTAAAATAATGCATCTAGGGAAAAAGAATCCCCTTAGAGTACAGCATTGGGGGTACAGTGTTAGCCAGCACTACAGAAGAAAAAGATTTGGGTGTGCTTATTTCAGATGATTGCAAAATGAGCAAACAGTGTGACCAGGCAGTGGGAAAAGCTAATGGAATTCTGGCATGTATCAGTAGAGGGATCACCAGCAGGAGGAAAGAGGTTCTGATTCCTCTATATAGATCTTTAGTGAGACCTCACTTAGAATACTGTGTCCAGTTCTGGAGACCTCACTTACAAAAAGATATTGATAAAATAGAACGAGTTCAGAGACGGGTAACAAAAATGGTGAAAGGTCTGGGGGATAAAACATATCAAGAGCGCCTTCAGGAACTTAATATGTACAGTCTGGAGGAAAGAAGGGAGAGGGGAGACATGATTGAAACCTTTACATACATAATGTCGTGAATAAGGTTCAGTAGGGCAGTCTTTTCAATATGAAACCAAAATCAAGAACACGGGGACATGACCTCAAGCTAACGGGAGGGAAGTTCAAGACTAATCTTAGAAAGTATTATTTTACTGAAAGGGTGGTTAGTGATTGGAATAAACTACCAAAAGAGGTTGTGAGACAGTCAACAGTAAATGGCTTCAAACATGCTTGGGATAAACATAAATCTATAGTCAGACCACTAGGTTAATGTAAAAAAATAAATACATAAAAATAAAAAGGGGCAGACTCTATGGACTACTCAGTCTTTTTCTGCCATTACTTTTCCATGTTTCTATGTAACCCAAATGTCCTTATTAGGACTTTAAGTATGATTACTAGCTCTTAGCCAATTACCCCCAGCTGCCTTCTTTGTTGTGTTCTTCTTTTTCTCCATAGATCCCTTTTTAAATGTTTTAAAAGCTTTGGCGCTAGGAAGGACTTTCAATACACTATCCAGATACTCAATGAACATGCAATGTGCTCAGTGAGAGACGGGTACATGCTTCCTTCTGTGCTCTTGTCCTGAGATGAGTGGCACTACGCCCTGGAGAGGTGGTAAGGGGGGAGGGCACTATCCCAGGTCAAGCTTGCCTTTACAGCACTTGGTAAATTCTGATTCACAATTATAGGAAGAGCCGATATCAAAGAATCAAAAAGCGACATTGCTATGAATGCTTCTGCTTATAAGTATTATCATTTTTTTTTATTATTATTGCTATTATTTTTTTTTCCAATTTTAGTTTGTGATTAGTTTGAAGACAATGTTCATTTTTTGTTCCTTTTTTTTTTTTTTGCAACAATGCTTTCCTTAGTTTGCAATTGATCAAAATCTGTGTATTGCAAAAGAAGCAATGATCTACAACACATGCGGCCCTCCACCCAGGGCCTTTTTTCAACTAGAATGTGGCGGAACTCTGTTCTACCACCCCCAGCTCTAGCCCTCTGCTCCCATTGTCACTTTCCTCTCTGCATCTTACTGATCCCTGCCTGCCCTGCTCTCATGGTGGGGGCAAGGGAGATGCATATGCAGTGTGGCATGGGGCATCACGTGGTAAACTGCACTGTGATCCCCATCTGTGCCTGGGTACACAGATGGCAACCAATGATCTTCCTGCAAGTGAAAGAGGCGGAGCCACCTATACTGCCTGGAGGTACTAGAGCCAGGCAAGATAGGTGAGATGTAAATATGTTTTTTGGTAGTGAGGGTAAAGATGAGGGCTGGGGAAGGATATGTGTGCATAGGTGGGGATGGGGGAGAGTGGTGCAGAGGTTGTAGCCAAAAATGGGTGAAAGTGACATGTGGACAGCCTGTGAAAGAGAGCTGAATCCTGCACACTGTGCTTAGCACACCCCTAAACCCTGCCCTCTGTGCATAGGGCACCCCTGATACTGCACTCTGTACATAGTGTGTACATAGTATGCCCCTGAACCCTGCACTCAGTATGTAGCGAACACCTGAACTTTGCATTTAGCAATTTGGCCTCACCCATCTATTAGCCTCTGTTCACACTGTCCGATCTGAGAAATCGTATGTGATTCGCATCGCATTGCAGTGTGAGTCACATGCGATCTCTCTGCGATCTCAGCCATAGAGATAGTATGGCTGAGATTGCATCGCAATCAGATCAAACTCGCACAGAACCCTTTTTGTTTGCAGGGTCAGAATCGGATTGCATGGTGGTTCAGACCATGCAATCCGATTCCTGTGCAAGTTTGCAGATCACACTGCGTTATGCGAACTTAAAGGGGGTGTCGTTAACAATGTACTGACACCTCCCTTCAGTACGCATAGCGCATTGTGAACTGCCGCCGGGAGGCTAGCGATGCAGGAACCCGGAGTGGATTTGTAGGGTTCCCGCATCGCTGCAGTGTGAACCAAGCCTTAATGTAGTTCAGTGGAGGGCGGGAAGGGGGGCTGGCTGAGTTCCTGCACGTATTCTCTGCCCTTTGAGGGAAACTATAATGCTGATGTGGCCCAAGATGAAATTGAATTTGACATCCCTGATCTATAAGAACTTCAATTCCATGCCAGTAATGCATTAAAATAAAGTTTAGGGGGGCTGGACTGTGGTCATTGGGAGTAGAAACTGTCCTGGCCCCAGTGGGAGTATATAGTGCATCTTTGGCATTAGGGGGAAGAACAGTGCTCTATCGTTGGTGTCAGTGGGAGGAATAGTGCTTTATCATTGGTGTCAGTGGGAGGAATAGTGCTTTATCCTAGTTACATAGTTACATAGTTAGTGAGGTTGAAAAAAGACCCAAGTCCATCAAGTCCAACCTTTGTGTGTGTGCTTTTATGTCAGTATTACATTGTATATCCCTCAATGCTGTGGTCCCTTAGGTGCCCATCTAATAGTTTTTTTTAATTCTCTATGCTCCCAGCTGAAACCACTGTTTGTGGAAGAAAATTCCACATCCTTACTGCTCTTATGATAAAGAACACTCTATGCAGTTTAAGGTTAAACCACCTTTCTTCTAGTTTTACTGAATGGCCGTGTGTCTTTGTGTGCTCCCTGGTGCCGAATTGTTTTGACTCTATTGTGGGGTCACCTGTACAGTATTTGTACAATGAAATCATATCCCCTCTCAAGTGTCTCTTCTCCAGAGAGAATAAGTTCAGTGCTTGAAATCTTTCCTCCTAACTAAGGTCCTTCAGTCCCTTAATTAGCTTTGTTGCCCTTCTCTGAAACCTTTCTAGTTCCAGGACGTCCTTCCTGAGGGCTGGTGCCCAGAACTGGACGGCATACTCCAGGTGAGGCCTCACCAGAGACTTGTAGAGGGGGAGAATTATTGATTTATCCGTGGAGTTTATCCCCTTTTTGATGCATGCCAATATTTTGATGGATTTGCATGCCATTGCTGAGCATGTCCTCTACTGGGATTTTTCGACATTAAACTTCATTTGCCACTTATCTGCCCACCGCATTCATCTGTTCTGATCTTCTTGCAAGGTTTCCACATCCTGTGGAGACATTATTGCCCTGCTTAGCTTGGTATCATCTGCAAATATTGAGGTTGAGCTATTGACCCCATCCTCCAGATCGTTTATGAATAAATTGAATAGGATTGGTCCCAGGACAGATCCCTGGGGGACCCCACTTTCCACACCAGACCATTCCGAGTACTTCCCATTTATCCCCACCATCTGTACTTGCCCCTGTAACCAGTTTTCAATCCATGTACTCATCACTAGAGTTGAGCGAACCCAGACTGTAAAGTTCGGGTCCGTACCGAACTTTGGGGTGTCCGGGACCCGGACTTGGACTTTTCAAAAAAAGTCCGGGTTCGGGTCCGGGGTTCTGGTAATTTTAATGAAAAATCTTAAAAATGCTGTCAAAAAGTCCAGGAAGATCCTAGAGGTCTGCAAAAAGAAGCAAAATGGGGGTAAGGGTGGGACAAGTGCCCTACAAAGAAATGGGGACAGGGAAATAACTTTAAATATTTTTTAAAAAATAAAAACATAAAAAAGGAAAAATGGAGGTGAATGGGGATCATCTTCAAACTGGGTCTGAAAAGTATTATTTAACGGTAGAGGCCATAGAAATGTTCTAAAATCATCTTCAAACTGTGTCAAAAAAGTATAAATAAGCCGGCCAGACTTGAAATAAGTTTGCAGAACAGATGTGCAGTTATTCCCGGTAATATTTAAAGTGACACACAGACTTGAAATAAGTTTGCAGAACAGATGTGCAGTTATTCCCGGTAATATTTAAAGTGACACACACATTTTGCAGAACAGTGATATGGGTTGTCCCGGCTTATTTATACTTTTTTGACACAGTTTGAAGATGATTTTAGAACATTTCTATGGCCTCTACCGTTAATTAATACTTTTCAGACCCATTTTGAAGATGATCTCCATTTTTGCTTTTTTTATGTTTTTATTTTTTTTTAAATATTTAAAGTTATTTCCCTGTCCCCATTTCTTTGTAGGTCACTTGTCCCACCCTTACCCCCATTTCCTTCCTTTTGCAGACCTCTAGGACCTTCCAGGACTATTTTACAGCCATTTTTGTGCCTAAAAGTCTGTGTCCCCATTGATTTCAATGGGGTTCGGGGTCCGGGACAAAGTTCGGGTTCTGTCCGGACCCGAACCCGGACTTTGTCCTGAAGTTCGGCCGAACCAGCAGAACCCGGACTTCTAGAAGTTCGCTCATCTCTACTCACCACGTCTACGGGCCTTCCTTTATCTAGATGGCAGCTCACCTCCTCAAAGAAGGCTAATAGATTGGTTTGGCATGAGCGATTCTTCATGAAACCGTGCTGATTACTGCAAATGATACCGTTTTGGCTTTTCTCCAATCAGCTGGTACCATACCAGTCGGTAGACCAGGATTTCTCAACCAGGGTTCCATGGAACCCTAGGGTTCCTCCAGAGGTTGTTAGGGGTTCCTTGAGCAATTGTCAATTTCTACATCCATTCCCAATGACATCATTGATCTTTTTAGCTATCTGTAAGGGGGTAATTCTTCCCAATGATCACAAGTGTAAGGAGCATTCTTCCCACTGACCATCACACTAAAATGTATCATGAGTTGTAGATTACTCATTTTTAGCAGGGGTTCCCCGAGACCGGAGAACTATTTTAAGGATTCCTCTGTGTTGAACAGGTTGAGGAAGGCTGCACTAGAGGGTTAAAGGAGAATTCCAGGTATTGCAATTTATTGTTCCAGCTTGGACCCATGTAACAATGCATACACCATACCTGTTGGATCCCTCTACTGTTCTTAAAAATTAGGTACAGTGGTCTGGCAATTTCTTGACTGAGTTTCTTAGGGACCCTCGGGTGCAAGCCGTCAGGTCCCGGTGACTCATTAACGTTAAGTTTTTCAAGTCTATTCCTAATTTTATTCTCAGTTAGCCATGAGGGGGTTTCCTGTGACGTGTCGTGAGGACCTACATTGTACTTTTGGATACTTGAGCCCCCCGTTTCCTTTGTGAATACTGAGGAGAAAAATAAGTTTAACACCTTTGCCATCCCTCCATCCTTGGTAACCAGATTGCCTTCATCATTTTTTATGGGGCCAATATGATCTGACCTCCCTCTCTTACTATTTATATACTTAAATAATTTCTTGAGATTCTTTTTACTCTCCTCAGCTATGTGTCTTTCATGTTCTATCTTAGCCGCCCTAATTGCACCCTTACATTCCTTATTGCATATCTTATAAAGCTGGAGTGCCAACAGAGACCCCTCAGCCTTGTATTTTTTGAAGGCCTTCTCCTTTGCCTTTATATGTGCTTTTATGGTGGAGTTAAGACACCCTGGTTTTTTATTAGCTCTTTTAAATGTATTTCCCATTGGGATACACTGGCTAATACTTTTGTTTAGTATGTCCTTGAAGCACTCCATTTTCCACCACGTTCATTGTTCCTAGAAATTTATCCCAACTAACATCTGCCAGCAAGGAGCGTAGTTTGTGGAAGTTGGCTCTCTTAAAATTCAGTGTTTTTGTATTCCTCTTAAGTTTCCTATTTGTGTGACTTACACTGAAACTAATTGCCCTGTGATTGCTATTTCCTAAATTGCCCCTTACTTCCACATCTGTGATCAGGTCTGTGTTGTTAGTAATCAGAAGGTCTAATAATGCTTTTTTTCTTGTTGGTGCATTTACCATCTGACCCATGAAATTGTCCTGCAGGACATTTTAGGAAAGGACAAGCCTTAGCTGAGTGTGCAGTACCTTCCGCCCAGTCTATATCTCGATAATTAAAATCACCCATTATAATGATACTTCCCATCTTTGCTGCAATTCCAAACTGTGACAGGAGGTCTGCCTCCCTCTATTACCTCTGGGTAGGGGGCCTATAGCATATTGCTAGTATTACTTTCCCCTTGGTATCTTTTTTTTTGTAGCTCTACCCATAAGGATTCAACCTCCTCCCATGATCCACTAGTAATGCCATCCCTCACATTTACTTGTACATCATTGGTGTTAGTGGGAGGAACAGTGATTTATTGTTGGTGTCAATGTGAGTAATAGCGCTTTATCATTGGTGTCAGTGGGAGGGATAGTGCCCCATCACGGGTGTCAGTAACACAAATTATGCCTCATTGTTGGGAGGAATAGTGTCTAGCATCAGTGGGAGGAAAAAGGACCCAAGGGCTGGATAAAGACAAGCAAAGGGCTGCATTCAGCCCCCTGAAGACCACTGGTTTTGAGGATTAAGTTGCAACTGGCCACCAAGTCAACTGTATTAAACACTTAACTAAACGTTTAGATATATACAGTTGAGGTGCATCAAAGCAAAAGGTGTACAAAATTCTCCCTCTACACTTTCCTAGTGGAAGGCTCCTGGGAAGAACAGTGCCTCATGGGAGAATCTATTTAAGTCAAGGGAGGGACCTGTTGCAGTCTCTTTGGACGATCAGCAAGGGCCCTGTGCGCTTCTACAGTGAGATTGTGGCCTGTGGCCTACACACAGTGACCCAGTGAGCTGAAATTTCACAGTGTTCCAGCCGGCTGCTTTGATATAGTGCTCCAGCAGAAGAACTGCAGAACCAGCCCTATTACCACCTGAGTCCGTTCCAGATCCAGTGGTAGTGGGAGCGATCAATCAGGGAGAGCTGCAGGGCGTGCAGTGGAGGCCATTTTCCAGGAGCAAAGAGCAGGAGTATTTCATCAGCCAAAGTGTCATCATCATCATCTGAGCAGCAGGACCATTTATCGGTCGTCATCTGTCTGGTTGGTGAGCCGGCTCAGGCCCATCCAAGAGAGTACTGATCTGTTCTTGCAATCCTTTTCTAAAGAGAGGTCCTTTCTATCTAAGTATTATTATCTATTTGTGGATACTGGATTACAGTTACATAGTTACATAGTTACATAGTTACATAGTTAGTCAGGTTGAAAAAAGACACAAGTCCATCCAGTTCAACCAAAAAAAAAAAAAAAAAAAAAAATGTATATACATATACACACATATATATACATACATATACACATAAAGGAATTACATTTATTATATTGACCCATGATTGTATAAATCCATTTCAACTAGGTCCCACTTAGGCTAACGGAGAGCCCCTTAGTCCTTCCTTAAAAAAGGGGGGCAATATCGTTTAACCTAGGTACGAAACGACCCCAAAAAACGGAAGGAGACCTAGTTGACACCCACTTCCTAACATATACCCTAATAAACCAACATACACATATACACACATACACATATACATACATATATATACACACATATACATATATGTAAAAAAAAAAAAAAAAAAAAAAA
>BLSH010162562.1:10425-21232 GCA_018402905.1 Glandirana rugosa | reverse complement strand
TTAAACCTCATTTGCCACATAGTTGCCCAGTTAGACAGTGCATTGAGGTCGGCTTGTAAGTTGGAGACATCCTGCAAGGAAGTTATTCCACTGCATAGCTTGGTGTCATCTGCAAACACTGAAATTGTACTTTTAATCCCAGACCCTATATCATTTATAAATATATTGAAAAGCAAGGGTCCCAACACTGAACCTTGGGGTACACCACTGATAACCTTAGACCATTCAGAATAAGAATCATTAACCACTACTCTCTGAATTCGGTCTTTTAGCCAGTTTTCTATCCATTTACAAATTGATCTTTCCAAACCTGTAGACTTTACCTTACACATTAGCCGTGTGTGGGGAACGGTGTCAAACGCTTTTGCAAAATCCAAGTATACCACGTCCACAGCCACCCCTCTGTCCAAGGTTTTACTTACCTCCTCATAAAAAGAAAGTTAATTGAGGTAACTGGATTGCTGCTATTTGCAGGCTTACCACAAAGTCAGTGCTCACTGTGAAGGTTACTTTTCAATTCAGTGAAGTTTGCTAACCTACCTTTTGTGCCTTATCCTGAGGATTAGTGGACACAGTCACTTCTTAGGTACCTAACTTTAAAATAACAGAGCCGGCAGAAGATACACTGAACTTTAACTACAGAATTGCTACAACTACAGCTGTTCTTCCCCCCCCCCACCCCCACTTGGCAGGGCTCAGGATTGTTATATTTGATGCTACTGAATCCCCCTAAGAACTCTCTGAATTAGAGCTGGAGGATTTATATAAGTAATTCATACTATTCAACGTAGTTGTACCAGTTTAGCTGAAAACATTAAATGGTACTGATTTACTTTTCATTCATTCAGTGGTATCAATTTACCTCTAGTTCACCGACTTCTAAATAGTCTATTTGTTATTGATTCATTCTAAGTAATATATCAATATAGCATTTATAGGTGAACAATTTGGTAAATTGACTAAACTCTATTGGAGGGATGTCATTGTTATAATTAATTTCACTACTGGTGAATAGTGGGGAGCAGTGATTCACACTTTGCATTTGCTGCCTCCTTCTTATTCATTAAGATTTCTAGGGCAAGTGGATGTGTTAAGCTTTCACAAGTGTGTATTTAAAAGGAAATTGTTGATCATAACCTTTTGAGATACAAATTCTGTTTAATCTGGAGTTTCACTTCAACATAAAGAAAGAGTCAAGTAAATGCTTTAAACTCATACCTTGGTGTGGTCTCTTTCATTGAAGTGTTTTAAATTAAACAAAAGGTTATAGCATGAGTGAACCCAGAGTGTCAGGGGTGGTGGAGGACTCTCAGAGTTGGGGAGACCAAGGGGGAATGGAATTTTCAAACGCTACAGCTACAGCTATAGCTATATGACTATTTTTATATTCGCTATTTTTTCCCCCATGAAAGCAAAGTTACCCTTTAAAGCTCCTGCTGTCTGCACTTCACTAAATAACTCTACACTCACCCTCAACATGCATGACATTTCATTTCATGATTATTACTGAAAATCATTCTGATGTATGGAGGGTGTTTAAAAAAGGATCCATCTTTGGTGCTAGTGACAGACTACATTGCATATGTTTTTGTGTAGCCCATATTTCTGTAGCCAAGACATGCAATAGTTGATGAACCAGTAGTTGCAGTAATATATAAAATGAACAAAACTATTTTTAACAAGAAATATGTTTATTCAGTCATTACAGAATGTCGGTATAAAGTCTGAGTCTAGCACATCATGTGATGTATTCTAGAAGCAAAGAGTACAATGATGTGAATAAATATTTCAGTTGAAAGTTCAGTTGGCGGCCTGGGTGCTGGCGATCCAGGAGTTGTAGTTGCAGACCTTGGTGTAGACACCGGGGTAGTCTCTCAGGGCACAGCCATATCCCCAGGAGACAATACCCTGGAGCTGTCCATTACACACCACGGGGCCACCAGAGTCACCCTGAAAAATAGAAAAAGCATTTGTTAGAGCTTTGGGTAAATGACAGAAAATTATAATTATTTAGATGTGTTGGCTGTGATGAATTTTATTTTTTTCAGGCTTTATCTTTTTTTTCCACCTGGTAATCCCAGGGAACGACACCCTTCCTGTCCCTGGTTGGCAAAACGCATTCCAATGTATCTATGGAAGGAGCCATGGTAGGCACCAAGGCATGACAACCTTCGTTATTACAAGTGCGGTGATGGGATTCTTAGCCTGTGTTTCCTTCCAGTTTATCTCACAGGAAGTGACAAGGACACCATTTCTGGCAGGATCAACGGTTAATTTCTGTACTTGCTAAAAATATTCTAAGTCTGAAAAAAGAAGACTAATGCAGCCACCACATCTAAGGACTGGCAAACTAAAAGATATTACATATTAGTTCTTAGGTTTAGTTATACTTTAAGATTAGATTTTTTGCCTCATTGGCTTAATTTTAATAGTTGCATTTCCAGCTAATAAGTAATAATAAATATTGCTAAACATGACCTGTTTTACTATGCGGTTACTTGGGAAGAAATGTCTTTAATCTAACGTCAAACCTTCTGAACATTTGGACTATAATTTATACATTTAGTTTAGTTTTTTTTTTACATTTAAAATAATAAGAAAAAACAATTTACCCAGTCTATGAAATCTACTACTTCTTTGAGAAGACACATTCATTTGAACAGTACAACTTTCTATACAAAATTTAAATAAGTTGTGGCAATTACCTGGCAGGAATCCTTGCCACCCTCCAGGTAGCCAACGCAGATCATGTTGTTGGTAATCTCTCCGGGGTAGGCATTGCTACACTGGGTAGAGGTCAGGATGGGGGCGTTCACACACTGCAGGAGGTTAGGCATGCTGGCTACAATTAAAACAAATGACAGTTAATAAAATAATGACTGGAGACAAAAGGAGAAAGAACAAACTGTTAAAAAAGACAAAAACATTTATTATTCATTTTTAGCCAGAGAAATATTAAATAATTCCAATTATTTATTATTATATTTACCACTTGCAGCCAGCAGGTGGTGCTAGTGCCTCTTCTAGTTATTGAGATCTGAGTTTATTTTCAGTTAAAAAGAAGCAGTCCAAAATGTTGGAATAGAGGGGTGTGGGTGGGGGGATAAAACCTTCCTCAGGTTTTATTGCTAAAGACGTGCACCCTCTTTATTTGTCCTGATGTCCATTGTCACAGGACTGAAAATGATGAGAAATCCAAAATTTTAAGTGGTTGACAGAAGAGGGAAAAGAGAAATCTTCCAATGGGGACACTTGTTCTGAGTTTCAAAGGCATTTCAGAATATTTCTTATTTTTTTCTACTTTATGTTTTGTTTTCCTTTAGTAAAGTCTAAAGGCGGCCATAGTTGGTTCAGATCATTTAAATCATCTATGAGCAGGCGATCCATCAATTGACTTTTTTAGCATGCAATTATTGCCAGTGGCTGTGTTCTTCTGGCAGCTGACAGTTCCCCCCTCTAGCCATAAGAACACAATAGTTCCAAGGGAGGGATTCCCCCATCAGCACAGCCACTGTGGCTTCATCTATGGCCTGCCTAACTAATATTACCCCTTCCTAGCTCATGAAGGATCCAGCGCTAATTCTCTTTTCTAGGGAGTGGGATAATCCAGAGTAATATCTCTCTTACCCCGGGACAGCCTCCTGTTTTGTCCTATTCCCTCAGATGCCAAATTGGATTGGTCACTCCTTCCAGCAGGCCTCTTTATGACATGGCCACTGGTCATTATGGTGGTCCTGCACTGTATGTGATGACCTCAGTAGGAGGGGCAGTGATGAGGCTGGTCAGAGAACTAGTAAGAAGAGAGGCTTTGGAGCAGTGTTCCCCAACCCAGTCCTCAAGGCCCACCAACAGGTCATGTTTTCAGGATTTCCATCAGATGGATCAGCTGTGGTAATTACTAAGGCAGTGAAACTGATCAAATCACCTGTGCAAAAGAATGGAAATCCTGAAAACATGACCTGTTCGTTGGCCTTGAGGACAGGGTTGGGGAACACTGCTTTGGAGGACTTGATAACTACAACCAAAACCGAATGGAGAAGATTGCAGGACTTTGGATTGTTTTAAACATTATTTTTTGGTATCCCAAGCCCTTGATAAACAAGCACTAGATCCTTAAAGTGATACTAAAGTCAATTTTTTTTTTTCTTCAAAAATAACAAACATCTTATACTTACTTGCTCTATGTAGTATTTTTGCATAGAGCAGCCCAGATCCTACTCTTCTCGGGTCCCTCCACGGGTCTTTTGGCCCCTCTGTCCTGTGGAGTGCCTACACAGCATGCAGCTTGCTATGGGGGCACCCAAGCCGAGCTGCGGCTTTGTTTGTCCATTCAGACACGGAGCCGCTGTTCGTCCCTGCCCCCTTTCTCTCTTGATTGGCTAACTGACTTTGATTGACAGCAGCAGGAGCTAATGGCGCCACTGCTGTGTCTCAGCAGTGGTGCACATCGCTGGACCGAGAGGGGGCTCAGGTAAGTATTAGGGGGGCTAGAGGGGCTGCTGCACACAGGTTTTTTTTATCTTAATGCATATAATGCATTGAGGTTAAAAACCTTCTGCATTTAGAATCACTTTATTTGCTGAAGGGATGGAGACATGCTTAAAGAAGAACTATGGTCAAAATGATAAAATCAATATGTTATGGACCTATACAGTCTGTTAAACATGTCAATGATTGTTTTGCAAAAAGCAGTAAGGATGTTGAGATATCTACGCTGTCTCCAGCTCTCATGTGCACTTCCTTTAATGAAGGGACAACTTTACTGTTGTCTCGTTTTCAGTCTATCTCTCTGAAGAAACGTCCTCCTGACATCACTGGGGGAGGTGCTCTTGTAGTACATGGAAACCTCACGCATTCGTCTACAAAGAAGTCCTGATTAGGCCCCGCTCACTATCGGCCTGTGAAGCCCTGCCCACTCCCACTTATGTCCCCTTTGCCTACCCACTTCTCTATCTATACAGCCAGCTCCTAGGTTGGACTTTGTACTGTCAGTTTACAAATTACCAGAGGAGAGGAGGCAGAGAGAAGCACACAGATTAATAGACTGATCTGTGTGCAAACTGACCTCTACTCACTTGTGCCTGTTTTACATAGCACACACCCAGCTATTGATTGGCAGATATGTGCGTGTTATGCTAAATAGACTGAGCATTATAGAAGGCAGGAGGACTGGGAGATAGACAAGATACTTCACTGAAAGGAAATTACATCTGAGCTCTGTTCGGCTCTGCTGAACTCTCCCCATCATAGCTAACAGTATACAACAAAGTAGGAATGAATAGGGGGATTACAGAACACAATTGCAGCTATATGGTAGGAAAATAATCATTTCCGTTATGTTTATTACTATGTGTAACTTTCAGGTATTTACATGAGGATTTAGAAAAATATGTATGTTGCCTTTAGCTGTACTTTAATTAATTCTTACCTGCCCAGAGTTAGGATTTATGGGATTTGTTCCTCAAAGGAATAATTTTGCCTAAATGTTCTAATCTTGGTAAATTTTCCCGAGAAGCTTAGCCTCATTTATTATCAGTAATAGATGTTACGGTGATGGTTACTTACTTCCACTGCTAAGGGTATTGCCCCATCCGGAGATCACACAGCTGGTGCCGGCGGCAGCACAGCCACTGGGCAGAGACACAGCCTTGACGTAGGAGTTGAGGGTGGCGGGAGAGGCGAGCTTGATCAGCATGATGTCGTTGTCCAGGGTTCTGGAGTTGTAGCCGGCATTTCTGATGACCTTGGCAGAGTTGATGAACTGCTCGGTGCCCTCAGAGACAGCAATGTTGTGTTCTCCCAGTCTGACCTGCATGCTCCTGTATAGAGACAATTTCAATGTAATCAGTATACATTTTCATCTTAAACAAAGGAATTCTGGCTACAAGCCAGTAAATGTGTTTTAAACTGAGCAGCAGTGTAGGTTTGCTTAGTATGGAACATGTACCACTAGTGGATGGTGCACTAACCTTCAGTTCCAGTAATGAAGTGCAGTCGTTTTGGGTACTGAGAACATTTCATTTTGTTTGGTATAGATTAGGGAAGGAATAGAGCCTCTGTCGGAGGCCTGTTTTTTTTTGGAGAGATTTATCCTCACTTCTGGTCAAGACAGGACGTTGTATAAAATTGCTTCCAATGGACACACAAACAAAAATACATTCTAGTAGATTGGGGAAGACTTTCTGTCAATGTATCCCATATCACATGAACAAAAAGTGAGGGAAAAAACTCCAAAGGGGGTCACAGGAATAAATAACACTTGGTAGCATTTTATCTCATCCCCAATCTATTCAAAATATGACAAAATACCTGGAGAAAGGGTTTAATATTTAAAGTAACCATTACAGCTGAAACTTTGGTATGGTCATTTTTAAATAGTTTCATTGGTCTATGTTAATTATTGTTAGGAGCACTATATTTTTGTAATAATGGTTATCTATGTATATCTGATTTGGACATTACACAGGAGTTATAGATTAGCAACGGATTGGGAGCACCAAACAATTTGATTTTAATGCAACTGCACTTTATGAATAGGTTCTGCGCTAATAAGGGCATTACCATGCCAAGGGATATCCTTCCAACCCACCCACTGACCAACCAACTATCCATTTAACCAACATGCCACTTTGCTGGTCAACCAGCTGGGAAAAGCTCTGAATAATAGATATTACTGTTTGCAATGCCTAGTAACTATTCCAATGAAAAGTGCGGTCATAAAAAGTGCACTTACGCCTTGTAGCAGTGAGCAGCAGAGACCACCCACAGGGAGTTGAGGAGGGATCCACCACAGAAGTGATATCCGGAGTTCAGAGATACCTGCCAGGGCTGAGAGTATGCTGAGCAGGTGTATCCTCCGACGATCTTGTCATCATCCAAGGCAGCTGTAAAACACAATATGTGCTGATTACCTATAGAGAGCCTACGCAAAGGGATATATTAAATCTACATTCATATAAAAAAAAAAAAAACATAATATTTAAAAAATGAATAGACATATCATATATAAATATACACAGTATATATAATGTATACTCACCAGCTGCCCCGAGGAGCACACAGATCAGAAGGAGTTTCATGGTGTCGATTTTACCAGTGAACAATTTGTTGCTAATAATGTAGGTATTTATATGTTTTACCACCCCCCCTCCATTCCCCCCACATGTACACTGACCAGCTGTGTCAATAATAAAAGTTCAGGTTAATGTATATATAGTTTTATCTGCATGTTTTTTTTTTACACTATCTGCGACCTTCACCATCAGTCATTTTAGTCATTTTTTATTCTTAATAATTCTGTATTTTCTCATATTATTCTATTTCACTTCTTTAAAGGCCAACAGATCAAATTGTTTTAATACGGGTATTTAGTAATGTTTCACCATTCTTGGTCTACTGCTTAAAGTTATCACAAGGAGCACAAATCCACCTATAAGTCATCTTTCACAAACTTTTAGAAGTAAGTAGGCTTTTATTTTTTGGAAGATCAAGAAGAATGACCATCTGTGTTATCCAGAGAAATAAATCTTGGTTTCACTTTTTTAGAACTCAATAGACGATAACATTGAAGAGGACCTTACACCAATGAAGAGTCCCAGAATCATTGCACCCCTTGATATTCTTTATTATAATTCATAAAAGCATCACAGACACCATTGGGACAACAGATGGAATGCGTTTCATGCAAATTACAGCGATTCCTTAACCTCCTGTGTCATACCAAAACTTACCATTACATGCAGGCAGTGCAGATGGAGGCACTTGCATAATTAGTGTCCATTTATCACTAATCTCAGTGGGAGAACCACCCCCTCCTACACAACCAAATCTTGTTTTCCATGTACAGGCATACACCATGCAATCTATGCAATTAAAAACCATAAGATTGTTTACCAATATTTAGTTGTTCATTTCTCACCCACGATCCCTAGAAGCAAGCAGTCTACACCACCAAGTTACACCTAATAATCCCATGTAAAATAAATCTTAACCAGTTCTTACTGTGTGGTGCAAGCTTAAGTGAAATTGGTGGAGAGGCGAACAAAATGGTGGAAAATTACAGCAGAGCAGTGTCCAGGCAAAATGTGTAAGCCCGTAAAAGGCTCATCCCACCCTGTCTGTGCGCATATACCCCTGATAACACAGTTGCATCGCATGCAATGACTGTAATAGGCTTAAATTAATGTATAAATATCCACAACTGATGTTTAAATGTCAGACTCCTAATAGGAATCCCGCTCGGTCAATGTGTAGAGACCAAACACATAGACTTGTCCGATGATATGCTCAATGCGTTGTGAGGTACAAGAGAGTAAGGTAATACAAAAAATACCTAATAATCTATATATTCAATAGACGTCACTAAATGAAAACTTGCAACCTTTCTCTGTATCTAACAGCACGCTAGCCCATACCAGAACCCCTGGTAAACCACGATGGAAAGATGAAACACATCACTCAACTTACTCATAGACTTGTGTGTAGCGCCCTCTACCTTTAGGTAGGTGCTAAGTGTTAGTGTTTTTTGTAGATGAGGTACATTTAGACAGGCCTGACTAAAGTCAAGCCTGATTGTTTTGATTCTGGACAAGGGAGTGTCCTAGAGAGTGGTTGGTGACTCAGTCGGTGACACCTCTCGGTTACCTCCCCTTTGCTTCTAGAGGGTTCTAGAAGAAAGGGTGGGGAAGAGGGGTGGAACTGCCTGGGGGTGTTTGGGGAGCCCTGACCAATCCCCAATCTAGATTGGCAGGGAGCAGGCCTCCTCAAATACCTTGTGTCAGCCCAGCCAGGGAGGAAAATTCAGGTGGAAGAATTGGGAGATTGAGCATTAGTTGCAGAGGCCTTTGAGGGAGCCCCCAGTCTGGGGGGTGACCTTAGGCCTGGAGGCTCGGGAGTGGAAGGAACCCCTCGTACACATCCAAGGGGAGATCTGACCAGGGAGCAAGAGAGAAAGTACGGAGTGGTACTGCTGGGCAAGTCTCCAGGAGGGATCCACCAGGTGTCAGTGAGTGACACACACCCAGGGAAGCTGGAAGAGGCACACCAGAGCAGATTGGGGAGAGAAAGAGACAGTCTGAGAAGGGTGCATGAGCCAGGTGGGACTGTGGTGTCACTGGGCAGTGGTGTTTGGGTCTCTACAGCCAGGAGGGCTGGCAGGGCCTGAAAGGAACTGACTGGGAGAATTAGTCCACCAAGGATAGCTAACAAACTTTTCACTTTTGCTACACTAAAGGGGCCCGTGGTCCCTGCCTGTAATGGCCGGTTCACTGAGGGCAGGCTGAATTGATAGCAGGTCTTTCAGGAACCATGAATCAGACAAAGACAAAAGAGCAGTAAAATCACACTTTAATAAAAAGGTAAAATATATAAACTGAGTAAACGTGGTCAAAAAATAGCCAGGGTTAGGTTACCAGAGCGGATAGTCATAGCAAGCCAGTGAAACAAGAGTCCAGAGATCAAACAAATGGAATGCAGGTTCAGGAGCCAGAAGGAGAGTTGGCCAAACAGGGTCTTGAATCCAGGAACCAGAAGGGAACATCAAACAGACAGTCTTTCACAGGAACACAGCAGAGATTTCTCCAGAGATGTTGACCAAGGCAAAGGCATCTGCGATCTGATCCAGGCAGTTTATATAGCAGCAGAGCTGGCTTAACAAGGCAGGATATGGTCATCAGGTGGGACAGAGTTGAAGCTGAGACTGGCAATCAACCCTCAGCTGAGCAGCTTTCTCTGAGAAGGGAGAGCTGCTGAGCCCAGCCCTGACAGTACCTCCTCCTTAATGACCCCCCCCCGGGGGGGCACCAGGTTTGAGGGGAAAACGTCTATGGAAATCATGGAGGAGGGCAGGAGCATGTATGTCTGAGGATGAGACCCAAGAACGTTCCTCCGGACTGTCAGAACTACGATAAAAAAAAAAAATGTATATAGATATATATATATATATATATATATATATATATATATATATATGTTCATAACTCCATATTAGAAACCTTAGGTCATCACACATGTGAAACTCTCAGAACAGAATACAATGCCATTTATGGCCTATGTTTGAACAAATTGAATACTTAAAAGTCTCCCATTGTCCTTAAAGAAGTTGGTTGTTGCAAGTTACAGACTTAATTAAGCCACCATTATTTCACCTGGTGAAAATACAAAGAAAACCCCAATAACTAGTTATCTAGTTAGATTCTATCTAAACAAGTTGAAGGATGTCCCAGGGTTCATTTTAAACATTTACTTGGTGAATAATTGTTCAACCCAAGGGAAGTTTCAAGACACATATGATTATCATTCAAGTTAGAAACATAGAAAAGTGAGGGCAGAAAAAGACTGAGTAGTCCATTTATTTATTTATTTTTATTTTTTTTTATAATTTTTTTTTTTTTTTACATTAACCTTGTTGTCTGACTATAGATTTATGTTTATCCCAAGCATGTTTGAAGCCATTTACTGTTGACTGTCTCACAACCTAGATATCAGTCTGTTGTTCCAATTACATTTTTTTTTTTTTTTAATATTTTTTTTTATTTTTATTTATTTATTTACCTGATGAGTCAGAAAAAGACGGGAGTGAAAAGATACAAAGATTGAACTTACTATTAGTATACACAGAACTTTGAAGGGAACCCAACTTGTTAATAAGTGGTTCATTTACAAATTTTACTTGGGACCCTGTAGGAAGTTGAACAAATCTATCTTAGATTGATCTATTGATCAATAACCCCAAAAGAAACATAAAAGTGGTCCACTTTATTACCACCGAATTAATTCAGACATTGAACGTTGTTGGTTGAAGAAATTC